>OX030959.1:9041105-9218714 GCA_943735955.1 Piscicola geometra | reverse complement strand
CCCCCCTCCCCACTCAACTCACCCTCTTCTTTCAATCTCCCCCCCTCCCCCCTCAACTCACCCTCCTCTTTCAATCTCTCCCCCCTCCCCCCTCAACTCACCCTCCTCTTTCAACCCCCCCCTCCCCCCTCAACTCACCCTCCTCTTTCAATCCCCCTCCCTCCCCCCTCAACTCACCCTCCTCTTTCAATCTCTCCCCCCTCCCCCCTCAACTCACCCTCCTCTTTCAACCTCCCCCCTCAACTCACCCTCCTCTTTCAATCTCCCCCCCCTCCTCCCTCAACTCACCCTCCTCTTTCAATCCCCCCCCCTCCCCCTCAACTCACCCTCCTCTTTCAATCTCCCCCCTCAACTCACCCTCCTCTTTCAATCTCCCCCCCCTCCTCCCTCAACTCACCCTCCTCTTTCAATCCCCCCCCCTCCCCCCTCAACTCACCCTCCTCTTTCAATCCCCCCCCTCCCCCTTCAACTCACCCTCCTCTTTCAACCTCTCCCCCCTCCTCCCTCAACTCACCCTCCTCTTTCAATCCCCCCCCCCCTCCCCCCTCAACTCACCCTCCTCTTTCAATCTCCCCCCTCCTCCCCCCCTCAACTCACCCTCCTCTTTCAATCTCTCCCCCCTCCCCCCTCAACTCACCCTCCTCTTTCAACCCCCCCCTCCCCCCTCAACTCACCCTCCTCTTTCAACCTCCCCCCTCAACTCACCCTCCTCTTTCAACCTCACCCCCCTCCTCCCTCAACTCACCCTCCTCAGGGCACTCTGGAACTGGTGCTCTAGCCTCTTGACGCCACCTGACTTGAACTTCTGTGAGTGCGCCGTGAAGGCACCCACTGTCACCACGTCGAAGCGGTCGTCTGTGGTAGTGGTGGTGGTGATGATGATGATGATGATGATGGGAGTGATGATGATGATGATGGGAGTGATGATGATGATGACGGGAGTGATGGTGATGGTGATGATGATGGGAGTGATGGTGATAAGAGTGATGGTGGTGGGAGTGATTATGATGATGATGATGATGATGATGGGAGTGATGATGATGATGACGGGAGTGATGGTGATGATGATGATGATGGGAGTGATGATGGTGGGAGTGATTATGATGGGAGTGATGATGATGATGATGGGAGTGATGATGGTGGGAGTGATGGTGATGGGAGTGATGGTGATGATGATGGGAGTGATGATGATGGGAGTGATGATGATGATGACGGGAGTGATGGTGATGATGATGATGATGGGAGTGATAATGGTGGGAGTGATGATGATGGGAGTGATGAGGATGATGATGGGAGTGATGATGATGATGATGATGGTGGGAGTGATGATGATGGGAGTGATGATGGTGGGAAAGATGATGATGGGAGTGATGATGATGATGATGGGAGTGATGATAATGATGATGATGGTGGGAGTGATGATGATGATGATGGGAGTGATGATGATGATGATGGGAGTGATGATAATGATGATGATGGTGGGAGTGATGATGATGATGATGGGAGTGATGATGATGATGATGATGGTGGGAGTGATGATGATGGGAGTGATGATGGTGGGAAAGATGATGATGGGAGTGATGATAATGATGATGGGAGTGATGATGGTGGGAAAGATGATGATGGGAGTGATGATGATGGGAGTGATGATGATGGGAGTGATGATGATGGGAGTGATGGTGATGATGATGATGATGATGGGAGTGATGATGATGGGAGTGATGATGATGGGAGTGATGATGATGGGAGTGATGATGATGATGATGATGATGGGAGTGATGATGATGATGATGATGATGGGAGTGATGATGATGATGATGATGGGAGTGATGATGATGATGATGATGGTGATGGGAGTGATGATGATGGGAGTGATGGTGATGGGAGTGATGATGATGATGATGATGGGAGTGATGATGGGAGTGATGATGATGGGAGTGATGATGATGATGATGGGAGTGATGATGATGGGAGTGATGATGATGATGGTGATGGGAGTAATGATGATGGGAGTGATGGGAGTGATGATGGTGATGATGATGATGATGGGAGTGATGATGATGGGTTGATGGTGATGGGAGTGATGATGATGATGATGATGATGATGATGGGAGTGATGATGGGAGTGATGATGGGAGTGATGATGATGGGAGTGATGATGATGGGAGTGATGATGATGATGATGATGGTGATGGGAGTGATGGTGGTGGTGATGATGATGATGATGGGAGTGATGATGATGGGAGTGATGATGATGATGGGAGTGATGATGATGGGAGTGATGGTGGTGGTGATGATGATGATGATGGGAGTGATGATGATGGGAGTGATGATGATGATGATGATGATGGGAGTGATGATGATGAGATGATGGTGATGGGAGTGATGATGATGGGAGTGATGATGATGATGATGATGATGGGAGTGATGGTGGTGGTGATGATGATGATGATGGGAGTGATGATGATGATGATGATGATGGGAGTGATGATGATGGGAGTGATGGTGATGGGAGTGATGATGATGGGAGTGATGATGATGATGATGATGATGATGGGAGTGATGATGATGGGAGTGATGGTGATGGGAGTGATGATGATGATGATGGGAGTGATGGTGGTGGTGATGACGATGATGATGGGAGTGATGATGATGATGATGATGGGAGTGATGATGATGGGAGTGATGGTGATGGGAGTGATGATGATGGGAGTGATGATGATGATGATGATGATGATGGTAGTGATGATGATGGGAGTGATGATGATGGGAGTGATGGTGATGGGAGTGATGATGATGATGATGGGAGTGATGATGATGATGAACACGCACCATAGTGATGGCAAATCCGCCGATACCTCCTAGTGTTCTTTAAATGATCCTTATTCTTATTATTATTATTATTATTAATCATCAATGCATCATCATCTCGGTGGTGAAGGTGGGAGAGGTGGTGGTGGGAGGAGTGGTGGTGGGGGTGGTTGGGGTGTTGGACAGTGACGGTCTGCATGTGCAGGTTGGTGGGGATGAATTCCACTTCCTTGTGGTCTTTCCGCATACTGGCTTTGAAGGTGCTTTCTGTCGTGGTGGTAGTTGTTGTGGTGGTGGTGTGCTTGTGGTGTGGTAGTTGTTGTTGTGGTGGTGTGGTTGTGGTGTGGTAGTTGTTGTGGTGGTGGTGTGGTTGTGGTGTGGTAGTTGTTGTGGTGGTAGTTGTTGTTGTGGTTGTGTGTTTGTGGTATGGTAGTTGTTGTTGTGGTGGTGTGGTTGTGGTGTGGTAGTTGTTGTTGTGGTGGTGTAATTGTGGTGTGGTAGTTGTTGTTGTGGTGGTGTGGTTGTGGTGTGGTAGTTGTTGTTGTGGTGGTGTGGTTGTGGTGTGGTAGTTGTTGTTGTGGTGGTGTAGTTGTGGTGGTGTGGTTGTGGTGTGGTAGTTGTTGTGGTGGTGGTGTGCTTATGGTGTGGTAGTTGTATTTGTGGTGGTGTGGTTGTGGTGTGGTAGTTGTTGTGGTGGTGGTGTGGTTGTGGTGTGGTAGTTGTTGTGGTGGTAGTTGTTGTTGTGGTTGTGTGTTTGTGGTATGGTAGTTGTTGTTGTGGTGGTGTGGTTGTGGTGTGGTAGTTGTTGTTGTGGTGGTGTAATTGTGGTGTGGTAGTTGTTGTTGTGGTGGTGTGGTTGTGGTGTGGTAGTTGTTGTTGTGGTGGTGTGGTTGTGGTGTGGTAGTTGTTGTTGTGGTGGTGTAGTTGTGGTGGTGTGGTTGTGGTGTGGTAGTTGTTGTTGTGGTGGTGTGGTTGTGGTGTGGTAGTTGTTGTTGTGGTGGTGTTTTTGTGGTGTAGTAGTTGTTGTTGTGGTGGTGTGGTTGTGGTGTGGTAGTTGTTGTTGTGGTGGTGTAGTTGTGGTGGTGTGGTTGTGGTGTGGTAGTTGTTGTTGTGGTGGTGTGGTTGTGGTGTGGTAGTTGTTGTTGTGGTGGTGTGGTTGTGGTGTGGTAGTTGTTGTTGTGGTGGTGTGGTTGTGGTGTGGTAGTTGTTGTTGTGGTGGTGTGGTTGTGGTGTGGTAGTTGTTGTGGTGGTGTAGTTGTGGTGGTGAGGTTGTGGTGTGGTAGTTGTTGTTGTGGTGGTGAGGTTGTGGTGTGGTAGTTGTTGTTGTGGTGGTGTGGTTGTGGTGTGGTAGTTGTTGTTGTAATGGTGTGGTTGTGGTGTAGTAGTTGTTGTTGTGGTGGTGTAGTAGTGGTGTGGTAGTTGTTGTTGTGGTGATGTGGTTGTGGTGTGGTAGTTGTTGTTGTGGTGGTGTGGTTGTGGTGTGGTAGTTGTTGTTGTGGTGGTGTGGTTGTGGTGTGGTAGTTGTTCTTGTGTGGTGGTGTGGTGTGGTATTTGTGGTAGTTGTGGTGGTGGTGTGGTGGTGGTGGTGTGGAAGTTGTGGTGGTGTGGTGTGGTGGTGTAGGTGTGGTAGTTGTGGTGGTGGTGTGGTGTGGTAGTTGTGGTGGTTGTTGTTGTGGTGTGGTAGTTGTGGTGGTGGTGGTGGTGTGGTAGTTGTGGTGGTGGTGGTGGTGTGGTGTGGTAGTTGTGGTGGTTGTTGTTGTGGTGTGGTGGTTGTTGTTGTGGTGTGGTGGTTGTTGTTGTGGTGTGGTAGTTGTGGTGGTGGTGGTGGTGTGGTAGTTGTGGTGGTGGTGTGGTAGTTGTGGTGGTGTGGTAGTTGTAGTGGTGTGGTGTAGTAGTTGTATTGGTGGTGTGTTAGTTGTGGTGTTGTGGTGTGGTAGTTGTGGTGGTGTGGTGTGGTAGTTGTGGTGGTGTGGTGTGGTAGTTGTAGTGGTGTGGTACTTGTGGTGGTGGTGTAGTGGAGTGGTAGTTGTAGTGGTGTGGTGTGGTAGTTGTGGTGGTGGTGTGGTAGTTGTGGTGGTGGTGTGGTAGTTGTAGTGGTGTGGTGTGGTAGTTGTGGTGGTTGTTGTTGTGGTGTGGTAGTTGTGGTGATGGTGTGGTGTGTTAGTCGTGGTGGTGGTTGTTGTTGTGGTGTGAAATTTGTGGTGGTTGAAGTTGATTTAAGTGTGGTTGTTGTTGTTATGGTGGAAGTGGTGGCTGAAGTTAATTAGACTGTGTTTGTTGTTGTGGTGGTGTGGTAATTGTTGTTGTGGTGGTGTGGTAGTTGTGGTGGTTGTTGTTGTGGTGGTGTGGTAGTTGTGGTGGTTGTTATTGTGGTCTGGTAGTTGTGGTTGGAGTTAATTTAACTGTGGTGGTGGTTGTTGTGGTAGTTGCGGTGGTTGTTGTCGTGGTAGTTGTTGTGGTGGTGGTTGAAGTTGATTTAATTGTGATAGTGGTAGTGGTTGTTGTGGTGGTGGTTAAAGTAATTGTTGTTTTAGTGGTGGTGATTGTCATTGTTGTGATGGTCGAAGAAGATGTAGTTGTTGTGGTGGTGGTTGTTGATGTTGTTGTGGGTGTAGTAGTAGTAACGATACATTACAACAAAACAACTCCAACAACAACAACAACAACATCGCTGTACCTTTACAGTTCGAGACCCAATTGTGTTGTTGTTGGTAGTTGGCGATGGTGCTAATGTGGTATTCAATTATTCGTTGTCGCATTTCATCGAATGTTGGATGCAGCTGTGGTGTGGTGAGTGAGTGAGTGAATGAGTGAGTGAGTGAATGAGTGAGTGAGTGAGTGAATGAGTGAGTGAGTGAGTGAATGAGTGAGTGAGTGAGTGAATGAGTGAGTGAGTGAGTGAATGAGTGAGTGAGTGAGTGAATGAGTGAGTGAGTGAGTGAGTGAATGAGTGAGTGAGTGAGTGAGTGAATGAGTGAGTGAGTGAATGAGTGAGTGAGTAGGTAAGTGAGTGAGTGAGTGAGTGAGTGAGTGAGCGAGTGAGTGAGTGAGTGAATGAGTGAGTGAGTGAATGAGTGAGTGAGTAGGTAAGTGAGTGAGTGAGTGAGTGAGTGAGTGAGCGAGTGAGTGAGTGAGTGAGTGAATGAGTGAGTGAATGAGTGAGTGAGTGAATGAGTGAGTGAGTAGGTAAGTGAGTGAGTGAGTGAGTGAGTGAGTGAGCGAGTGAGTGAGTGAGTGAATGAGTGAATGAGTGAGTGAGTGAATGAGTGAGTGAGTAGGTAAGTGAGTGAGTGAGTGAGTGAGTGAGTGAGCGAGTGAGTGAGTGAGTGAGTGAATGAGTGAGTGAATGAGTGAGTGAATGAGTGAGTGAATGAGTGAGTGAATGAGTGAGTGAATGAGTGAGTGAGTGAGTGAGTGAATGAGTGAGTGAGTAGGTGAGTGAGTGAGTGAGTGAGTGAGCGAGTGAGTGAGTGAGTGAAAGATTGACTAAAACCTTTCCAAGATCTTTGTATTGACTGATTTGAGCCTGCTCATCCTCTATGAAGAACTGACTGAGTCATCATGAGGGTTGAGGTGGTGGTGAGGTGTTGAGGTGGTGGTGAGGTGTTGAGGTGGTGATGAGGTGTTGAGGTGGTGGTGAGGTGTTGAGGTGGTGGTGAGGTGTTGAGGTGGTGATGAGGTGTTGAGGTGGTGGTGAGGTTGGTGGAAATAATAATGAAAAGAATTAATTGATTTTCAGCAGTACAAGAAAAGTACAAGAACAGTAAAAGACAGAAATATAACAACAACAGCAGTATAACAACAATAAAAAAAACAACAAAAACAACAACAACAACACAACCCAAGAGTATTCAGGGCTAGACTACCTTAAAGTGCCGCCCATACTCTTCGTCATCTACATAAACGACCTCCTCGGCAGGTTTATGGAAGATTCGACGGTGTGTGTCTTTGCTGACGATTTAGCAATTGCACGCACGGGTAACGACAAGCTGAAGATCCAGGCAGAACTCCAAATCGAAATCAACAAAGTTCAGGATTGGAGTTCTGTAAACCGCCTCGCCCTAAACTACAACAAGTGCTCGAGCAGCTTCTTCTCCACAGCAGTCTCCGAACACAATTGGCAACCGTCGCTCACCATCAACAACATCCCACTCCCGTTCGAACCGAACCCGACCTTTCTTGGAGTCAAGTATGACAGACTCCTGCACCTTGGCCATCACACAGACATGATAGTGGACAAGGTAAGGAAACGGGACAATATCATCCGCAACCTCGGAGGAACGGAGTGGGGATGGAAGAGAACTGGGCTAAGAAGTGTATATTGTGCACTGCAAAGGAGCATAATGGAATACGCCAGCCCTGCATGGACACCTTGGACTCCAAAAACCCACATCGCCAAGATTGAGAGGGCCCAACTTCGTGCTGCCAAAATCTTTACCTCCCTTACAGCAACAACGCCCTCTGAAGCAGTCCTTGTTGAAGCAGACCTCGCCAACATGGAGACGAGGTTTGATCAAGCTTCCCTCAAAAGGGCTGTTAAATGGGTGAGCTACAAGCAGGAAAACTGGAGAAAGGCACTTGCAGAGAGACATGTCCCAAGAAGCTGAAACAAAACAGCTGGAGGGCCAAGCAAAGGCACTTCTCCCAGGAGACCCACTGCATGAAGCGGTAAACGAGCCCAAACCGCCTTGGTTCAACTTCCCTCTCAAGCACCAATGACCTCATGCAACTGGAAGCAGCTAAAGATGCCATCTCTCAAGAAGGCGAAGCTGACTTCACCATCTACACTGACGGCTCGGTGCAAGGGGTGGTAAAGCATCGTGGTGCTGCGGTGGTGGTGTACCAAGGGGATCAGAAAGCAGTTACCTGGAACAAGCCCACAGGACACAAGAGTAACCCAATGGACACTGAAAGAATTGCGGTTGAGGAGGCTCTGAAATGGTTGAGTGAGAGAGAGGACTGGAGCATGGCAAAGATTGTGTGCGACTGCAAGCCGCTTCTTTCGCTAATGGCATCCAACTCTCCCTCCTCCCATTGAATCTCAGAGCTAACTGCACAGTGTACCAACATGAACAAAAAGGTTCTCTTCATCTGTGTGCCAAGCCACTGCTCTCTGTTCGGAAACGAAAAGATTGATGCGGAGGCAGCTACAGGAAGTAGACAACAGACAACTCCTACCAACCAAGACCTATCAAGAACCGGGATCTGCCAAGCAGTCACAAGCCACAGACCTCAAGAATACCACTTCAGTAACGACAGACTGAATAGCATATACAAAGGCAGGCTCACCAAACCTGCTCGCACCAACCTGAGCAGGTTCCGTACAGGGCACCACCCGGCGATCAGAGCCTACCAATGTAGAATTGGTCTAAGCCAAGAGGACATTTGCAGACTCTGCAAGACGGCCCAGAAGACAACAACTCATTTTTGGACATACTGCCCAGCCCTGGAACCAGATAGGACAGTACGAGGTTATACTCACCAGACAACTCAACGAATTAAAACAACAACAACAACAGCAGTATAATAACAACAACAACAACAGTATAACAACGACAACAACAACAACCGCAGTATAACAACAACAACAGCAGTGTAACAACAACAACAGCAGTATAACAACAACAATACCAACAAAAACAGCAACAGAAGTAGTACAGTATCTGGGCGGGCAGGGAGAAGCAGTGCTTGAACTCCGACATGACTTCCCTCAGTAGGACATAATCGCCTCTGTCCTCTCCCATCTTCATCCCTTTACTACCACTACTACTAAAACTACCACCACCACCACCACTACTACTACTACTACCACCACCATTATTGAAACTATTACTAGTATTATTATTATTAATGTAATTATCGTTATCATTATCATTGGCGGGATGGTGAGAACCGTCACGGACTCGACGGATGCAGCTGTGGTGCTTGCTTTGCTGGACGGGCAACTTGAAGGAGCTCCTGTGCGTGTTGCCACTCGTGAGACTCTCCAGATCTGGCCTCGTCTGCGAACAGCAACGGTCATCCAACTCCTGATGCATCAATGGACGGATGGATGGTGTGACGGATGGATGGATGGATGGAGTGATGGATAGATGGTAGATGGATGAATGGATGGTTGGATGGTAGATGAATGAATGGATGGTTGGATGGAGTGTGGTGAATGGAGAGTGGTATATTGATGGTTTGAGGGTGATGAAGAGAAGATGGTGGTTTCATGATGGATGAATGATAGAATAATAATAATAGTAATATTAATAATAATAATAAACAAATTAATAATATTAATAATAACAATAAACAAATTAATAATAATAAAAACAAATAAATAATAACAATAAGCATAATAATAATAATAAAAAGAATATTAATAATAACAATAAGCATAATAATAATAATAAAAAATAAATTAATAATAACAATAAGCATAATAGCAATAATAAAAAAATGAAGTGATGAGGTTAACCAGGAAGGCAGAGCCCTCCTTGAAGCTGAGGTGGTTCCTGCAGGCGTGCATCTCCATCGTCACAAAAC
This sequence comes from Piscicola geometra, assembly GCA_943735955.1. Taxonomy (NCBI): domain Eukaryota; kingdom Metazoa; phylum Annelida; class Clitellata; order Hirudinida; family Piscicolidae; genus Piscicola; species Piscicola geometra. The sequence goes on along the minus strand of OX030959.1, from coordinate 9,209,372 downwards.
CCACTTGCTCTTTCTTAGAAAAACTGTGTGTGTGCGTGTATGTGTGTGTGTATGTATGTGTATGTGTGTGTATGTATGTGTGTGTATGTGTGTATGTATGTATGTATGTATGTGTGTGTATTTATGTATGTGTGTGTGTTGAGGAAGTTTATACAATACAATACAATACAACGACGAGTATCATTAACGTGGCGTAAACCCGGACGGGCTTCAAGACCACTTGGTTATGGAAAATTTAATAATAATATTAATGATAGATGAATAAATGGAAAGTATAGGAAAAGTAGGGTATTGAAATTTAACAATAAAATAATTTATATATATATACATACATATACACATACATAAACACACATATATATATATATACACATATATATACATACATATATACACATATACACATACATATACATATATATATACACATACATACAAACATATATACACATATATACATATACATATACATTTATATACACATATATATATTTTTTTTTTAAATAGACAAAATATTTATTTATTAAGTTTTTTTTTAAAGATTGAAACTGAAATGATAATAACAATAAATTTAAGAAAAAAGTGAATATCTATATTATATTATTATTATTTATTATTATTATTATTATTATTTATTTTACAATTATTATTGACCAAGAATGAAATTGGGAAGCAAGAAATTGATTAATGAAAAATGAGCAGTAAATTTGTAAGTTATAGTGATCGGTGGAACAAGTACGTTTTCAGGGAACGGCTGAATGTCGCGGTCGAGCTCGAGGGTCCCACGTCTTCTGGCTCATATCCCCTCCTCAGCGCAGATGGTTACACTCTCATTACTGACAAAGAGAAGATCTTGGAGAGATGGGCCGAACACTTCGACAACGTCCTCAATTGCCCCTCCAACATCAACGTCGAAGCCATCAATCGTCTTCCCCAAGTGCCCACCAACGAAGCACTGGATGATCCTCCAACCTTGCACGAGACCCAGGAAGCAATACTTCTTCTTTCCAGTGGCAAAGCACCTGGTTCAGACGCTATACCAGCTGAAGTCTAAAAAGAGGGGGGACCAGCTCTGACTAAAAGGCTCCACCAGTTGTACCTATTGATGTGGGAGAAAGAGACGATTCCGCAGGAATTTAAAGATGCTTCCATTATACATCTCTACAAGCGGAAAGGAAGTAGACAAGCTTGCGACAACCACAGAGGCATATCGCTGCTTTCCATTGCAGGAAAGATTTTTGCCAGAATCTTGCTCAACCGCTTCACAGCCCACATTGACCAAGGTCTCCTTCCTGAAAGTCAGTGTGGTATCCGAAAAGAACGTGGAACCATCGACATGGTTTTTGCTGCCAGGCAGCTGCAAGATAAGTGTCAGGAGCAAAACTCTGACCTGTTTTCTACATATGTGGACCTCACCAAGGCTTTCGACACCGTCAGTAGAGAGGGTCTATGGAAGATCATGGCCAAGTACGGTTGTCCAAGAAAATTCATCGTCTTGGTGAAAAAATTCCACGATGGAATGCAAGCCAGAGTCTGGGACAGTGGAGAATCATCTAACCCTTTCCCAGTCACGAACGGGTTCAAGCAAGGATGCGTTCTGGCACCAACTCTGTTTAGTCTTATGTTCTCAGCCATGCTGACCGATGCATTCAGAGATGAGATGGTTGGTGTCAATCTAAAGTACCGCACAGATGGCAAACTGTTCAACCTTCGGAGGCTCCAGGCAAAAACCAAAGTTACGACAGACATCATCAGAGACCTGCTGTTTGCTGATGACTGTGCCCTCAACGCTGTCTCAGAAGCCGACATGCAACGCAGCGTTAACCTGTTCTCCAGCGCCTGCACAAACTTTGGTCTGACGATCAGCACAAAGAAGACTGAAGTCCTTCATCAGCCAGCACCCGGAAAGCCCTACGTTGAGCATAACATCACGGTCTATGGCCAAAAACTCAACACAGTGGACCGGTTCACCTACCTAGGCAGTACACTATCCCAGATTATCACTATCGATGAGGAGGTGAATATCCGGATTGCTAGAACCAGTTCCACCTTTGACAGGCTGTACCCCAACGTCTGAAGCAGAAGAGGCGTCACCACCAAGACAAAACTGAAAGTATACAGGGCTGTATGCTATATGCATGTGAAACGTGGACTGTATATCAACGCCATGCTAGGAAGTTGAACCACTTTCACACAACAAGCCTCAAGAAAATTCTCGGCATAAAATGGCAGGAAAAAACTCCAGACACAGTGGTACATAGCAGGTCTTCCCAGCATCTTCACCCTGCTAATGCAATCTCAGCTTCGCTGGGCAGTCCGAATGCAAGACGAGAGACTGCCAAAAAGACTCTTCTATGGTGAACTTCTGCATGCACAGCGGTCTCAGGGTGGGCAAAAAAAACGCTTTAAAGACACTCTGAAAGCCTCACTAAAAGCGTTTTCCATCAACGTAGAAACGTGGGAACAAGCTGCAACAAATCGTTCCACCTGGCGCTCTTCCATTCACAAAGGTGCCATGACCTGTGAGGCAAACAGGATCAACGCCGCAGAAAAGAAGAGGCAAGTCCGAAAAGCCCGCACTGTCAACCCTCCTGGAGACGTCGCACTCATCCCATGTCCCTCATGTTCCCGAACCTTCCGTGCCAGGATCGGCCTCATCAGCCATCTGCGCACACACAGAGAGCCAGTCACAACACCCTCCGAATGACTTTTAAAGTAGTCCTCGTCGACTCGACGGACGAACAACGATATGTATGTGTGTGTATGTACGTGTGTCTGTTTGTGTGTGTGTGCACGTACGTACGTACGTGATAGAGTACTGGGACGTGAGGTTGGAGGTGCAGAAGATCTCCATGAGCGTGAACTCGAGTGTGGCCAGAACGACTGACTGCAGGGAGGTAAATGTCCTTCAAAGCTTCTTCACAAACTTTCAAAGAGTGCCTCAAAACACCTTCTCTATATAAATCTGTTCAACATGCACTGTACACCCCTCTGCTGTACACCCCTCTGCTGTACACCCCTCTGCTGTACACCCCTCTGCTGTACACCCCTCTGCTGTGCACCCCTCTACTGCACACAATTCAATACTACCTGTACACCAAACCACACCACAATACCACAGCACAACCACAAAATCTAGACCACACAACAGAAAACCCTAACTGTACCTTCACACCCTAACACAACAAATAAAACAACCACACCACAACAAACACAACACCACAACACCACAACAACCACAACAACCACAACACCACAACAACCACAACAACCACAACACTAAAACAACCACACCACAAAATCCACAACACCACAACAACTACACCACAACAACCACACCATAACAACCAGAACAACCAAACCACAACAACCACACCACAACAGCCACAACACCACAACACCAAAACAACCACAACACCACACCACAACAGCAAAACAACCACAACACCACACCACAACACCAAAACAACCACAACACCACACCGCAACACCAAAACAACCACAACGGCGACCCGAAAACTCACAGTGGTGGTCATCCTCTCGACGATGGCGTGCACGCTCAGCTTGAGTTTCTGCCTCAGATCGCCTGTGTGCCGCCTGTCCAGCGTGATCAACTTGTAGTAGTTGGGAGCGCTGCTGCCCTGGCAAAGGGTGGGTGGGGGTGGAAGGAGTGATGGTTGAGAGGGAAGTGGAGTGGTGAAGAAGAAGGGGAGTGTAGATGGGGTCGTTGATAAAGAAGGAGGGAGGTGAATGTCTGAATGATGAACGGCGAGATGGTGTGTGGAGGGTGTTTGGGTGAAGAGTGAGACGATGACAAGGGTTCATGAAGAAGATTTAATGATAGACTGGCAGTTGTTCAAGTCGGTTGGAGTGAGCAAAGCAGTGCTACCTCCACAATCTCAGTCCTGCCCAGGAACTGCCAAGCGACATCATTGCTGTTGGCAGATGCTGCCTTGCGAAGATGCAGAGAACAGAAGGTGCTGGGTTGTTGTCTGAAGTTGTTGAGTGGAAGACCGCTGCACGAAATGCCCAGTTCTATGAATACCCCATCAGTGCCTTCGCCCTTGCTCACTGCAGGTTTGAGTGAGGGAGATTGTATGAAAGAAGAGGATATATGAGGGAGTGGAGGATGTCATTGGAGGATGTATGAGGGAGTGGAGGATGTCATTGGAGGATATATGAGGGAGTGGATGATGTCATTGGAGGATATATGAGGGAGTGGAGGATGTCATTGGAGGATATATGAGGGAGTGGAGGATGTCATTGGAGGATATATGAGGGGGTGGAGGATGTCATTGGAGGATATATGAGGGAGTGGAGGATGTCATTGGAGGATATATGAGGGAGTGGAGGATGTCATTGGAGGATATATGAGGGGGTGGAGGATGTCATTGGAGGATATATGAGGGAGTGGAGGATGTCATTGGAGGATATATGAGGGAGTGGAGGATGTCATTGGAGGATATATGAGGGAGTGGAGGATGTCATTGGAGGATATATGAGGGAGTGGAGGATGTCATTGGAGGATATATGAGGGAGTGGAGGATGTCATTGGAGGATATATGAGGGGGTGGAGGATGTCATTGGAGGATGTATGAGGGGGTGGAGGATGTCATTGGAGGATATATGAGGGGGTGGAGGATGTCATTGGAGGATGTATGAGGGGGTGGAGGATGTCATTGGAGGATACATGAGGGAGTGGAGGATGTCATTGGAGGATATATGAGGGAGTGGAGGATGTCATTGGAGGATACATGAGGGAGTGGAGGATGTCATTGGAGGATATATGAGGGAGTGGAGGATGTCATTGGAGGATATATGAGGGAGTGGAGGATGTCATTGGAGGATATATGAGGGAGTGGAGGATGTCATTGGAGGATATATGAGGGGGTGGAGGATGTCATTGGAGGATGTATGAGGGGGTGGAGGATGTCATTGGAGGATACATGAGGGAGTGGAGGATGTCATTGGAGGATATATGAGGGAGTGGAGGATGTCATTGGAGGATATATGAGGGAGTGGAGGATGTCATTGGAGGATATATGAGGGAGTGGAGGATGTCATTGGAGGATATATGAGGGGGTGGAGGATGTCATTGGAGGATATATGAGGGAGTGGAGGATGTCATTGGAGGATATATGAGGGAGTGGAGGATGTCATTGGAGGATATATGAGGGAGTGGAGGATGTCATTGGAGGATATATGAGGGAGTGGAGGATGTCATTGGAGGATATATGAGGGAGTGGAGGATGTCATTGGAGGATATATGAGGGAGTGGAGGATGTCATTGGAGGATATATGAGGGAGTGGAGGATGTCATTGGAGGATATATGAGGGAGTGGAGGATGTCATTGGAGGATATTTGAGGGAGTGGAGGATGTCATTGGAGGATATATGAGGGGGTGGAGGATGTCATTGGAGGATATATGAGGGGGTGGAGGATGTCATTGGAGGATATATGAGGGGGTGGAGGATGTCATTGGAGGATATATGAGGGAGTGGAGGATGTCATTGGAGGATATATGAGGGAGTGGAGGATGTCATTGGAGGATATATGAGGGAGTGGAGGATGTCATTGGAGGATATATGAGGGAGTGGAGGATGTCATTGGAGGATATATGAGGGAGTGGAGGATGTCATTGGAGGATATATGAGGGGGTGGAGGATGTCATTGGAGGATATATGAGGGGGTGGAGGATGTCATTGGAGGATGTATGAGGGAGTGGAGAATGTCATTGGAGGATATATGAGGGAGTGGAGGATGTCATTGGAGGATATATGAGGGAGTGGAGGATGTCATTGGAGGATATATGAGGGAGTGGAAGATATATGAGGGAGTGGAGGATGTCATTGGAGGATATATGAGGGAGTGGAGGATGTCATTGGAGGATATATGAGGGAGTGGATGATGTCATTGGAGGATATATGAGGGGGTGGAGGATGTCATTGGAGGATATATGAGGGGGTGGAGGATGTCATTGGAGGATATATGAGGGAGTGGAGAATGTCATTGGAGGATATATGAGGGAGTGGAGGATGTCATTGGAGGATATATGAGGGAGTGGAGGATGTCATTGGAGGATATATGAGGGAGTGGAGGATGTCATTGGAGGATATATGAGGGAGTGGAGGATATATGAGGGAGTGGAGGATGTCATTGGAGGATATATGAGGGAGTGGAGGATGTCATTGGAGGATATATGAGGGAGTGGAGGATGTCATTGGAGGATATATGAGGGAGTGGAGGATATATGAGGGAGTGGATGATGTCATTGGAGGATATATGAGGGAGTGGAGGATGTCATTGGAGGATATATGAGGGGATAGAGGATGTCATTGGAGGATACATGAGGGAGTGGAGGATGTCATTGGAGGATATAGGAGTTAAATGAGGTTGTTCATATGCATGCTAGTAATTTAAATATGAAAATAATAATTATTATTATTATAACAATAATAATAATAATAAATATTATTAGTTTTAATTTAAATAATACTACTAATATAAATAACGAGAGACTCACATTGGACGTCGTTGTCGCTTGGCAGGTAGGGGTCTTTGCCGCTCTTGTTCTTGATCTGTTGGAGAGAAAATAGAGAATTTAGAAGGAGAATAAGTTAACGAAAATGTCGCATAGGAATGAACAAGGGAATTCAGGCAAGAGACGTATTGTAAGGACATATCGTGAGAAAGCAACGTAGGTGTGCAACAAGAATTTAACTTAGATGTGCAACAAGAATTTAACTTAGATGTGCAACAAGAATTTAACTTAGATGTGCAACAATGTTACAATTGCTTTAATGTTACATAAGGATTCAGTGAAAATAAACGTGAAAAAATGAAAAAGGAATTCAAAATAAATTAAACATGAGAAATAAAATAGGAATTTAACAAAATGCAACGTAAAAACATAAAACATGAGTTTAATAGAAGCTGAACTTTAGAATTGAAAAGAATAAATCGTTTGGAATGCAGTCTGATAGAAAGCGCGCCAAAGTGTCACCTGTTCGAGCAGGGAGTCCATCTGGATCCTCATGCACTCGTAAGAGGAGATGTGCAAGTGCTCCACCCACCTGTCCCTCACTGCAGCACTGTGGTCATCGTGGTGGCGTGTGGTGCTTGCGGTCGTGTAATGGTGGTCGCTAGGTGGCGCGGCGGTGGTTGCATGTGGTGGTATGTATATAGTGGTTGCATGTGGTGGTATGTATATGGTGGTTGCATGTGGTGGTATGTATATGGTGGTTGCATGTGGTGGTATGTATATGGTGGTTGCATGTGCTGGTATGTATATGGTGGTTGCATGTGGTGGTATGTATATGGTGGTTGCATGTGGTGGTATGTATATGGTGGTTGCATGTGGTGGTATGTATATGGTGGTTGCATGTGGTGGTATGTATATGGTGGTTGCATGTGGTGGTATGTATATGATGGTTGCATGTGGTGGTATGTATATGGTGGTTGCATGTGATGGTATGTATATGGTGGTTGTATGTGGTGGTATGTATATGGTGGTTGCATGTGCTGGTATGTATATGGTGGTTGCATGTGGTGGTATGTATATGGTGGTTGCATGTGGTGGTATGTATATGGTGGTTGTATGTGGTGGTATGTATATGGTGGTTGAGTGTGTGGTGGTGGTTGCATGTGGTGGTATGTATATGGTGGTTGCATGTGGTGGTATGTATATGGTGGTTGTATGTGGTGGTATGTATATGGTGGTTGAGTGTGTGGTGGTGGTTGCATGTGGTGGTATGTATATGGTGGTTGCATGTGGTGGTATGTATATGGTGGTTGCATGTGGTGGTATTTATATGGTGGTTGCATGTGGTGGTATGTATATGGTGGTTGCATGTGGTGGAATGTATATGGTGGTTGCATGTGGTGGAATGTATATGGTGGTTGCATGTGGTGGTATGTATATGATGGTTGCATGTGCTGGTATGTATATGGTGGTTGCATGTGCTGGTATGTATATGGTGGTTGCATGTGGTGGAATGTATATGGTGGTTGTATGTGGTGGTATGTATATGGTGGTTGCATGTGGTGGTATGTATATGATGGTTGTATGTGGTGGTATGTATATGATGGTTGCATGTGCTGGTATGTATATGGTGGTTGCATGTGGTGGTATGTATATGGTGGTTGCATGTGCTGGTATGTATATGGTGGTTGCATGTGGTGGTATGTATATGGTGGTTGCATGTGGTGGTATGTATATGGTGGTTGAGTGTGTGGTGATTGTCGCGTGTGGTGGTCGAGGCATGTAGTGACAGGGGCGTGTGGTCGTGGTGGTAGTTGAAGTGATTGTGGTGGGAAACAATGATTGCAAATAAGCTGGTCTGTTTGGCAGTGAATAGTGGTGTGGACGAGGGTGATGGATCAGATGATGGCAATGAAGAATGGTGAAAGCAACACAAATCAACAAGAGATTTCGTTTCAAAAATTTGAATGACGTTTAAAACTCTGTAGAAACTCTGACTACAAGGGTGCTTGGGAATGATGTTGGAGCTCACACTGGGTGCTTGAAGCTTCAGTCTTAGTGGGCATGCCTCAACAGTTCAGTCCTTGCTCACAACTCCACACACGTGTTCTTTTATTGCTGCTACTGCATGTGCGTCTTAAAAGGTCCCTCAGCATTACTCGCCCTTTCAATTGTCGCTTCTCGTGCTTCTTTCGACGTATTTGGAGAGAGAGAGAAAGAGAGAGAGAGAGAGAGAGAGAGAGAGAGAGAGAGAGAGAGAGAGAGAGAGAGAGAGAGAGAGAGAGAGAGAGAGAGAGAGAGAGAGAGAGAGAGAGAGAGAGAGAGAGAGAGAGAGAATTATATAAATGTATGAAGGCCCAAATGCAGTCATTCATACGAAAATGACGATGTCCTGAAATGAGGGATGTCTGGAGATTTTGGTAAGTACCTTAGTAAACCACAAGTTGTAGATAAGTACTTGTTTTTGTTGTTGTTGTTGTTGTTGTTGTTGTTGTTAGCAGGAAACAATAATTCAAATAGTTGATTATGAGATTGACTCTTTATTGACTAATTATGCATTCATGTAAATGTTTACAAACCAACAACAACAACAATGCATGCATTCTTAAGACCAGTTCATGCACGCATGCATTCTTAAGACCAGTTCATGCACGCATGCATTCTTAAGACCAATGCAACATTGTGCCAACAAGGCCTCTTTTGGAGGGGTCTAGATGCACGCGCAACAGACTATTTAATGGGCCTGCATTAGGCTCACGACTTCTTTCTGGTGCATTGGTGCTACATTAATTGAAGACTAAAATAAGCAAGATATTGTCAAGTGACAATTAAATATTCTAAATTCTGCTTCACTGTCAACTAGTGACATAACAACAACAACAACAATAATAATTATCCTCATCATTACCATCAGTTGAAGAAAAGTAGATTAAAGTTTTTAGGCGAATTCACGGAAAACCCGAATAAATTTGAGAAAAAAGCAATTAGATTAACATTATGTGCCCTATTCTATAACAAATCATTTAAGATTAATTGTTCAGTTACACTGGTGCATGAATATGTATGTATGAAAGACACAAACTCTGTGGAGGCGAGGTAGACGAGGCTTGGTGGTGGTGAGGAGGTGGTGGCAGGTGTGGTGGCAGGAAAGGTGCTCGAGACCGCCTCAAACGCTGTGGATGGAATGAATGCCAAACTGCAACATATGGCTACTCTTGAGTTGTTTGTGAGAGATGTTGCTTGCTGTAGAGTTGTTGAAGAGTAGCAGCAGCCTCATCACCATCCTCATCACCATCATCATTCACCATCATCATTCACAATATAATATGTATTAATGAGAAAAATGCATGTAAATTCTCTTGCAGAAAAATGAAGATTTAAATGAATCAATGGGATCTCTGTAAATAAAGGTTATAAGTAAACAGTAAAACTAGAGCATTCAGATTGTGTTTGCAAGGCAACGTGTTGCTAGTAAGAGATTTAAGAGTGGAAAGAAAGCAAATATTAGAAATATGCAACAGTACTGAAAGTATACAGAAAGAAGCTGTGAAGACAAGAACTGTACAAACACAAGAAGAAGCTGTGCAGACAAGAACTGTACAAAAAAAGCTATGCAGACAAGAACTGTACAAACACAAGGAAAAGCTGTGCAGACAAGAACTGTACAAAAAAAGCTGTGCAGACAAGAACTGTACAAACACAAGGAAAAGCTGTGCAGACAAGAACTGTACAAACACAAGGAAAAGCTGTGCAGACAAGAACTGTACAAAAAAAGCTGTGCAGACAAGAACTGTACAAACACAAGGAAAAGCTGTGCAGACAAGAACTGTACAAACACAAGAAGAAGCTGTGCAGACAAGAACTGTACAAACACAAGAAGAAGCTGTGCAGACAAGAACTGTACAAACACAAGAAGAAGCTGTGCAGACAAGAACTGTACAAACACAAGGAGAAGCTGTGCAGACAAGAACTGTACAAACACAAGGAGAAGCTGTGCAGACAAGAACTGTACAAACACAAGGAGGAGCTGTGCAGACAAGAACTGTACAAACACAAGGAGAAGCTGTGCAGACAAGAACTGTACAAACACAAGGAGAAGCTGTGCAGACAAGAACTGTACAAACACAAGGAGAAGCTGTGAAGACAAGAACTGTACAAAAAAAGCTGTGCAGACAAGAACTGTACAAACACAAGGAGAAGCTGTGCAGACAAGAACTGTACAAACACAAGGAGGAGCTGTGCAGACAAGAACTGTACAAACACAAGAAGAAGCTGTGAAGACAAGAACTGTACAAACACAAGGAGAAGCTGTGCAGACAAGAACTGTACAAACACAAGAAGAAGCTGTGCAGACAAGAACTGTACAAACACAAGGAGGAGCTGTGCAGACAAGAACTGTACAAACACAAGGAGAAGCTGTGCAGACAAGAACTGTACAAACACAAGGAGAAGCTGTGCAGACAAGAACTGTACAAACACAAGGAGAAGCTGTGCAGACAAGAACTGTACAAACACAAGGAGAAGCTGTGCAGACAAGAACTGTACAAACACAAGGAGAAGCTGTGCAGACAAGAACTGTACAAACACAAGGAAAAGCTGTGAAGACAAGAACTGTACAAACACAAGGAAAAGCTGTGCAGACAAGAACTGTACAAACACAAGAAGCTGTGCAGACAAGAACTGTACAAACACAAGAAGAAGCTGTGCAGACAAGAACTGTACAAACACAAGGAGAAGCTGTGATGACAAGAACTGTACAAACACAAAGAGAAGCTGTGCAGGAGCATTCCCTGCAGGACCTCCTCCTCTTCCAGCTGGATGCAGAACCTCTCCAGCACATGCACGCCCATCACACCAGACGTCTTTGTGGTGGTGGAAGGGTGGGTGGTTCAAATAGAGTGCCTTTATTGATTTTAATTTGTTATTTAGGGCCTTTATGGTGTTATAGGTTATAATGATGGGACACACCTTGTCTTTTCCTTTGAAATAAAATAATAAATTTCCTTTCAGTCTGAACAACCTTTCAGTATATGCTGGAAAATAACATGGGAATAATAATTTATATGGAAGAGTGAATCTTTATTAATTCACATTTCCTAATCTTAAAACAAAATGAACTGTAAAAGTAACTTTGAAAACTTGAACTATAGAATTACTTTTGATTTTCTTGAAAATACTTAAATCTTGTTTTTCTTTGACATATAAGATAGATTCAAAATCAAAACCAGAGCTTTCCAGGGCTAAGCTAGCCAGCTCTTTTGCATTGTAACGCATTTTTAAACTAATTTAAAAATAGCTTTTCAAATTTAAATGTTTCTTTTCTAAAAGAAGTGAGTCCATTTTTAATAATTTAAGTTCAGTCGTAATGAAAATTAGACTCTTTAACTGAATTCATTTTTAGCATTTAACATAGCTTGATTTATAAAAATAATAATTACAATTTTATAAAAAACCATGAATTGGATTATTTTGAAAATAATTTAAAATTTAATTATTAGATTGAGACAAATTTCGAAAGATTAATGAATTTTATGCAATGAAGTTTATAGATTGGAATTTAATTAAGTGATTAACTCTTTCACAAATATTTTTAGATGAAATAGAAGCAAAGAAGTTTAATTTGTAATAATAACATTTTTAATTTTCAGTTTTGTTTAAAAGTTAAATACCATGATGTACTCAGATTCGGAACTTTTTGAGTGGTTTAGAATTGATATATAAATGTAAAATTTAATTTTTTTAAAGATTACAAATTGATAATTAATACTTCAATTATATTAAAACAGTAGAAAAGAAATTGCACTCTTGAAAGAGTCTTATTACATAGCACATTTTCAAAGCGGCCTTCCCAACTCAAAAAATCTAAAAGATTCAATTTTGCAGTCATTTTTGACATTTAAATATAAATGGCGGAGGCGCACCAGGGTCAGGTGATCAGCAGTGAGCACAAGGATAAGTACTACAGGGATCACCTCAAGAGCCTCGTCATTGACTTCATCAGTTCCACCACCAGTGAGTTTGCATAATAAGTTTGTCGTCTATGAGTTTGAGTGTTTAAAATGTTTATTTATTGAATAATTTAAAAAGAAGAAAAGTCCTGGATGAAGCACGTGAAGGACATTGCCATGGTAGCAGATGTTGCGTACTTTGCCTTCACCTCCCTCTCAGGTGTTTTGTAATGGTTTTTTATTCATTTTATATAGTTTGTATTTTTTATTTGTTTTATCAATATTAATAATATCTTAAATAATCAAAAGACATAAATAATCACTGCTATCCATTCAGTCACAAAAACAAAGATAAAATAATGTTACGCAACCATTATTTCAACAACTACTTCCAAAATTTATAACCACCATGCCACTACGAGCAACAAAGAAACAGCCACACATAACCACCACCATCGTTATAACAAAACCACACAGGCAACCAGACAATGGGCGAGGAGTACAACAACATACTGCTGGTGAACAAGGACAAGAGAAGTCTGCCCAGTAAATTTGTACGTCTGCTCATATTGTTTGATGGCATGATGATGATTCTTGTAATGTTGATGATGATGATGATAGTGATAATTATAAAATTAGTAGTGATGGTGGTGGTAATGATGAAAAAGTAAGTATTATGTAACGGTCTAGCGTTTTAACTTTATATGCCATTTGTTTTTGAAGTCCAAAGTCCACTTCATACATAAGCATCAGGTTTTTAGTGACATTTGAATGATACTGTTTCATCACAATAATTTAATAATCTCTTTATTCATTGTTCCATCTGTCCATCCATCCATCTATCGGCCTATCCATCACATCATCATCATCACTACCACCACTACCACAGAAAAGTGCCTTAATGGTTGTGTTTCACGTGATGCTACCGCACACCATTGACAAGTCCACCAACTACCTGACCAACATCACAAACCGTAACCAAGACATTTCAGCTGACCAGAAACGGAAGATACTATTGTCAATAAAGATTCTGAGTGGCTTTATAAAGTGTATCGAAAAGATCAACTACATCTTGTTCTATTTGAACGGCGCCTACTACCACCTCTCCAAGCGATTGACCAGCCTTCTCTATGTTGGTGTACTGAGCAAGAATTGCTTAAAAAATAGACAGTATTTTCATTTAGTTAGTTAAAGTTCAGAAAATTAAATCAAGATAAATTTAATTATAATAAAGTCTTTAAATATTTAAATGCAGCTGCAGACGAGGCCTCTCAGGTTCGACTCAGTCTACAACAAAACCTACTCCCTCCTCGGTGGGTCTTTCAAAAAGGATTTTTTAATGTTTAGAAAATAAATATGATTTCATCTGGCGATACGCATGAAGATGACGATGGTCAGCTATTCAAATCGATCACCCTTCGAGCAATCGATAAAGCTCTCATATAAATGGATGAGATGGTGATGATGATGATGATGCAAATGTGCAGGCTGGCTGATGCTGCTGCAGTCGCTTCTGGCTTCGACGGTGTGTGTGTGCAAGGCGTGGAGAGGCTGCAACAACAACGTCAACATCTTTCTCTACAACCTCCTCGGCATCAATCTCATCTTCCCTCCATCCTCCCCTCCCTCCTCCTCCTCCTCCTCCTCCTCCCTCTCATCACTCGCCTCTTACGTCCTCCAGAACGTCGGCAAGGCCACCTTGAAACAACAACAGACTGAGTCACTGGAGACTTTTCTAAAGGAAGACAGCATTCCACACAAGGAACGTGGAGACACACCAAGCCATAAGCGCCAACAAGGGGCAGATGATGATGATGATGATGATGATGATGATGATGATGATGAGGGCAATGAATCTTCTGGAAAACAGACTCTCACTAGAAGAAACACCAAAGAAGATGCCACCATGACAGCACCAACAAATACGTCCACCCCTGACAACCTCAACAACCTCAGCAACCTCCCAAGCACCGCCTCCTCCATCTACTACAAGAACAACTTGACCGGCAAGAACACACTCTCGATCAAGCGACGTTCATGCCTCTTGTGTTGCGACCAGTTGAAGTCTCCCGCGTCGACTCTGTGTGGTCACGTCTTCTGCTACCAGTGCATCAGCGAGTGGTGTGCCACGAAGGACGAGTGTCCAGTCTGCAAGAGGCAGGTCACTCCCTCCAGACTGGTCTTCCTCAGAAACTTCGTCTGAACATCCATGCCTGCATGCACCCAACCATCCAAGTCCTTACTCGTTTCAGCGTCTTAGCATCTCCATTGCGATGATCAACACCATCGGAGTTATCAGCCATCATCCTCACCATTATTCCCGCATTTTAATAATTTCATTTCTCTATTATTAATTAAATTGAGCTTTTATGATTAATTTTCCATTTTAAATGGCAATTTTTAGTACCGTATCATTGTAGTCACTCACACTCACCCATCGTCATAATACAGGCATATCAGCTCTGATCAATGCTTGCTCTTTGGAACATTAAGCACGCATGCACACCCATGACACATCTTTCAACACATCAGCAACCGTGGGTAGGAATGCCAGTGTAATACATTTGGTTAACATGGTACTAGCTTATCGTCAATCTATTCAAAACATTAAAGAAACCAAACAAACTTATTTACTCATCTCCATCAACCAATAATCAACTATCTGTGAGTACTCAAGCTTCCACAATGCACGAGTCTCTGCATCAATGCATCTCCTTACACAAAAGCATTCCGTTTTTCCAAGTGAGTTCTTTCACCAATGCACCTACCTCTCTACTTTTACATCAAACCCTACCCTCCAACACTCATTCCACTAATCCATCCTCCTCCCACACATATTTCACTACCCCCAGCATCCTCCCACTCTCACTTCCTAACCTTCATTCCTCCACGCCTATCTACGGTACCATATTTGAGAGGTCTTCATCCTCTTTATCTTCTTTTGCAGCTGCAACACCGCATACATCAGAGCCTCTGCCGATGGCGGACACCCTGTTCGTGTGTGTGTGTGTGTGTTTGCTTGTGTGTGTGTGTGTGTGTTTGTTTGTGTGTGAATGTCTAGGTATGTGTGTTTGTTTGTTTGTGTGCGAATGTCTATGTATGTGTGTAAGAGTTTATAGGAAAAATAAATTCCTATAAACTTTGTAAACCGCTAAACAATAAATGTATGACTCTAAGCATCCTAACGAGCAACGCTACAGCCACTCCAAACCACCATCACCACACCACTTAGCACCATCACCATCATCAACCATCTACCTGGCACGTAGATGTCAACGGGGATGATGCGGTCGCAGCCTCTAACGACGGAGTAAGAATAGTGGTAGTAGCCGCCCCCGTTGGCACACGAGCCCATCGAGATGACCCACCTAGGGTCAGGCATCTGGTCGTAGATCTGGTTGTGGTCGAGGTTGTGGTATGGCAGAAAGTTAGGCTTCTTGATTTAATGGTGTACTGGTGAAGGTGATTGTAGATTTGGTGAGGCTAAAAGTGAGAAAGAAGATTTCAAATATGGTTGAGTCAATGGAGGGTTTCAAATATGGTTGAGTCAATGGAGGGTTTCTTACTACCAGCATTCATGCGTTTGAAATGAGCAACAACTATGAGTAAACCATGAGCAGCATCAGCAACATGGGCAGCATCAGCAACATGGGCAGCATCAGCAACATGGGCAGCATCAGCAACATGGGCAGCATCAGCAACATGGGCAGCATCAGCAACATGGGCAGCATCAGCAACATGGGCAGCATCAGCAACATGGGCAGCATCAGCAACATGGGCAGCATCAGCAACATGGGCAGCATCAGCAACATGGGCAGCATCAGCAACATGGGCAGCATCAGCAACATGGGCAGCATCAGCAACATGGGCAGCATCAGCAACATGGGCAGCATCAGCAACATGGGCAGCATTAGCAACATGGGCAGCATCAGCAACATGGGCAGCATCAGCAACATGGGCAGCATGGGCAGCATCAGCAACATGGGCAGCATCAGCAACATGGGCAGCATCAGCAACATGGGCAGCATCAGCAGCATGGGCAGCATCACACCAAGGCATACCCTCCTTAGGGCAGGCGCCATTTTGTTGGTGACAGTTCCCGCCACAATGATGCAGTCAGCCTGTCGAGGACTGGCTCTGAAGACCACTCCGTACCTGGAAATGGAAGAGAGATGATGTGGAGAAGAAATGTTGGAGAATGGATGAAAAGTGATAAAACTTGTAAATAATGTTATACCAGGTTGAGTATTCTGGTCAATGCTCTTAAGTGAAACTCTTCAACCATCCTCATCAAACACCCCTACAAGCCTTAACTAGCACTGCTCTACCTGTCCATGTCATATCTGGGAGCTGCAAAGTGCATCATCTCAATGGCACAGCAGGCCAGTCCAAAGGTCAGTGGCCACAGTGAGCTCTGCAGGGGTCACCAGCATGCATGTGAGGCTTGCTGTGCAACGAATCTATGCATACTCCAAACATACTTTACACTTCAGAAAGACCACTTCCCTTCACCCTTAAGCACCTTTCTGGCCCAGTTTATGAGGTCGTCAACTCTGGCAAGGGCGTAGTCAACGGAGTTGTCAGCTGTAAGCTTCACTTGGAAGGGGCTGTAGGGCTTCCTCTCCACCTTCTGGGGAGGGTACTGAGGAGGCTCTTGTGTCGAAATTGTCTTCCTAACAATGGGTTTATATAACCAGGAAAATATAAAATCTTCATGAAGATTTTAATGTATTAATGAATTTTATATGAAGATCTTTGAAATAATATCACTTGTTTTGGACATTAGAACATGTAATCTTCAAGAGACTTGAAAACACTTTTTCATTTTTTCCTATTAGGCTAATAGATCGAAAAGCTCCAAGTTCTAGTAAAGGTATCATCTGAAGTATAAAAATAAATATTTTTATTTAATATATTATAATTCTATATTTACTAGTTGTAGTTACTTTGAATTTCATCTGATTTAATTGTTCGAAATTATGTGAAACTCATTAATGCAAAAAATTAATTACGTTTTTTTATATTAGACTCTGATTTTTTAATATTGTGCAAAAGGTTTGCAGCAAAACCTATTCACACAGTAAAAAATCTAGATTCTAGATGAAGAAAATTGTAAAAGAAGTTATTTATTTTCTAAAAAATACAAAAACGTAACTTTTATAAATATAATAAATAAATATTTAATTATTATATTATCAAAATGTACCTTTTAAACGAATCTTAAAATATTAACCTTGCTTCAATGATATAACTACACACTTTATCCAAATATAACAAATTTAAAAATCATTTTTATGCTAATTAAAATGTGAAATATTTTTAAAAAATTAAATTTATTAAATATAAATAGATGATAACTTTTCAAAACATATTCACTTTTATTCAAACGATATTACTGATAAAAGTTATATAATCATTTTTAAAAGACAAGTTATTATGCGGATTTAATATGATTAATATTTCAAAAACTTTTCCATCAACCTTTTTAAAAGCTATCAATTCAAAAAGGTGAACATGCATGTTTATAATTATAGCTTTTTAATATTATACAAGAAAAAAAGACAAAATAAATTTACATAAAATACCCGAAAGTCATTTTATTTTTTTGCAGTAGACAGCTGATAAGAACAGTCACAAACCTGGACGACGATGGAGATCTCAGACAGTTCAAGACCTCAGTGACCTTCCTCAACCAAGAGACCGATGGCATCTTCATTCAGTCCTACTCAGAGACTGGTCTCACTCTAACAAACGGTTTGTGGAAATTGTTTTTTAAGCAAGATTCGTTCACCAATTTTACTATTAGCTTCTTGTTAGTATCTAGATAAATCATATAATAATGTATTTTATAAATATCCATTTCAAAGTTTTCCAATTTTTTGAAGGATTCCGTGTTATAGGACCTTGTGTTATTTTCCCCAGGTCCATTCTGCACTGGAATGTTATTATTGTTTTGTTTTTTTAACCTTCTATCTCAATTAGTTTTGAAACCTAATTATACATCAGAAATACTAATTATTTTTATACTTTTTACATTATTTTATGTAGGTCAAAGACATACAAGATGTTTCTCCTGATTCAATGAGGCTCTTCTCTATTCTTGATCCCAAATTAGGTACTTTCATTAATATGAAAGTTTAAAAAAATTCACTCAACTTCATCAGCAATTGGGTATTCACTCAAATGATGCTTTTTTATATGCATGTTTGCACAACAAAACAAGTGTTAATATTTGTGCACTTCCATGCACAGAATTGTTGGTGCTCGGGGTGGGCAATTACGAGAACATACAAAAGGTCAGTGCAGAAGTCATCAACTATCTCAGGCAGCACAACATCAACATGGAAATCTTGTCCACTGTGAGTAGGAATGGAATATAAAATCCTTATTGGTAATAAGCATGATTATAATCATAATTATAATAAGACAGGATTCTACTATTAATAATATAATCATAAGCATGATAATAATAATAATAAGCATGATAATAATAATAAGACAGGATAATAATAATAATAATAAGACAGGATAATAATAATAATAATAATAAGCATGATGATAAGAATAATAAAATTTGTCTTTTAAAAAATGTATTCATAAGTGATTTTATTTTATCTTTTTCTCCATTTTCTTCAGGACCAGGCGCTGTCTGTCTACAACTTTTTAAACGCTGAAAAGCGTTACGTTGCAGGTGTTTTTCTCCCTCCTACTGTCGTTGCAGACAATAATGACGGATTTTTCTTCTAATACTTTCATTTTTTTAATAAAAAAAATCTAAAATGTTAAAATAATTGAAGGTAATGAATAAAGTAAATCGCATCACACAACTGAGATTTTATAAATCATTTCAAATAGTAAAAAAGATTTAGTGTGTAAATAGTTTAAACATTATTTAGAATCACTTTCCATCTTAATATAAAAAATATAAGCAACTAGTAAAATTGTTTGAAGTAGTATGATTAGTAGTAAGTAGTCATAATATTGCATACTTGTAAAATTAGACGAATAAAAATTATTTCAATATTCTCAATAATTTAACATATTTATTTAAGTTTTCATTATATGCTATTATTTTTCACTACTATTTAGACATGTAATATTGTTATTAATTTGAAAGCATAAACAATTTTTTATGTTATTAATGCCATCAAAACGTCTTAATGCTGCTACAAGTATGATATTTGACATTTAAATTATTCTTTACGAATCATTATATATGTTTGTCCATCTCTGATCTGAATGGATGTTTTTTGGAGTCCATTTTGGTACATTTTAATAAAAATTTGAAAGATTAGGTATTTAGGTTTATATATTATGGTTCTCTCAATTATCGGTTTCGGAAACGAATGCATATTTTAAACGAAAATTTGACTCTAAATTATTCTTGTATCACGACTGATCCACTATGCGCAGACCTCAATCGCCTATTTTCCGTTGCTAGCGATGCTGAAATTTATGTATTGGGCTCATATAAAAAAATGGCGGACAAAAGAAAATTACAAGGTAATAATAGAATGAATGTTTTATCAAAATTCATAATCAAGTTCGTTTCATATGAGTGATAAATTAAACTCTCATACAACAAGCTCACACCAAAACCACAGGTGAAATAGATAGGTGTACAAAAAAAGTCTCAGAAGGGCTTGATACTTTTGAGGATTTGTGGAAGAAAGTTTGCATGATTCCATATGTTTCTATATCTTTTTTTTACTTCTTATGCATTAAAAAATCTGAAATAATTTTTCTAAAAAAACTAAAATTATTTATTAAAAAATAATTACATATTAATATTTTTTTAAATATATTTGAACAAAGGTTACAACAGCAACAAATGTAAATATCAAAGAAAAGCATGAAGCAGATTTGAAAAAAGAAATCAAAAAGCTTCAAGTAAGGCACCCTACTTTTAAAAATGCACCTAATTATACATTTTTCAAATCTAGTTATTCATTTATTAAAATGAAGTAATTATATATGGTAGAATATAAAAATATATTTTAAATGATTAAAAAAACTTTTTATTTGACTTGTTTGTGCTCATCAATCTCAGAGATTCAGGGATTCCATTAAATCATGGCTAACAAATCCTGAAGTGAAAGACAAGACATTATTGAATGAGCACAAACGGCTCATTGAAACAGTAATGTTTATGTACAAATATCACGATATGTGTGTGCTTGAGTAATGGTATGTAGTATTCTTCGTATGTATTTTAATTTATTAAATTAATTAATTTTAAAAAACGTCAACTTCTTGAATAACAAAATGCCTAATCAACCAGAAAATGGAGATGTTCAAAGTGGTGGAGAGGGAGACAAAGACCAAGGTTGGAATATTTATTTCTCAAGCACACCATCCAATTCAACCACACCTTGGTTGAGTTAATTGTCTAAAACAACTTCCTCACCATCCTTGTCTTTGTTATACCACCCTCAATTTGTTTACTACCAAGGGGAGGGGTCTGTTGATTTGTTCTCCATTTGAGAGCGGATGTTGGCATTTGAGCAATTGTTTTCCACGTCATAAGCTTATTCTCGAATCCACTTTTGAAGGTTTACGATCCTTCAGGCTTTCTGTTGTTGGGGAAATCCTTGTGTAAGGTTGATGGCAAGCTGGATGTTGCGAACGTTAAATTCACTGGTTGGCGACATTATGCCTCTTTTCTCTTGGTTTTCAAGATTTATAGAAGACAAGTGGATCTGGTGTCGTCCCTGACTTGATTCACTCCACCTGTGTTGCAGGGAGATGTCCATCACCGGCAACAGCATCCATTTTACTCATCAGTCAGGACAACTTCTTGTCTTCTCAAGCACCTCTGTTGCTTGCCAAATGAAGCATCGAGCCTTCCCTTTGTCTGCACGGCTGCTCCAAAACTGATGGCCACATTCCTAGGCACTTCTTCTGCAAGCCTCCAGTTGTCACCACAAAGTGCAGTGTCACAAGTCGTCTTTGCAACCAGTATGAGTGTGATGTTTGGAAAGTTTTCAAGAATTTAAATGGGAAAACTTCAAGTATGCATCAATCCTCAAAAGATCAACGCCATTGTCTTCAATTAATTTTTTCATGCATTCACCAATTCTTTCTCTTTCTTCCCATCCACCCATCCATGCATGCATGCACACAGACATTCACTCTTTCATCCACCCATGCATGCATGCACACAGACATTCACTCTTTCATCCACCCATGCATGCATGCACACAGACATTCACTCTTTCACCCACCCATGCATGCATGCACACTAAGTATTTAGTGGCAGAAAATTATTTGTAGAGAATATCATCACTATATGAGTTGTTATTACAAAAACACAAAACTACATCACATTTTTAAAAAGAAAAAATTCATTCACTCACAAAGGCAATTCTTGTTTGCATAAAAACTAGGGGAAAAGGTTTCAAATAGCATTTGGCACAGCAAAGTTTGTGTGAGAATTGAAAGGTCAGTTTTGTTGACAATGTATATCAGGCTGTGCCAACTAGAGTTGTGTTGGTGGGTGAACTTCTCCAAGAATACTAATGAATTTCAGATAATTTAACTTTGTATAACATTCTCCGAAGTTCCACATGCCAATTTAACATAAAAGATGTTGTTTTTCATCTTATATACAATTAAATCACATACCCATCCAACTACCTCACACACACGCACACACTCACGCACACACACACGCACGCACACACTCATGGACGCACGCACACACACACACACACACGCACACAGGCGTACTCGAAGGAGGGACTCACGAGTCAGTCGAAGGTCGACCCGAAGGAGAAGGAGAAGGAGGACGTCAACTGCTGGATCTCCGTCAGTGCCATCGCTGTGCTTTTTGTTATTGCTATTGTGGTTGTTGTTGTTGTTTTAATTCGTCGAGTTGTTTAGAAGTCTGGTGAGTATAACCTCGTACTGCCCTATCTGGTTCCAGGGCTGGGCAGTATGTCCAGAGATGAGTTGTTGTCTCCTGGGCCGTCTTGCAGAGTCTGCAAATGTCCTCTTGGCTTAGACCAATTCTACAAAGGTAGGCTCTGATCTCCGGGTGGTGCCCAGTACGGAACCTGCTCAGGTTGATGCGAGCAGGTTTGGTGAGCTCCTCTTCAGCTTTCTTGAGCCTGCCTTTGTATATGCCATTCAGTCTGTCGTTACTGAAGTGGTGTTCTTGAGGTCTGTGACTTGAGACTGCTTGGCAGATCCCGGTTCTTGATAGGTCTCGGTTGGTAGGAGTTGTCTGTGGTCTACTTACTTCATTGTTGTTGTAGCTTTTGTAAGTAATGTTACAGTAGAGGTTTGTTGCAGAAGAAGTTGTTCACTTGGTTAATCTACAACACCACCACAGCAAACGATCGAGACGCTGAAGATCCAGATCGACCAGTTCGAGTGCGAGATCGAGAACTCGACGAATCGTCGCAAAAAGGCCGACAAAGGAGTTGGTTTGCATGGCAACTTGCAGCGCCTTCTCCGCCAATTCACCCTCTCTCGAGCCTACTCCACTTTTCACTGACTTTGATGCAACATCATTCTATACTATTGTCATTTTCCAAACTTTTCCATGACAATCACTGCCGTCACTATCATCATTTTCACCACTTTCATCACCATCATCACCACCATTATCACCATCACAACCATCACCACGACGACCACCATCACGGCACCACACAGAAGCAGGGTCAGCTGGAGCACTGCAAGGAGATGCTCGACAAGCACAAGGGACACATCGAGAAGTTGGAGACGATCATGCGTCTCCTCGACAACGACGCCCTCCAACTCACACAGGTCTGTCAGTTTTGCATCTTCAAGCACATCGACACACACACACACACACACACACACACACACACACACACACACACACACACACACACACACACACACACACACACAAACACACACACACTTACGCACAAACACACACACACACACAAACAGATTCAGAGCATCCGTGAGGACGTCGACTACTACAGTCAGTCGAACCAGGACGACAACTTCCAGGAAAACGGCTTCATCTACGACGACTTGAACCTCGACGAGATCAGCGCTTCTCTGGTCGCGACCACGTGCGAGAACGCCTCAGGCCTCAACGACGACGACCACTCGTCGACGGTCACCTTCGACACCAACTCCTCTTCCTGCTCTTCTCCCACCATCCAGCCGCCTCCGCCACCGTCGCACCAACACCACCACCATCACTCCTATCACCATCCGCATCACACCTACCACCATTACTCATTCTCTACAAAGGTGCGCTGTTGTGCGGTGTGGTGGTGTAGTGGTTTGGTGGTGGGGATAGGTAGGGTGGTCTAGTAGTGGTGATAGGTAGAATGGTGTGGTGGTAATTATAGGGTGGGGGTTGTTTAGTGGTAGTTATAGGTGGGATAGTGTGTTAATGGAAATTTGCTTTTTTATATTACTTGCAACCAATTATCAACATGTCATTCTACCATCGCGCCAATTAGTGCTTAAAGCTTCTAATCAATTAGCGACTTCACTAATTATAATTAGCAACGTCTAAACGTTCGACACCCACCACAGGAAGATAATGCAAAAGATAAAGTCGACTCATCTGTGAGTTTGACCTTCTAAGATTTTTCAATTTGTTAAAATGTGTTGTCATCACTATCATCACCATCATCATCATCATCAATATCTTGATTATTAGAACTACCTGAGCAACAGCTGCAAGAACCCTTTTGGCACCTCCAACCATCTCCTCTCCAAGACCCTGCCTGTCAGGTAGGTGCTGTGGTACTCCTAGAAGACTTTTCAACTTTTGGCACGCTCCCAGGGCACTCTCAAACTCCCACTCCTCCATCCTCTCTCCACCAACCACACCAGGTCTCTGAACGAAGTGACAGCCACGCCTGCCTGCATGGCTTCACCACCCCTCTCACTCGCCTGCACCGCCGTCAACTACGCCCAAGTCGCCAGCATCGGCGTCTCCTCCAACAACATAGGTGATGATGATGATTATGAAGATGGTTATGATGATGATGATGATTTTGATAATGATAATAATAAAGAGGATGGTGATTGTGCAGGCAAGACGCACAGCAACAACAGCAACTTGAGCAACAAGGTTAGCAGCAGCAACAGTCAAAAACAACAATCTACTACAACAAGTACAACTACAACCACAGCATCGTCATCAACAAACACTTCAACCACTGTGTCATCACCATCCACTTCTCCACGATTAAAACACAACAAACACCACACTCCCCAGCAACAAACTCCCCAACAACAACAAGTTTGTTTTTTTTGTTTCACTATGAAAACAATTAAAGCAAGCAAATTAGCTTCGATGACTTCCGACTCTTTTTTCACTTTGCTTTTTTAATTTCCATCTTTGTAACTACTCAGTTCAATATATTTGTCATCTTTACTTACCTTTCTGCTCAACTACCCATTCACCTCAACTACTCTCCTACTTCAATCAACCACTCACCCATCTCAACCACTCACCCATCTCAACCACTCACCCATCTCAACCACTCACCCATCTCAACCACTCACCCATCTCAACCACTCACCCACCTCAACCACTCACCCATCTCAACCACTCACCCATCTCAACCACTCACCCACCTCAAACACTAACCCATCTCAACCAATCACCCACCTCAACCAATCACCCACCTCAACCACTAACCCATCTCAACCACTCACCCATCTCAACCACTAACCCATCTCAACAACTCACCCACCTCAACCAATCACCCACCTCAACCAATCACCCACCTCAACCAATCACCCACCTCAACCACTAACCCATCTCAACCACTCACCCATCTCAACCAATCACCCACCTCAACCACTAACCCATCTCAACCAATCACCCACCTCAACCACTAACCCATCTCAACCCCCCTCACCGCCCACAGAAGCCGAAGAGTTTGATGGAGCAGTCGGCGTTGGCGAGCAGCATGGCAGGTCTCTTGGGCAGCAGTGGCCACTTGGCGTACAGCAGCCACGCCAACTCGATGAACAACATCGACGACATTCCTCTCACCACGACCACCACGTCCTCGCTTCGGAAGGCCGCCTACAAGGCCCTCCTCGACGCGCCACCCGACCACTTCACCACAGAAACCACCTCGACTACCACCACCACTACTTCTTCTACTACTACCTTTGACCACACCACTGCTGGCAGCAGTGATTTAAACAAAAATAGCACCACAGCCACCAGTACAGGCACGATGATGACGACTGCAAGCAGCAATTGCGCAATCACTCGGCCCAAGTCAGCCCTGCTCATCGTCACTACGTCCGTCTCGTCCACGCACGCCAAGTCGCTCACTCCCACGCCCCTCTCGACCACCAACGCCAGCATCCTCGACAGCACGTGGAGCAGGGCAGGAGGCGCTCAAGAGTCGCTCATCTCTTCAGACGCCACCTCCTCAAGCAACCACTGCAACACCATCTCCTCCAACACCTCGACCACCCTCAGCCCTCCTATCTCGACTCGCCTCAACAACCAGGCACTCTCCTTCTCGTCTGTCGTCTCCTCCAACTGCAACCCCCTCTCCGAACCCTTCCTCCCCTCCTCTTCCTCCGCATCCTCCTCCTTCTACTTCTCCAACTCCAGCAGCAGTGGTGGCGGTGGTGGTGGTGGCCACACGTTTGACTCGAGTCTCCTCCAA
This sequence comes from Piscicola geometra, assembly GCA_943735955.1. Classification (NCBI taxonomy): domain Eukaryota; kingdom Metazoa; phylum Annelida; class Clitellata; order Hirudinida; family Piscicolidae; genus Piscicola; species Piscicola geometra. The sequence goes on along the minus strand of OX030959.1, from coordinate 9,183,302 downwards.
ATGACCACCACGTCGGCCATCTCGAGCACCACCTCGCTCTCCACCTACCACCTCAGCCACCTGCTTGCCAGCTCCTCAAGCAACTCCGTCGTCTCCTCCGAACCAAAGACCCTCCATGTTTCGCCCATCTTCGGAGTCACGCCCCTCGGACCCACCCACCCCACCAAGGGCCACAGGCAACAACTGCAACTCCTCGAGGCCGCCTCGCTGCACCTCCCTCAAATCATCGACTCTTCCAAAATCAGGTTCCTCTCTCTTCTGTGTGCATCTTTTCACCCTTTTTGCCAGTCACTCCCAATCACTTTCCTTCTCACCAAACCCCCTTTCATCCCCACCTCCCATTTCCACTAACCAACCATCTTCCCTACACCAACCACTCTTCCTTCCACCAACTACCCTTCCTTCCGCCAACCACCCTTCCTTCCACCAACCACCCTTCCTTCCACCAACCACCCTTCCTTCCACCAACCACCCTTCCTTCCACCAACCACCCTTCATTCCACCAAGCACCCTTCCTTCCACCAACCACCCTTCATTCCACCAAGCACCACTCTTTCCGCCAACCAACAACAGGGCGATAAACTCGCTGCCAATGCCCTACAAGAGCCCCCTCCACTACACGCCACCCGCCCCCATCGCCATGAACAAACTCGACTTCTATCTCCGACTCACCCCAGAGGCACTCTTCTACGCTTTCTACTACCTTGAGGTGGGTGCTTGGTGGGTGCTTGGTGGGTGCTTGGTGGGTGCTTGGTGGGTGCTTGGTTGGTGCTTGGTAGGTGCTTGGTGGGTGCTTGGTAGGTGCTTGGTGGGTGCTTGGTGGGTGCTTGGTGGGTGCTTGGTAGGTGCTTGGTGGGTGCTTGGTGGGTGCTTGGTTGGTGCTTGGTGAGTGCTTGGTAGGTGCTTGGTGGGTGCTTGGTGGGTGCTTGGTGGGTGCTTGGTTGGTGCTTGGTGGGTGCTTGGTGGGTGCTTGGTGGGTGCTTGGTTGGTGCTTGGTGGGTGCTTGGTGGGTGCTTGGTGGGTGCTTGGTGGGTGCTTGGTTGGTGCTTGGTGGGTGCTTGGTGGGTGCTTGGTGGGTGCTTGGTGGGTGCTTGGTGGGTGCTTGGTGGGTGCTGTTGCTGTATGATGTTGCTGTTGTTGTTATTGATTGTTGTGGGTGTGGTTATGTTTTGGTGTAGCAGCAACATGGTGTGTTCGCCACGCCTCTAGCATCGTGGTCAACACAACGATCTCAACAAATCTAACATTACACCCATTGCCACACTTTCCATCACAACAACTGCCACAACCACTGCCAACAACCGCAACATAGCACACCAGCACCAGCTGTAACAAAAACAACTACCACCACCACAACAGCTACCACAACAACTACCACAACAGCTACCACAACAACTACCATAACAACTACCACAACAACCACCACAACAACTACCACAACAGCTACCACAACAACTACTACCACAACAACCACCACAACAGCTACCACCACAACAGCTACCACAACAACTACCACAACAACTACCACAACAGCTACCACAACAACTACCACAACAACTACCACAACAGCTACCACAACAACAACTACCACAACAACTACCACAACAACAACTACCACAACAACAACTACCACAACAACAACTACCACAACAACAACTACCACAACAACAACTACCACAACAACAACTACCACAACAACTACCACAACAACTACCACAACAACAACTACCACAACAACAACCACCACAACAACTACCACAACAACAACTACCACAACAACAACTACCACAACAACAACTACCACAACAACAACTACCACAACAACAGCTACCACAACAACTACCACACCACCACAGGGCAGTCTGGCGCAGTTGATGGCAGCGAAGGCGCTCAAGCAGCTCTCGTGGCGTTTCCACAAGAAACTCCTCATCTGGTTCCAGCGACACGAGGACCCCAAGCTGATCACCGAGGAGTATGAGCAGGTGCATGGGTGCGTGCATGGGTGGGTGCATGGGTGCGTGCATGGGTGGGTGCATGGGTGGGTGCATGGGTGAATTCATGGATGCGTGCATGGGTGGGTGCATGGGTGCTTGAGTGAATGCATGAGTGCATGGGTGGCTAAATGCATTGGTGAATGGCAGCATGAATGCATGCATAGATCATCATCACAACCACCATGACTACCACCACCACCAACGGCACTCCCACTTCCACAGGGCTCGTACTTGTATTTCGATTTCGAGAGATGGGCGCAGTCGACGATCGAGACCTTCATCTTTGAGTACCGCTACTTGGAAGACAGGGACCTGCATTGATGATGATGATGATGATGATGCTGGCGGTCATAGTAATGATCCTGATCGTCATAGTTATGATCTTCGTCATAGTAATGATCCTGATAGTAACGCCCCTACCACAACAACGATGATAATGATAGCTTTTGTGTTATTAAAGTGAACAGTAGTAGTAATGATAATAACGGCGATAATAACTAATGTATTTCATTTTAACAATAACAACAATGATAATAATATTATTATTAATATTATTATTAATAACAATAATTGTTTGTTGTGGTGAGTTGAGCGACACATCTAGTGAGTAGTAAGTGTCAGTCGATGTGAGTGTAGGAGGGAGGGGAGGGGAGGGGAGGGGAGGGGAGGGACTATGAAACATACATGCCAGCAAGATGTTTGTCTTTAAATCTCTCGAGTAGCCCAAGTTCCATTATACGTATACATTATACCTTTCATCATCATCATCACCATCATTTTCATTACTGTCATCATCATTACTGTCATACTAATTATAATCAGCATCATCATTACTATCACATCCATAATCATTAATATAATTATCATCGTTACTTACACTATCACAATCATTATCATCGTTAGTATCACCACCACAATCATCATCATTGCAATCACTACAGTCATCTTCATCGTTTACTCTTTTATTTCTGGATCTTCAGCTCTCGGCACTGTGTTCTTTCATTAGGTTGTAGCACTCTGTTGCTCTCACCAGCCACCACACTACGCGTCACATTTACTAAGCGTATATTGTTATATATATATATTATTCTAACATGTTTGTGTTACTTATAATGCGTTTGTGTAATATATATTTATATATATAAATATATCAGTGAATATCTCCTTGATATGACTGCTTATATACATAAATATGTATAACATGTTATATACCTCTCATTCGACATGTACTTGTACAACAAAACAACAGCAGCAGTAGTAGTAGTAACAAAAGCAACAGCAGTAGTAGTAGTAGTAGTAGTAGTGAAAGCAGTGGCAGTGCTGACTCCAGCCACGGCACACATATTCCCACGCAGACAATTCCCATCGTACGGTAGCAGCTACGACCAGCATCTCCGTGCTTTGTCGCTGCAGTCGCCGTTGCAGATCTCGTCGTTGCAGTTGTTGTGTTCTGGTGCTGCTCTTGCTTACTACCTTCCCTGTCGTTGTGTGTTTGTGTGTTTGTGAGATGTGAGTTAGTGTGTGATGTAAGCGAAGGCTTGGGGATGTGAGTGAGTGAGTGAGTGAGTGAGTGAGTGAGTGAAGATAAAGCAGTGTAGGTGAATGAAGGCTGGGTGAGTCAGGAGCATTGGGTTGTTGGTAGATTACTTCGAATGTGGATAGTGTTGATCGTTGTATGTGGGTGGGTGTTTGGGCGTGTAGGGATGTGTGTGTGATAGTTGTGATTGCCTTGATGTGAGGTCATTTGGTTTCACACGTGTTTGCGAGATGGAGGTTTATTTACTGGATAGTCATCGGATCGTTTGTGTTGTGAACGCTATCATCATCATCACCACCATCATCTCTATTGCAAGTCCTTTGGCACACATGTTGATCACTAAGTTATATTATAATGGTTTGGTGATGATGATGATGATGATTATTATTATTATTATAACTTATTGTTGCTACTACTATTATTGCTGTTATCATTGTTACTACTGCTATTATTATTGTTATTATGCCATCATTATTGTTATTTCTTCTAAATATATCGATAATAAATGATAAAACCGAGTATTTGTGTGGAAATCGCACGGATGAGAGTCCCTCTCCACCACTCACTCCAAGAGGGCACACACGCACTTAACTGAAGCGGTCAATGCAAACGAAAATAGAACCTTTGGTACTTTTCCAATTATTCTTTCGATAATAAAAGTTATTCCTTAAACAATCTTCTTTCTTTGTCATTCACAACCTGGAGCTTTTCCTTCTGCATGCCACTGAAGTGATTTGTGGGTGGAAGTGTGTGCGAGCATATAGCAGAGTTTCAAACAAGGTATTTGGCGAACCTTTAATGAGAAAAATGCAATTAGTGATTTAAAATGCATAGAACATTAATATAATTATTTAGTACCTCTTGCTCACTCGATTGATTTTCGCCAAATTAATCAGAGAAGTGTGAACTTCACACATACATACGCCTTCATGCACACATACACCCCTTCATGCACACATACACACCCCTTCATGCACACATACATACGCCTTCATGCACACATACACACCCCTTCATGCACACATACACACCCCTTCATGCACACATACATACCCCTTCATGCACACATACACACCCCTTCATGAACACATACATACCCCTTCATGCACACATACATACCCCTTCATGCACACATACATACCCCTTCATGCACACATACACACCCCTTCATGCACACATACACACCCCTTCACGCACACATACACACCCCTTCATGCACACATACACACCCCTTCACGCACACATACACACCCCTTCACGCACACATACACACCCCTTCATGCACACATACACACTCCTTCATGCACACATACACACCCTTTCATGCACACATACACACCCCTTCATGCCCACATACACACTCCTTCATGCACACATACACACCCCTTCATGCACACATACACACCCCTTCATGCACACATACACACTCCTTCATGCACACATACACACCCTTTCATGCACACATACACACCCCTTCATGCACACATATTAGAGGTCGGACATGGACGATTTTTCATTCCCGGTCCCGTCCCGTTCTCGAAATTTGTTTTTCCGTTCCGTTCCCGATGGGCCATCAGAATTTTGATTCCTGTCCCGTCCAGTTCCCGCAACTCGATTCCCGGTCCCGACCCGTTCCCGAAACTTTTTTGTTTTTTTATTCATTTTCGCTGACGTTTTCACTGGTCCCAAACTTGCTAGTTCTAACATTTCTTAAAATTTATTATTTGAAAGTCAGGGAATATTTCTTTTAATAAAATAAAATAAAACACGATTTAAATTTCAAATATTTATTGAAATGAAAGTATTGAAGTTAGTCATTGTTTTTGAGTAATTCAATCAAGTCTTAATTGCTTTTCAAACGGGTTAAACCTTTAAGAGTTTCAGCTTTCAAATGAGATGATTTTAGGTCTGAAGTTAAACGACCACATATTGAAAAATTCCGTTCACAGGGAATAGAGCTTGCAGATATACTAAACATAATTTTGGCTACTTCTTGAAGTATTTTAAAATTGCTCATTTTACTCCAATAAAATAAAACATCGTATAATCTTCAATTTTTTGGGACTTAATTGTGAATATTTGTACAATTCATTCTCTTCTGAATTTTTTCTTCGTTCATTATTATTAATTCTTCAATAATGTTAGAAATATGTTTTTTGACAACATTCTTATTCTCCACAACCGCAAATATAAAATCATTCGTATAATTTGATAGTATAATAATTTTATTATAATTTTTACGTTATAAAAACAAACATAATAGGTCTAAATAACCATCATTTGTTTTTTTTCTCAACGGCACTGCAGCTTGGTCTGGCTGTACAAAATAGAATTAAATTTTCTCTAATGAAAGTCTTGGTATTTATTTCTTTTCTATCCCAACCTTTTTAAAATTATTTTTTCATACTGGGGATGCAACAGACATGCTGTCATATGAATAAGATCAATGGCATCTTTTCTTTTGTCGAAATGATCAACTGAGCAATCATTTTGAAATTAATCATTCAAATTCAAAGTATTAATTTATAAAATTAAAATAACTGACCATTTTGATTTCATCTTAAAAGTTTTCATCATCACCCATTTGTTCTAATCTCCATAATCTTTAGACTCGCTATAACAACTTCAAATGTAGTGTTGGAGATTTCAACATTGGCAATGGTGGCTTCGTTATACATTTCTATTGCATTTAATACTTATTTTAAGTACGGAGTATCGATTAAATAAAGATTTCCATACTTAGAAGTTTGCTGAAAAATCATTGTTAAAGAATCCAATCCTAATAACTGTTATTCCTGTTTTTCCCGTTCCCGATTTAAAAGTTGATTCCCGTCTTTTCCCGTTCCCGATATGAATGTTGATTCCCGTTCCCGTTTCCGTCCCGAAAACATATTCCCGGTTCCCGACTTTTCTCGTCCCGAAATTACTTTTCATTCCCGTTTCTGCGGGTACCCGGTCAGATCGGGTACATCGGTCCGACCTCTAACACATACACACCCCTTCATGCACACATACACACCCCTTCATGCACACATACATACTGTTTCATGCACACATACATACTGTTTCATGCACACATACATACTGTTTCATGCACACATACATACTGTTTCATGCACACATACATACTGTTTCATGCACACATACATACTGTTTCATGCACACATACATACTGTTTCATGCACACATACATACTGTTTCATGCACACATACATACTGTTTCATGCACACATACATACTGTTTCATGCACACATACATACTGTTTCATGCACACATACATACTGTTTCCTTGATTAGTGACTCAGCGTTGGAGTCTTAAAGCTAGTTGATCTGCGTTAATAACTCTAAGGCAATAAAAACGTCTGAAAGAATAACTAATTGTTCGATGGTCGCCAAGAGACAATCTTCCTGGAATGCCAAGTTACCCCTCCAAGTGCTGAGAGGCCTTGTGGAGGCCTTGTGGAGGCCTATATAAGCGAAAGAGCTTCGCCGACTCGCGTTAATTTGCGCAAGATAAACAAAACATTCGGCATCGTGAGAATAACTCGAGTAGATGTTGGAATAAATCACTTTGTTGCTACGCTTTAGTGTGGTGTGCACAGAGAAGTTGAGTTTTCCGATCTGGAATACACCGAAACATCGACACAACAACGATTTGCTTTATTGCTTGTCCAATCGATAAATTGATATCCGCCATAAAGCTTCGCTTGACTGCATAAAAGCCTTTGCAAGCTTCGGAATATAGCACGCCAAAGGATGCGCCTCGTGTTCTTTATGTACTCTTTCATGCAGTTTGCGGTGTTTGGGCAGGCGAGGTGTGACTGGAACTTCCTCAAGGACTACCGAGGCAAGTGTTTATTTGTTATTTTTTCGAACTCCACTTCTCCACGATTAAAACACAACAAACACCACACTCCCCAGCAACAAACTCCCCAACAACAACAAGTTTGTTTCTAGCTTCGATGACTTCCGATTCTTTTTTCACTTTGCTTTTTTAATTTCCATCTTTGTAACTACTCAGTTCAATATATTTGTCATCTTTACTTACCTTTCTGCTCAACTACCCATTCACCTCAACCACTCTCCTACTTCAATCAACCACTCACCTATTTCAAATTCGTTTTCTATTACCTCAAGCACAACAACTTTTGAAAATTTTAATTCTTAAAGACTGGCCTCGAAGGGGTGGAAAGCAATTGAATTAGGAGCAGTACATTAGAAAATGCGCGCGCAGCGATCAGTCGGCAAACAGACGCGGCCTGCAGGCGCCATAAATCAGGAACGGAAAGTCGATTTAGAAATCTTTAAAAAGGCAAGCAGACGTGTGCTTGAGACGCGGCAGAGAAATCGAGAAGATATTTAAGTTTGAAAAGTCGACTCGCATTTCACTCTTTCGAGAAATGATCACAAGGAATCATGCATGCAATGGTATGCCAAAAAGTCCCAAAAACAAATTTCGTAACAATAATTTATACAAGTAATAAAGAACATTTTCCGAAAAGCCTTCACCAAGTTATTGCGCATAAATTCATTCGGAGAGGACGGCATGGCATACACCCCGCTGAGTGCCATGCCGTCCTGATCTGTTTGGCACCAAGTCATCATTCCTCTGTGGAGAACACTGGTGTTGTTGCTATCGCTCATCAGTTGGACACGTGAGAGAGTAGACAATGACTGTTACATCTTTCGTGGTGGTGGCACGAGTGCAGTGTCTGGCATCGGAGGACACCCTTTAAAACCTTAATGGTGAGATGGAGGCGATAAGTCGTGTTATGGCTCGGGGTTGTGTCATAACAGCCTAAATACGTATCGATGATGCTGGCAAAACAATATCAGTAGACGAGCCTTTAACAACAAACTTCCCATGTTAATAAAGCATAAATGTTCGCTCTAGTTAACGATGAACTATGGGAAAGCAATGCGAGGAGGTTGTATGTACGCTTTGTGCAAGGGCGTCAGGCATGCATGCGTGTTGCATCACTGACAAGCGCATAACTTCCTGTGGCGTGCATCCCCCCACTAAACATGCAGCAAGCTTCACAAATGACAAAAGAGGCCTCTCAGGCAATACATTCTTCAGACAAAAATGTTTGTCCTAATATTGAATACTCAGTGTGGGTGACTGAATGCTTCCAAATGTTGCAATGGTAATAAGGGATCTTGTAAGTTGTGATTAGACATTTGTTCTGATTGTGAATCTTTGCCATGGTCTCTCTCTAGCCCATCATGCATCCCTGCCTCCCTTCGCTGCGGTAGCACATCACTGATTTATCTTGAACGCTCCTCTCTCATCATTCGTCTTTTTATTGCCTTCAACGAACACTTCAACTGGTGCATCATCTACATTGCATTCTTCCTGCATTGTTGCCTCTTCGTCCTTCCTCCTATCCCATCTTTTCCGCCCTTTTCCAGCTTTTTCTTCTTTGCTTTTCCACTATTAATCTTCAGCGGCACTCACAACACTCATCTACGCACACAACCAAGCATATTTACGAGCGGCCTCTTTCGCAGCAATTACTTCGCTCCATCGAAGTGAAAGTCGATAACGATTTGTAAGCAATTTGTTCAGTCGCAGGAGTTCTCTCTTCGAGGCATTCCTTCCGATAAACAAAGCGAGTTAACAAGGCAATTACATGGATAGAACTTCATGCTTTGAATCCTCAAACCCAGCAAAGTATAATCTAATTGGTTTAAAGTTCTAATTTAATTTAATAAAGGTAAATGAAGGCAAATGAAGGCAAACGAGGCCAACCCAAGGCCTGCTCCAATCATCTGCTCCAATGGGTCTGCTGGGCCGCCAGCGAGGAAGTTTAATTCCTAAAGACCTCCCTTGAACCTTCTTTGCAGAAAATTCTTCAGGCTTTGGGGACGACAATTACTCTCCCGGTGTTTCCTAATTAATGCTTCAATGAGCCCACCAACGTGGCTCTTTGCTCAAGTCTTCTGTTATGAATCTACTTATTGTTGCATATTCATAATTTAGTGTGTGTATGTGTGTGTTTGTGTATGTACGTGTTTGTTTGTGTGTGTGTTTGTGTGTGCGTGTGTGTAGGTGTGTATGTGTGTGTTTATTATCGTTTTAAACTCGTAAAAAGACTTATAACTTTTTATGAGAGTCGGCATAAATCCTCGTGCCAATGCATAACAAGGGCAAACATCCACCATACATCCATCCACATCACATCCATCCACCATACATCCATCCACAACACATCCATCCACATCACATCCATCAACCACACATCCATCCACCACACATCCATCAACAACACACCCATCCGCTACACATCCATCCACCACACATCCATCCACATCACATCCATCAACCACACATCCATCCACCACACATCCATCAACAACACACCCATCCGTTACACATCCATCCACCACACATCCATCCGTTACACATCCATCCACCACACATCCATTACACATCTATCCACAACACATCCATCCACAACACATCCATCCACAACACATCCATCCACAACACATCCATCCACCACACATCCACCAACAACACACCCATCCACATCACATCACATCCATCCACAACACATCCATCCACAACACATCCATCCACAACACATCCATCCACCACACATCCATCAACAACACACCCATCCACATCACATCACATCCATCCACAACACATCCATCCACAACACATCCATCCACAACAAATCCATCCACATCACATCCATTCACAACACATCCATCCACAACACATCCATCAACAACACATCCATCCACAACACATCCATCAATAACCCATCCATCCACAACACATCCATCCATAACTCATCCATCCACAACACATCCATCCACAACACATCCATCCAAAACACATCCATCCACAACACATCCATCAACAACACATCCACCCATAAACCATCCATCAATAACAAATCCACAAAAAATCTACAACACATCCACGATAAGCTAACCAAACTACTTTAAAATCAAAATTGGTTTTAGGAAATAGATGAGAAAATGGTGTCAGTGGAAGTGGAGTGATGGAGAAGTGAGAGTGGAAAGATGGTTGAGTGATGGAGGAGGGATGGATGAGTGATGGAAGAGGGATGGTTGAGTGATGGAGGAGAGATGGTTGAGTGATGGAGGAGGGATGGTTGAGTGATGGAGGAGGGATGGTTGAGTGATGGAGGAGGGATGGTTGAGTGATGGAGGAGGGATGGTTGAGTGATGGAGGAGGGATGGTTGAGTGATGGAAGAGGGATGGTTGAGTGATGGAGGAGGGATGGTTGAGTGATGGAGGAGGGATGGTTGAGTGATGGAAGAGGGATGGTTGAGTGATGGAGGAGGGATGGTTGAGTGATGGAGGAGGGATGGTTGAGTGATGGAAGAGGGATGGTTGAGTGATGGAGGAGGGATGGTTGAGTGATGGAGGAGGGATGGTTGAGTGATGGAGGAGGGATGGTTGAGTGATGGAAGAGGGATGGTTGAGTGATGGAGGAGGGATGGTTGAGTGATGGAGGAGGGATGGTTGAGTGATGGAGGAGGGATGGTTGAGTGATGGAGGAGGGATGGTTGAGTGATGGAGGAGGGATGGTTGAGTGATGGAGGAGGGATGGTTGAGTGATGGAGGAGGGATGGTTGAGTGATGGAGGAGGGATGGTTGAGTGATGGAAGAGGGATGGTTGAGTGATGGAGGAGGGATGGTTGAGTGATGGAGGAGAGATGGTTGAGTGATGGAGGAGGGATGGTTGAGTGATGGAGGAGGGATGGTTGAGTGATGGAGAAGGGATGGTTGAGTGATGGAGGAGGGATGGTTGAGTGATGGAGGAGGGATGGTTGAGTGATGGAGGAGGGATGGTTGAGTGATGGAGGAGGGATGGTTGAGTGATGGAGAGGGATGGATGAGTGATGGAGGAGGGATGGTTGAGTGATGGAGGAGGGATGGTTGAGTGATGGAGGAGGGATGGTTGAGTGATGGAGGAGAGATGGTTGAGTGATGGAGGAGGGATGGTTGAGTGATGGAGGAGGGATGGTTGAGTGATGGAGGAGGGATGGTTGAGTGATGGAGAAGGGATGGTTGAGTGATGGAGGAGGGATGGTTGAGTGATGGAGGAGGGATGGTTGAGTGATGGAGGAGGGATGGTTGAGTGATGGAGGAGGGATGGTTGAGTGATGGAGAGGGATGGATGAGTGATGGAGGAGGGATGGTTGAGTGATGGAGGAGGGATGGTTGAGTGATGGAGGAGGGATGGTTGAGTGATGGAGGAGAGATGGTTGAGTGATGGAGGAGAGATGGTTGAGTGATGGAGGAGGGATGGTTGAGTGATGGAGGAGGGATGGATGAGTGATGGAGGAGGGATGGATGAGTGATGGAGGAGGGATGGTTGAGTGATGGAGGTGGGATGGTTGAGTGATGGAGGAGGGATGGTTGAGTGATGGAAAGGGATGGATGAGTGATGGAGGAGGGATGGTTGAGTGATGGAGGAGGAATGGTTGAGTGATGGAGGAGGGATGGATGAGTGATGGAGGAGGGATGGTTGAGTGATGAAGGAGGGATGGTTGAGTGATGGAGGAGGGATGGTTGAGTGATGGAGGAGGGATGGATGAGTGATGGAGGAGGGATGGTTGAGTGATGGAGGAGGGATGGTTGAGTGATGGAGGAGGGATGGTTGAGTGATGGAGGAGGGATGGTTGAGTGATGGAGAAGGGATGGTTGAGTGATGGAGGAGGGATGGTTGAGTGATGGAGGAGGGATGGTTGAGTGATGGAGGAGGGATGGATGAGTGATGGAGGAGGGATGGTTGAGTGATGGAGGAGGGATGGTTGAGTGAAGGAGGAGGGATGGTTGAGTGATGGAGGAGGGATGGTTGAGTGATGGAGGTGGGATGGTTGAGTGATGGAGGAGGGATGGTTGAGTGATGGAGGAGGGATGGTTGAGTGATGGAGAAGGGATGGTTGAGTGATGGAAGAGGGATGGTTGAGTGATGGAGGAGGGATGGTTGAGTGATGGAGGAGGGATGGTTGAGTGATGGAGGAGGGATGGTTGAGTGATGGAGGAGGGATGGATGAGTGATGGAGGAGGGATAGTTGAGTGATGGAGGAGGGATGGTTGAGTGATGGAGGAGGGATGAATGAGTGATGGAGGAGGGATAGTTGAGTGATGGAGGAGGGATGGTTGAGTGATGGAAGAGGGATGGTTGAGTGATGGAGGTGGGATGGTTGTATGATGATATCTGCGGTAAAAAGAAGGGACCGCGTGGGAATATATTCAAGTCTGCATTAAAAGTATGACAGTGTTGCATGTCTCGCTAATGAAACCTACATTAGTTTAACAAATTGCTTTCATGACTATTCATCACTCGAAAGCTTTAACTTATATTCTTCAACCATTCATTTTTTTCAACAGAATTTTATACTTTATTCATAACTGAGACAATACTTTTTTAGTCAAAATTGAAACTTTAATATTTGTTGACAATTAAAAGTAAAACAATGATTGTTAGAAATAATTAATACAATAATATTTTTAAATCAATATTAATACAATAATATTTGCAAATCAATATTAATACAACAATACTTTAAAACCAATACTAACACAATAATAGTTTAAAATCAATATTAATACAATAATATTTTAAAATCAATATTAATACAATAATATTTTTAAATCAATTTTAATACAATAATATTTTTAAATCAATTTTAATACAATAATGTTTTTAAATTATAATTTACCACAAAAACAAATCATAAAACATCAAAAACTCTTCCCAAACACCCTCACAAACCCACACCTCACAGATCCCAAGGCGGTGAACGTGGCACGGTACGCCAGCATCGAGGCGAACGCCACATGTGGTGAGGCCGGTGTCGAACGCTACTGCAGACTTCAGGAACCCAACTACAGAGTCACCTGCAGTCTGTGCTCCTCCTCCCATGAAGGTGGTCTCTCACACAGCATCAACAACACCCTCGAAGCCTCCAGTAGCAGCAGCAAGTCCTGGCAAGGTCCCACTCTCGCCACGGGAGAACGCGCCAGTTGGGTGACCATTACGATGGATTTGAAACAGGTTTTTGGGAGACGGAAGATTGTGGTTTTGTGCGGCTGGATGTGTGAATTGTGGTGGTTGTGTGGAGGTAGGGGTTTGTGTTGATTGTGGTGGTTGTGTGGAGGTGGGGGTTTGTGTGGATTGTGGTGGTTGTGTGGAGGTGGGGGTTTGTGTGGATTGTGGTGGTTGTGTGGAAGTGGGAGTTTGTGTGGATTGTGGTGGTTGTGTGGAGGTGGGGGTTTGTGTGGATTGTGGTAGTTGTGTGGAGGTGGGGGTTTGTGTGGATTGTGGTGGTTGTGTGGAGGTGGGGGTTTGTGTGGATTGTGGTGGTTGTGTGGAGGTGAGAATTTGTGTGGATGCAGTGGCTTAAAAATTGAGTTTCGGTGTTTAAAAAACGAATTCTCGTGTATGATTGCACCGAAAAACAAGACCTTGATTCGGAAGTTGCAGCAACTGCGACGATCTGATACGGTTGCCAAGATTGATTTTGCGACTTTATCGATTTGCATTACGCGAGAGTTTGAGTGTTCATCGTTGAAGGCATTCAGGCAACAACGTCAATCGAGGCACGCGCTGCCAGCACCGTTGAATGAATGATGCGGAATGATCGGACGACCGATGCAGATAAGATAAGGCCCGCTTGTATTGGTGCAGTGATTTACTCGGAAAGGTTTAGTGGAATAGGCGTTTTGAACGTTTGTGTGTCTTTCTGTGTTGCAAAAAACCATTGGAGCTGTAGAAGCGATTTGAGAAGTTGCAAAAAAAGCGTGAAGATGAAATTAAATGTTTGAACGTTGAGGCAGTGGTTGTTTTGTTGCCTTCAGCGAGGCGCCAGTGGAAACTCTAGACTGCAGACGATGAGAGGCAAGATTGCTTAATCGAATTGGAAAAAAGTTTTTTTTGAAAAAATATGTTTAAAAAATCGATTTGTTTATATGAAATAAAACTAATAAACATAATATAATAAAAAGAATAAAAGGTAAAAGATTATAAATAGTCCCAAATTGGCATGCATGGCAGGTGCTGGAGATCGAAGCGATAGCGCTGACTGCAGGCGACTCTGCAAGGCCAGCCGAGTGGGTGCTGGAGAGGTCAGTCGATGGGCAAGAGTTCCAAGTGTGGGCACTGTTTGCCGTCTCCAGGCAGGGCTGTCGTCAGGTGTTTCAGAGGGAGGGGAAGGAGGGTTGTTTGAAGGTGGTGGAAGAGGAGGGTGGTGATCGTGGTGGTGGTGGTGAGTACAATGAACATGCTCATGGAGAAAAATATGATGGTGGTGATGATGATGATGGTGGTGATGATGATGATGGTGATGATGATGATGGTGGTGATGATGGTGGTGGTAAGAGAAAGACAACAAAGGGTGAGAATGATGCAGATGGAAGTGGTGTCGATGGAGGAAATCGTGATGAGATCATCATCAGGAAGGTCAGAAGGAAGGAAGATCGTTACGGTAAAAGAGACTTTAAACATCGAAGAAGTGGTGATAATGATGAGAAAGATGATGATCACGATGATAATGATGAAGAGGATGATGATGACGATTCTGCTCAAAGCGACTTATTGCATGGCGATGAAGAGGAAGCTTTTAGGAGAATCAATAATAAAAATGATAATCGTTTGAAAAAGCGGAAAAATAAAAGTAAATATTTATCTGAGACGAAAGAAGTAGGCGAGATTGACGGAGGAAGGACGGAGGAGAGAGATAGAAAGACAAACAAAGACGATAACAAGATGGCGTCGTCAAGGGAAGAAGAGAAGGGGAACGACGGTGGTGGTGATGATGGAGGGAGGCAGAGTGGTGGTGATGATGATGGAAGGAAACAGAGTGGTGGTGATGATGATGGAGGGAGGCAGAGTGGTGGTGATGATGATGCAGGCGATGTGAAGATGAGTGAAGGTGATGTGGAAAGAGTCAGTCATGCAGACGCTCAATATGAAGGCAAGCTCCGAAGGAGAGATGATGCATTTGTTAGAGGTGTGTGAGGTGGTGGTGAGGTGATGAGGTGGTGGTGAGGTTGTGAGGTGGTGGTGAGGTGGTGAGGTGGTGGTGAGGTTGTGAGGTGGTGGTGAGATGATATGTGTGATGGTGGTGTGATGGTGGTGTGATGGTGAAATGATATGTGTGATGGTGAGATGGTGGTGTGATGTTGAGGTATGTGTGATGCTGAGACGGTGGTGTGATGGTGGTGTGATGTTGAGGTATGTGTGATGCTGAGATGGTCTGATTGTGAGAGGGTGGGAGGGGGGTGTGATGATGGAAAGATTGTATGTTGGGAGATGGTGTGATGGTGGTTTGGTGTGATGGTTAGGTAGTGTGATGGTTAAGTAGGGTGATAGTTAGGTAGTGTGATGGTTAGGTAGTGTGATGGTTAGGTAGTGTGATGGTTAGTTAGTGTGATGGTTAGGTAGTGTGATGGTTAGGTAGTGTGATGGTTAGGTAGTGTGATGGTTAGGTAGTGTGATGGTTAGGTAGTGTGATGGTTAGGTAGTGTGATGGTTAGGTAGTGTGATGGTTAGGTAGTGTGATGGTTAGGTAGTGTGATGGTTAGGTAGTGTGATGGTTAGTTAGTGTGATGGTTAGGTAGTGTGATGGTTAGGTAGTGTGATGGTTAGGTAGTGTGATGGTTAGGTAGTGTGGTGGTTAGGTAGTGTGATGGTTAGGTAGTGTGATGGTTAGGTAGTGTGATGGTTAGGTAGTGTGATGGTTAGGTAGTGTGATGGTTGGGTGGTGTGATGATTGGGTAGTGTGATGGTTAGGTAGTGTGATGGTGTTTGGTGTGATGGTGGTTCACGTTGAAAAATATTAATGAGCAACTGAGTTAAACAAGTTAACAATTATTCTCTTAAAAAGAAAATAACAAATAAATAAATATTATAAGCAAGAAAACATAAAAAATAAAACAACAGTCAAAACGGAAAGAGGCCTTATAGTCTATAAAAGCATTATTCATCCAGACCGGAAAGACCATAAAGATGCATTCAGACAATCAAGAAGGCAACCGTCCCAGCGGGAGGAAGCAGTCAAGACTGCATCTCAGTGCACCACATGCCACACCCACTTCTCCAACGTCTACCCCCTCAAGAATGGAAAAGTGAGTCGCTTTTGTGCAGTTTCTCCTGGTCTTTGCATGTCTAGACGCTGTTGCTTTCATCTTCGTAGACAGAAACCAACGAGATTTTATCTTTATTTTGAAAAACATTTCGTTTTCAAACTTCGCTTTTATGCTTTTTATAAAACTTTTTCATATTCCCATTCTGCCTGCTTTGAAACAAAGATAAGGCTATGACACATCAGTTCATCATTTAGACGAAGCATCGCAGTTAAACTCACACTCAATCACTCCATTTCAATTCTTTCCTTTTCAAACTGTAGCAACCACGTTGCACACCTCCATGCACTGGTGCATCTCATCACTCAAGCCATTAATTCAATTAGTTGCTTGCTCCAATTTAATGTTGACCGTTGAGTGAATATTTCAAATGCACAATATCATAAAACTCCTTATTCTTTCTTTCAACTCTTTTTCCTCTTCATTCTATTCTTTTTTTCATACTTTTGTCACCACGACACCTTTTCCTGCTCTATCCATCTTCCATTTTTTCACTACTGTTTTTATTGGCCACTGCCTCCTCCTCCTCATCTTTCACTGCCTTCTCCTCCTCTTCCACCTGCTTCTTCTTCTTTCTCTTCCACTGCCTCCTCTTCTTCCACTGCCTCCTTCTACTCTTCCACTGCCTTCTTCTTTTCCACTGCCTCCTCCTCCTCTTCCTCTTCCTCCTCCTCCTCTTCCTCTTCCTCCTCCTCTTCCACTGCCTCCTCCTCCTCTTCCACTGCCTCCTCCTCTTCCACTGCCTCCTCCTCTTCTTCCACTGCCTCCTCCTCCTCTTCCACTGCCTCCTCCTCTTCCACTGCCTTCTCCTCCTCATCTTCCTCCTCCTCCTCCTTTTCCTCCTCCTCCTCCTCTTCCACTGCCTCTTCCTCCTCTTCTACTGCCTCCTCCGCTTCCACTGCCTCCTCCTCTTCCACAATAGGGTGTTTCCACGCTATTGTTTAAGAGAGGCCTCGAGTGTTTGGCACTTATCTCTGCAACAACACCTCGCAGCACTATGAGTTATTTACGGTGGTGAAGTGTGGTTTACAATTTAACCTGCAGATCAGACTCTCCATAGATCAACTGCATGCAGGCTCCCTAGACCCTCCCTCACAAGTGAGTATCTCATTGCTTGCCATTCAACCCATTAATCCTCAACTAACCTCAATTTAAACTTTAAAAAGAATGAAACAAAAACGCTCTAATTGCCCTGCCTTGAAATTTATCGATCAGACTTTTCCTCTTCGGAAAGGTTTCAACGCGTTTGCAAGAATTGAGAGTAACGACAAGAGCTCAAAAGTTGTTTGCATGGTGGCTTGTGGCGGCTAGGCATCTGTCGGGACTATCACTCGTTATCAGCGAAGATCTCATTTCAAGATCGCTTTTTAGCTTATTTTTATTTTTGCAAAATTCTTAACAAGTTTCATATCAGTAGCAGCCTCACTAATCCAACTAATTCATACATTTATTTTTTAATGAAAATTATTCCATAAATAAAGCGTATTCGATAAACTCATCATCGACCTCCAACTAATGTTTCCTTCACCGTCTCGAAAGATCCACGAAGCTTTAACAAACATGCATGCAACCAATCTAGAATAAGACACCTTCCTCAACCAAAAGATCATTCCCACACTCTCCAGGGTATATGAAGGTCATTTTATAGACTATTCACACCCATTATTCCGCTATCAAGCATCTATCAATAACTCTTAAATTCACATGAAAGAAAGATAACAGATTAAATTAGTTTCAAAGAAGCGGCCTGGGAGATATTTGAAGCAACTTCTCAACTGCTCAGAGCACTCAGTAACACAGACATTTCCTAGCATGGGTGCTTTTGAGGCTTGATGAAGGACTATTTAACGCTTTGAACGAGAAGAGCCTTTCCTGCACGCCATAAATCACTCTCATTCCGAAGGCACTTCCACCCAAGGCAATCCTCCTCAATTATTCATCGAGGTTCTGGCTCAAGTGGGCGACTAGCAGGGGGATGTTCAGTGATTGGAACTTGGCGACCTCATCAGTCCTTATGTCTCCTTCAACTGTTCCATCAACCTCCACGTGAGGTGCCTGGAACCACACTCAAAGGGCACTTATTTTGAGAGCAGACCTGTGCACTTGCAAGGTAACAAAGGGATCAAAATGTTGAGTTCAGACCCCCACAATAAAGCAACTTCCAAAAAAACCATCAATCACTCTGCAGAATGCCAAACACGCAGATAAACAAGCATTTAGCTGATGATACCTTCTTGAAGTTTTCTCTCAGCATTCTGTTTGTCTTTTCACACGGGCTTGCTCCCCCCTACAGTGCTCCTCGCTACTATGAGGGCTTCTCACGAGCGCAATCAATGCCCCTCCACTGCACACAAACATGCCCCCTAGGCCGCTGCTCGGCGCTTTTTCTCAGAATTATAAGAAGCGGCTCAACAGGCCTCCATAGATGTTATAACGAGGAAGCTAGCAAGAATGATGATGATTAAGACGATGATGGTAATATTATTAATAATTAGACCTATGATGATGATGAGAACTTTAATATTAATGATAATAACATTAATATTGATGATAATTAAATTAATATTAATGATAATTAAATTAATATTAATGATAATTAAATTAATATTAATAATAATTAAATTAATATTAATGATAACTAAATTAATATTAATGATAATTAAATTAATATTAATGATAATTAAATTAATATTAATGATAATTAAATTAATATTAATGATAATGTAAAAGCAATAGAAATGAAAGCCGTGGAACATCAATGGCTGCTACTTACGAGCAGGATGAGTTCTTTATGCTGGCAGCAGGTGGGATGCATCCACTTCATCATCATCATCATCATCATCATCATCAACATCACCATCATCATCATCAAAGCGGCGCAAGTGCAAATATGCCAGGAAATGCTAGGAAGCCTCTTGAAGAGGCATTCGTCAGGAAGATTCGTTTGATGACGTTTGAGGCTTTGAAAGGAGGGAAGATGCTGTGGAGATAAAGGAAGGGTTGAAAAGTGGAAAGAATGAAAGAAGAAAAGAGAGATGAAGAAAGGAAAGAGAGATGAAGGAAGGAAAGAGAGATGAAAGAAAGAAAAAGAGATGAAGGAAGGAAAGAGAGATGAAGGAAGGGAAGAGAGATGAAAGAAAGAAAAAGAGATGAAGGAAGGAAAGAGAGATGAAGGAAGGAAAGAGAGATGAAGGAAGGAAAGAGAGATGAAAGAAAGAAAAAGAGATGAAGGAAGAAAAGAGAGATGAAGGAAGGAAAAAGAGATGAAGGAAGGAAAAAGAGATGAAGGAAGGAAAGAGAGATGAAAGAAGGAAAGAGAGATAAAGGAAGGGAAGAGAGATGAAGGAAGAAAAGAGAGATGAAGGAAGGGAAGAGAGATGAAGGAAGGGAAGAGAGATGAAGGAAGGAAAGAGAGATGAAGGAAGGGAAGAGAGATGAAGGAAGGAAAGAGAGATGAAGGAAGGAAAGAGAGATGAAGGAAGGGAAGAGAGATGAAGGAAGGAAAGAGAGATGAAGGAAGGAAAGAGAGATGAAGGAAGGAAAGAGAGATGAAGGAAGGAAAGAGAGATGAAGGAAGGAAAGAGAGATGAAGGAAGGGAAGAGAGATGAAGGAAGGAAAGAGAGATGAAGGAAGGGAAGAGAGATGAAGGAAGGGAAGAGGGATGAAGGAAGGGAAGAGAGATGAAGGAAGGGAAGAGAGATGAAGGAAGGGTGGTGAGAGAGAAGTAGAGATGTGGTGAGGGCATATAACGCTTGAAGCGAACGAGACATGAAAGATGCTCTGATGCTATTATGATAAACGTTTTTAGGATCTTCAGCATTTATTATTATTTTGTTTATTATTATTATTACTTTTAAAAATTTATTTGCCATATGTAAATTTTAGAATGTTTTTTCAATAGAATTTTTGAATTACTTATTCAAATGTGCGCTTTCATCTCAACCACAGACGAGGTTCATCAGGTTCAAACTTCAAAGAATCTCCGCCTTCCCCCCATTCCCCTACCTCACCAACAACCCCAATCTGGTGAGCTCCTAACTACAATATAGAACGATTCGCACTATGGAAGCATAAATGAATTATTTGAAAATAAATAAAATTATCTTGAGGGAAAAGCTTTCAGTGCACACAATAGATATTTCAAGAACTGTGCACTCGCAAATGGTTGGAACTTGTTCAAACTCGTTCTAATGCAAGGCACCAATGCGTCATCCGTCAAAGAAATCGAGGCAAAAGAAGGCACGCTGAAGCAAAAAAATTGAAACAAAAAGCTTAAAAGTAAGACTAGAGCAACAATTGAGGAAGTCGAGATGGTTTGCAACTGTTGAGTTTTAAACAAATAATGATGTTCTTTCAACGTGACAGACCCACTCACCCACCCATGCACGCACCAGCACTTCTTCTCACTGAGGAGTGTGGTGGTGATGGCGAGATGTCGTTGCAATGGCCACACCGACGAGTGCTACAGAGACGCCAGTGATGGGGTGGGCGACGGTGTTTGCTGAGTAACACTGTGAAGAATATTTAAATGTATATTCAGAAGCAATTGGATCAGACAGTTGAGTTGATAGCTATAGTTTCATTTCACCCTGAAACCTCTGCCAGATGCTCAAGTGCCGATGTCCAGTCAACTTGTGTGGGTGGTCATGCGAGCGTTGTTGTCCCTCCTTCAACCACACCCCTTGGAAGCCTGGAGCTCCCGGCTGTAACGACGCCTGCATAGGTGGGTCGACCTTCCAAATGCTAACATTAACCAATCAGACCGTCTTCTCTCCTCCTATCATCTCCATCCATCTTTTTTTTAAATCTTCATTCATCCATCCATCCATCCATCCATCCATCCATCCATCCATCCATCCATCCATCCATCCATCCATCCATCCATCCATCCATCCATCCATCCATCCATCCATCCATCCATCCATCCATCCATCCATCCATCCATCCATCCATCCATCCATCCATCCATCCATCCATCCATCCATCCATCCATCCATCCATTCATCCATCCATCCATCCAGGCTGCAACTGCTTCGGCCACTCGACAGTGTGTCTCCACAGCAACCTCAGCACCACCGCTTCAGCCACTTCCAGCATCAACCACCTGCAACACTACAACGGCATCGGCGCATGCCAAGACTGCCAGGTTCGATGGTGCTTTGAGTGCTTTGGCAAGCTTTAGATGCAGAAAAATTCTACTTTTTCATTTTGACCCAGCTTTTCAATATATAGAGACCTAGAGGCTTTCTGGCTTGACGAGTTTTTTATCACACTTTTTAGAGTGTTTCTAACGTAAAAAAATATGTTTGATTTATTCAAACAATACATTTTTATTCAATTCTTCTGTTCGATATTTGGAAGCATTTGACGTCTTCGTACATGAATGAAACTAAAACGATATGAAAGTGAAACTAAAAGGAAATAAAATAAAACTTGATATGCTGAAGTCAAAACAAAGCCATCAGGTCATACAATAAAACCCAATGAAGTACAATAAAATACAATGAAGTACAATAAAATACAATGAAGTACAATAAAATACAATGAAGTACAATAAAACACAATGAAGTACAATAAAATACAATGAAGTACAATAAAATACAATGAAGTACAATAAAATACAATGAAGTACAATAAAATACAATGAAGTACAATAAAATACAATGAAGTACAATAAAATACAAAACATGAACCCGCAGCACAACACCACTGGAGTGAACTGCGAACATTGCAAAGATGGCTTTTACAGATCTTCACCACCATCAACATCTCCATCACCTTCACCACCACCACCATCATCATCATCATCATCATCATCACCCTTTCACATACGCTCTCACCTGCCACCACACCCCACGCTGGCATGCCTGCCCTGCAACTGCACTTCAGTGCACATGAGTGGTGAGTGCCTCAAGTACCACACTCCCAGGGTTCGTGTTGGCCTTCGTGGTGGTGGGCATGATGATAGTAGTGGAATGGTGGCTATGGTGATTGTAATAGAGCGGTAGTGGTCATGATGGTAGTAGTTGAGTGATGGTGGTTATGATGGTAGTACTAGAGTGGTGGTGGTGGTCATGATGGTAGTAGTAGAGTGATAGTGGGGGTTATGATGATAGTAGTTGGTAGTGAAGGCATGATGATATGATTAGAGTAGAGGAGTTGGTTATGATTATAGTAGTAGAGTGGTGATGGTGGTGGTTATGATGATAGTAGTAGAGTGGTGATGGTGGTGGTTATGATGATAGTAGTAGAGTGGTGATGGTGGTGGTTATGATGATAGTAGTAGAGTGGTGATGGTGGTGGTTATGATGATAGTAGTAGAGTGGTGATGGTGGTGGTTATGATGATAGTAGTAGAGTGGTGATGGTGGTGGTTATGATGATAGTAGTAGAGTGGTGATGGTGGTGGTTATGATGATAGTAGTAGAGTGGTGATGGTGGTGGTTATGATGATAGTACCCTGTGGATTAAATGATTCACAGCATGACTAATAGTCCGCTTCGAAGGCAATATTCTGCGAAAGGAAGAAACTCTTGCTGATTGACGCCTGCTTATGAGAGAATAGAAATTCGTTGCTAATTAGGTGCCCTTTTGTAATTGCTTGCACAGACCTGCAATCACTTCCGTTGTTTTCCCACTATTTGCCATTCATCATTCCGGCCTCTCCATTCAACTTCCTATTTTTCAATATATATTTCCTTGAGTTTCTTTCTTCATATTCTCTATTTTTTTCTATATTTTTTGTCATTCAGTTTTTATTATTTCTCATTCTTTCAAATTTCCTTTCCCAATTTCTTAAAACTTTTCTCCTCTTCTCCTTTTTTACCCTCCTTTTCTCCTCCTCTTCTCCTCATCTCCTCTTCTTCTCTTCCTCTTCTCTTCCTCTTTCCTCCTCCTCTTTTTTTTCTCCTCTTTTTCTCCTCCTCTTCTCCTCCTCTCCTCCTCTTCTCTTCCTCTTCTATTCCTTTTCTCCTCCTCCTCTTTTCCTCTTCTCCTCCTCTTTTCCTCCTCTTCTCTTCCTCTTCTTCTCTTCTCCTCCTCCTCTCCTCCTCCTCCTCTCCTCCTCTTCTTCTCCTCTTCTCCTCTTCTCTTCCTCCTCTCCTCCTCCTCCTCTCCTCCTCTTCTCCTTCTCTTCTCCTCTTCTTCTCCTCCTCTTCTCCTCTTCTTCTCTTCCTCTTCTCCTCTTCTTCCTCCTCTCCCTCTCTCCTCCTCTTCTCCTCTTCTCCTCCTTCTCTTCTCTTCTTCTCCTCCTCCTCTCCTCCTCTCCTCCTCCTCTTCTCCTCCTCTTCTTCTCCTCCTCTTCTCCTCCTCCTCTTCTCCTCTTCTCCTTCTCCTCTTCTCTTTTTCTCCTCCTCCTCTCCTCCTCTCCTCCTCTCCTCCTCCTCTTCTCCTCCTCCTCTTCTCCTCCTCTCCTCCTCTTTTCCTCCTCCTCTTCTCCTCCTCCTCTCCTCCTCTCCTCCTCCTCTTCTTCTCCTCCTCTTCTCCTCCTCTCCTCCTCCTCTCCTCCTCCTCTTCTTTTCCTACTTTTCTCCTCTCCGCCTCTCTTCTCTTCCTCTTCTCCTCCTCCTCTTCTCCTCCTCTTCTCCTCTTCTCTTCCTCTTCTCCTCCTCTCCTCTTCCTCTTCTCTTTCTCCTCTCCTCCTCTTCTCCTCCTCTTCTCCTCCTCTTCTCCTCTTCTCCTTCTCTTCTCCTCCTCTTCTCCTCCTCCTCTTCACCTCCTCCTCTTCTCCTCTTCTTCTCCTCCTCTTCTCCTCCTCTTCTCTTCCTCTTCTCCTCCTTCTCTCCTTCTCTTCTCCTCCTCTCCTCCTCTTCTCCTCCTCCTCTTCTCCTCCTCTTCTCTTCCTCTTCTCTTCCTCTTCTCTTCCTCTTCTCTTCCTCCTCTCTTCCTCTTCTCCTCCTCTTCTCCTCCTTTTCTCCTCCTCTTCTCCTCTTCTCCTCCTCTTCTCCTCCTCTCCTCCTCCTCTCCTCTTCTTCTCTTTCTCTTCTCCTCCTCTCCTCCTCCTCTTCTCCCTCCTCTTCTCCTCTTTTATCCTCTTCTCCTCCTCCTCTTCTACTCTTTTCCTCTTTTTCTCTTCTTCTCCTCCCCCTCTTCTCCTCCTCTCTTCCTCCCCTCTTTCTCTTCTCCTCCTCTTCTCCTCTTTTTCTCCTCTTCTCCTCTTCTCCTCTTCTCCTCCTCTTCTCCTCCTCCCCTCCTCCTCTTCTCCTCCTCTCCTCCTCTTTTTCTCCTCTTCTCCTCCTCTTCTCCTCCTCTTCTCCTCCTCTTCTCCTCCTCCTCTTCTCCTCTTCTTCTCTTCTCCTCTTTTTCTTCTCTTCTCCTCCTCCTCTTCTCCTCCTCTTCTCCTCTCTCCTCCTCTTCTCCTCTCCTCCTCCTCTCCTTCTCCTCTTCTCCTCCTCCTCTTCTCCTCTTCTTCTCCTCCTCTTCTCCTCCTCTTCTCCTCTTCTCCTCTTTTTCTTCTCTTCTCCTCCTCCTCTTCTCCTCTTCTCCTCCTCTCCTCCTCTTCTCCTCCTCTCCTCCTCCTCTCCTCTTCTTCTCTTTCTCTTCTCCTCCTCTCCTCCTCCTCTTCTCCTCCTCTTCTCCTCTTTTTATCCTCTTCTCCTCTTTTTCTCCTCTTCTCCTCTTTTTCTCCTCTTCTCCTCCCCCTCTTCTCCTCCTCTCCTCCTCTCCTCTTCCTCTTCTCCTCCTCTTCTCCTCTTTTTCTCTTCTTCTCCTCTTCTCCTCTTCTTCTCTTTCTCTTCTCCTCCTCTCCTCCTCCTCTTCTCCTCCTCTCCTCCTCTTTTTCTCCTCTTCTCTCCTCCTCTTCTCCTCCTCTTCTCCTCCTCTTCTCCTCCTCCTCTTCTCCTCTTCTTCTCTTCTCCTCTTTTTCTTCTCTTCTCCTCCTCCTCTTCTCCTCCTCTTCTCCTCTTCTCCTCCTCTTCTCCTCTCCTCCTCCTCTCCTTCTCCTCTTCTCCTCCTCCTCTTCTCCTCTTCTTCTCCTCCTCTTCTCCTCCTCTTCTCCTCTTCTCCTCTTTTTCTTCTCTTCTCCTCCTCCTCTTCTCCTCCTCTTCTCCTCTTCTCCTCCTCTCCTCCTCCTCTCCTCCCCCTCTTCTCCTCCTCTCCTCCTCTCCTCTTCCTCTTCTCCTCCTCTTCTCCTCTTTTTCTCTTCTTCTCCTCTTCTCTTCTTCTTCTCTTTCTCTTCTCCTCCTCTCCTCCTCCTCTTCTCCTCCTCTCCTCCTCTTTTTCTCCTCTTCTCCTCCTCCTCTTCTCCTCTTCTTCTCCTCTTTTCTTCTCTTCTCCTCCTCCTCTTCTCCTCCTCTTCTCCTCTTCTCCTCCTCTCCTCCTCCTCTCCTTCTCCTCTTCTCCTCCTCCTCTTCTCCTCTTCTTCTCCTCCTCTTCTCCTCCTCTTCTCCTTTTCTCCTCTTTTTCTTCTCTTCTCCTCCTCCTCTTCTCCTCCTCTTCTCCTCTTCTCCTCCTCTCCTCCTTCTCTCCTCCTCCTCTTCTCCTTCTCTTCTCCTCTTCTCCTCCTCTTCTCCTCCTCTCCCCTTTTTCTCCTCTTCTCCTCCTCCTCTTCTCCCCCTCTTCTCCTCCTCTCCTCCTCCTCTTCTCTTCCTCTCCTCCTCCTCTTCTCCTCTTCTTCTCTTCCTCTTCTCCTCCTCCTCTTCTCCCCCTCTTCTCCTCCTCTCCTCCTCCTCTTCTCTTCCTCTCCTCCTCCTCTTCTCCTCTTCTTCTCTTCCTCTTCTCCTCCTCTCTTCCTCCTCTCCTCCTCCTCTTCTCCTCCTCTCCTCCTTCTTCCTATCAGATGCAAGCGGGCAGATGCCGCTGCATCAGGGGCTACGATGGACCACTCTGCGACCACTGCTCCTTCGGCTTCCATGGCTTCCCCCTCTGCAAGCCCATCAACTGTGATGCTCCGGAAAAGAGTGGTGGTAGTAGCGGTAGTAGTGGTGGTGGTGGTAGTAGTAGTGGTGGTGGTAGTAGTGGTGGTGGTGGTAGTAGTAGTGGTGGTGGTGGTGGTAGTAGTGGTGGTGGTGGTGGTAGTAGTAGTAGTGGTGGTGGTGGTGGTGGTAGTAGTGGTGGTGGAAATTCCATAGATCATCATCACAACCACCAAGAGCACCAAGACAGAGTAATCAAAAGCGAAGTTTTGAACGGCGATGAACTCGACACTGAGGCAAACAACGAGGATGACGATAGGAAAGGGGGAAAGGGAGAAGTTGAGGATGCGAGAGAGGGGGAGTACAGGGAGAGAGAGAAGGAGCTCAAGGAAGAGCATTGTGTTTGTAAGGTATTTCAGTGACCTTTCTTTTAAGCTATTCAAATCACCATAGAAGGGTGATCGATAATACCGAAAATGCATAAACATCACTTAATTATAAGACAAATATTAATGCTATATAAAATTACTTTGTTAAACTTTTTTATTAAATTTGAAAAGATATTTTTATAGTTAGATTTCATGCGGCATCAACAACCCACACTAACCTAATCCTCTCAAACGAACTCCAACCCTCAAGTCAGATGCAGCAAGCCCTGCCTCCTTCGGATGCTCTGCAGGTTGATTGTGCTCATCATTTATGACTCTTTCTTTATTCCGTTAATACCCTTCTTTTAATACCTTTTCTTAAACACCCATTCTTAAACACCCATTTTTAAACAAATGTGAAAACAATCATTTCAAATGATTTTTTTCAAATACGTATTTCAAACGCCAAGAATCATTTAAATACGAATAAAAATAGATATACTTTAAAAGACCTTTCATGCAATAACGCTGGAACTGCTTTTCGAGGCTTTTTTAATGAGACATAACTCATCTCTCCAATTCCATTTTAGTTACTGTCTTAAAAGCCACCAAAAGGCAAACATTTCGCCGATAGAACGCGATTGTACCCCGCCACCAAATGAAGATTTAATTAAATTAATTAAACTTTAATAAAGAGATAGAAACATCCAGAACTCCAAACCGACATCTTCAACACTGCAGTGTGTCCTCTGCTGTGGTCACTGCTGACGCTGAAACTGTGGAAGACTTGAAGAAGGTGCCTGCTTCCTTCCTCACTCTCAGGCAATCAGCACAACGTCACAACATACTGAAACAACTTCGCACAGTTGAAGTTTATAGCTATCATTTTGAAGTCTTTATTTGCACCTCAGACACCCCTCAAGACACTCCATCTCTTGCAGACGAACAACCTCTTTGAGAAGGACACGATTTCGAGCAAGAACGGATTTTCGTGTTAGCAGAAAATTCAGAGGCTGAATGGAAAGACTGAATGTCCCAAGTGAACGCCCCTACAGCGGGATGCACGTTCCAAGAATAATTCCACAAGCTGGCGATTCTGCCATTGATGAGGATTGACTTGAAGTTGGTGTCGTTTGTTTAAGCTGTTGCACTGCATCATATGCCATCTTTAAATTATCACCCTTGAGTTGTTGCATTTTGAAACCGCCTGACTGAACCCTTACAGTGTCTTCAGCTGCCTCCCTGAACCCCATGCGAGAGCCACTGCAGACTCCGAGACAACCAGCAGCTGCCGTCTGCTCTTCAGGTCTGTGCCATCGGTTGGAGAGTTCGCATGTGAGAAGGAACTATGTCAGGAGGGTCTCCATTTCAGCCTTTGTGCATCCTCTTTGTGCACCACATCAACCTGCCTTGCACGATTTTTGTTATAAATTTCACAATTCTTATAGCCTATAATTTATAGGGTCTTTCTTCATTTTAAATATGCAAACAAGTCTCTCTTATTTCTCCAGAGTGTCTTCGAAAAAGTTCGCACAGGATTTGAAAAAGTGAAGAAAACCAGTGAAAAACTCTTTTTATTTGAAATATATTTCATTTTAAAGTTATATTTGTTTTTCTTTTTCAAAAGACTTAATGTCTGAGCCATTGAAAGTCGTGCATTTTACTGGAGATGAAAATGTGAAATAAAGGATGCATTTGACTCGAATGGTTTGAGAGTTTGAGAAATGAAATTAATCAAACATTTTTGTTTTTAATAATCATTGAAGAATGTTGTAGAAATAATTTCATTTGAGAAGTGAAAGGAATTCTTCGGGCCCACTGAGACGGATGCAAGAGCGAATGAGGCAATACTGCTTCAGTGAACGATTTAAATCAAGGAAAATCGACTCAAAATAAATAGAAAGAAATACTCTTGTTTGAGCTTGGTCCTCTCCGCCTCTTGCATTTGCGCCCACCTTCTCAGCGACTTCTGCTGCTCTGCATGCATTCTAGAGCGCCTATGAGACTGCACCAGCACAGGATGGTGCGCAAGTACAAGGACTGTTGCAATGCCCTTTGTTGCACATTTAGGCGTCGGTCATGCCTACGCCAATGGATGGTCACTCGAGCATTAGAAAGACTACAGTACATACGTAAAAGAACTTCAAAACCGACGTAATTACGCTTGCAAAGAATCGCCAAAAGCAGTCTTTAAGTGCGCCAGAACAGAATGAACAGAGTGCAGACACTGCACCAACGTGCACACCTGCGGATGGTGAGACTGGTGTGAGAGGGCAAGCACTCGGAAAATAAGAAACAACCATAATAAAACTGGCATCAGTATTTCCTCATATACACGGAAAGTAATTATTTTGAAAAGTAACTTAAGTATACACGCAACACAACGAATGAAAGTTTGATTGAATGGGACAGCTTTTTGATGGGATAGCAGAATCCACCTTAGGAAGCTCTCACGAAGTATCAATTGAAATTAATTTAATTGAAATCTAGATAGGTTATCAGATCGTGTCTTACGAAACAAACTGAATAGCAAGTAGGAAACGCCAATCAATATGCAACAAAAAATAATGGGAATAATTGTAAGTATAATGGGAATAATTGTAAGTATAATGGTGATAATTGTAAGTATAATGGGGATAAATGTAAGTATAATGGGGATAATTGTAAGAATAATGGTGAAAATTGTAAGTACAATGGTGATAATTGTAAGTATAATGGTGATAATTGTATGTAAAATGATAATAAAAACTATTATTAAAATATGAAAAAGTTTTCTCATTCGAATAAAAAGTGGAAATAAGTAAGTAATACGACCTTTTGAATACTACTTCCTGTCTAGACTCTCTCCTGCAGCCTGTCAAGCGAACAGCCTCCTCTCCATTCCTCAACAGATGCTGAAGCACAACAAACTTCGAAATACTTTTTTTAATTTAACATGCTAAATAATAAAGAAAATTAAAATACCAGCGAAAATAACAAAAAATAATAACAACTAATTGAGAACGGGACTACTGCTTAAGAATTCTTTTTCGTATGCCTTTAGAGCTCTTCTTGGCCGTTCTACCATCATTATCAGCACCGTCACCATCCTTATCAGCACCATCACCATCATTATCAGCACCGTCACCATCTTTATCAGCACCGTCACCATCACTATCCGCACTTCCAGCAACATAATCACCACCATCACTCTTTAATACTTTATTTGTTGCACCCACTCTTTTATGGCTGTTCCTTGTTTCAATATTCGCAACACTACTCCTACCACCATCGCCCCCATTCAAAGAACTATTACTATCACCATTAGCAGGATCATCATCATGGTTATCATCACGATCATCATCAGCACCAGCAGCAGCATAGCCCTCCTTCATCTTCTTCTCCACCTCATAGTCTCTGATGTCGTCGAGGTCCTTCAGCTGGCCACTGAGGACCTTGTAGAAGAACTTCATGATCAGCTGGGAGAGGTGGGTGTGTGTGTGAAGGTGGGTGGGTGAAGATGGGTGGGTGAAGGTGGGTGTGTGTGTTAAAGTGGGTGGGTGAAGGTGGGAGAAGGTGGGTGTGTGTGTGAAGGTGGGTGGGTGAAGGTGGGCGTGTGTGTGTTAAAGTAGGTGGGTGTGTTAAAGTGGGTGGGTGTGTGTGTTAAAGTGTGTGGGTGTGTGTGTTAAAGTGGGTGGGTGAAGGTGGGTGTGTGTGTTAAAGGGGGTGGGTGAAGGTGTGTGTGTGTGTTAAAGTGGGTGGGTGAAGGTGGGTGAAGGTGGGTAGATGGGTGTGTGTGTGAAGGTTGGTGGATGAGCGGGTGTAAGAGTAGTTGGTTGTGTGAGGGTGAGAGTGTGATTGGGTGGGTGTGTGGACGGGTGTGAGGGTGTGTTTATTTGTCCATTCATCCAGCTGCTAACCCCCCTTCCCCTCCCTCTCTCCTTTTCTTTTGCCTATATGTACTTTTAATTGATTTAAAAAAATTCATCGAGTGCAACTCGTCGTTTTATTTAAATTTCTGCGTTTTTAATTAATCATGTTTATTTTTAATGAGGTCATTCAGTATTTATTCTGTTTATAGTTTACTAATTATTGTTGTTTCCTATTTTTATATAAACATATGGGTGTATACCAGGGGTGCACAACCTTTTTTAGCCTGAGGGCCAAAATTACTGAGTCCCTGGGCACCAAGGGCCGCATCAGCGTGCACATAGATGACACAATAAAACGACTCAAAGAATGCAAATTTTTAATGAATGTCATAAGAGAATAACGTTATTTAAACATGTATGAATAACTAAATGTTAGTATTTTAATGAGAAGGTTGAGCCTGAATAGTTGCAACAACACTGTCAATATTGGCTTCGAGTTGTGTTGTTGCAAGCCTCAAAATCGAACAAACATTATCATCAGTCAAAGATGATCTCAGTTTATTTTTATTTGTGTTCATGACTGAAAACGTTTGTTCACACACGTATGTTCTGCCAAATTCAGACAAGATTCGGCAAGCCAAATCTTTGACCGCTCCATTTTTAACTGAACTAAGACTTCCATAAAAGGTTAAAATGGAGTTATGCGGAAACGCAAACTTTAATTCTGGTGAACATTGAAGATCAATGACTTCTAACTGACATTGCTCAGGTACGGATTCTACAGCACAAGAGAAAGGGTCACGGATGAAGTTGAATAAATTTTTATCCTCCCTGAATGCATCAAAACATTCATTAAATTCCTTTAATAAGGCTTCACAACTGTCGTGGTATTTTTTGAAGTCACACTGGTATTTCTTCTGAAAAGCTGAACAAATAGGAAAATGACATAAATTAACAGATTGCAGATTCAAACAAAACAGCCGTAGCTTCAAGGTGAATGACAGCAGCTCTTGGCACATATCAAAGATGTAGTGATCTTTGCCTTGAAGACGCAGATTCAATTTATTTAAGTGTTCTGTTATGTCTGTCATAAATGCTAAGTCTGCCGACCACTGTTTGTCTGTAAAAACAGCTTTGTCTTTGCCTTTGGTAACAAGGAATTCACAGATTGCCTTTCGTAACTCAACAAACCTAGTTAGAACTTTTCCTCGACTCAACCACCTTACATCATTGTGATATGGTATGACACGATATATGACTCAATGTTTTCAAGAAATGATCTGAATTGTCGATGGTTAAGTCCTTTTGTTCATATGAAGTTCAGTGATTTAAAAGCAAATTTCATAACAATTATCAAAATTAATGACTCGTGTACACAGTGACCTTTGATGTATGACGCAGTGGCATGCGTGGATGGTGTCTGTTGGAATTCCTAAGTCTCGCAAATGTGATCGCAGATGAGCAACAAATCCTAATTCTTTACCAGTCATGGCGGGTGCACCGTCAGTAGTAACACTACAGAGCTTTGGCCCCTGAACGTCAAGAACAGATTTCACTCTTCCAAAAATATTTGCACCAGTCGCACGTCCACGTAGTGAGGCCATTCCTGCTAATTCCTGAGTTAATTTACAGTTCTCATCCACCGCACGAACAAAAACCAAAAGCTGTGCTGTGTCAACGTTATCCGTGCTCTCATCTAAGACAATTGAAAAATACTTGCAAATGGCAAGCTTGTCACACAAACGTCATTGGATAAATCAACCACCCGGCGCTGTATAGTCATCCGTGACAATGGCACTTTGTTGAACAGGCTTGTTTTCTCAGGACAGACTTCTTTGCAAATGGCTTGCATGCAGTTTTTGACGAAATCACCATCAGTAAATGGTCGAGACGATCGCGCAATAATCTGTGCTACGGCACAACCAGCACGAACAAAAGTATTATTTTCATTAACTTTTTTTGTAAAAATATTTTGCTCAGATGAAAATCTTTTTACAAGTTGATCAATTATATATTTTCTAGCTTCGTCTTTCACATCATCAAACGTAGCAGCGTGTTTGGTTTCATAATGTTTTTTGCGATTGTAGTCCTTCATTGCAGTTAAGGACTCGCGACAAATTAGGCCCAAAGCTGTTCCGTTGAAATGCTGCATTTGTCCATTCTTCATTAAACTGACGATTTTCTGCTTCAATTTTACGCTTTGACATTCTTACTAAATTAAAACAACTCAATTATCGCTCGTTGTTGTTGTTCCAATCGTTTTATATTAGGAAAGTGCAAACAGTACTATTAAAAAAAGATGGGCGGGTGAACGATTTAAAATTCTGTTAGGGCCGCAAATAGCCAAAATGGACTAGTTGTCTGGGGGCCGCATCAAACAGGCCGAAGGGCCGCGGGTTGTGCACCTCTGGTGTAAACGTACGCTTGTTATTTTGTATTATCATGTTATGTTATGTTATGTTATGTTATGTTATGTTTTGTTATGTTATGTTATGTTATGTTATGTTATGTTATGTTATGTTATGTTATGTTATGTTATGTTATGTTATGTTATGTTATGTTATGTTATGTTATGTTATATAAAGATTCAACATTCTTCTCGAAAAATAAAAAAACTAATCATGTTTGAGTATGATTTGTTTAAAAGATTGACAATCGCCCTTGTTTGTATATACTGCATTAACGTATATATTTGTTTGAATATTACTTCCGAGCTTTGGTCGTATTCGCGCCATCCCTCGTATGAACATTTCTGCGGGCCCCCACGACCCCAAACACACAGCACTCATTGCAAAGCATCACAAAAGGACGAGCACAAGGGTCAGGGATAGGCTTAGGACTGGCCACACACGCAAGCGACTAACGATGAACCAGTAGACATTGAGGAGGAGCATGAAGGAGAGGAGGACGTTGAAGACGAAGTAGAAGGGCAGCAGACGACCAGGTCCGTTGAAGATGGTCGAGTGGCTGGAGGAGCGCATGACGATGATGGGGAAGTAGTAGAGTCTGCCCACCAGCCACGTGAGAGCGAAGATGCCGAAGCTGATGGTCGCCACCACGTCGTGCCAGACGATGTATCTGTTGGGGGTTGGTTTGTTGTGGCTGTTGTGGTTGTTGTAACTGTTGTTTTGTGGTTGTTGTGGTTATTGTAGCTGTAGTGATTGTGGTAGTGGCTGTTGTGATGACAGTAAAACGATTCATACGAATTATTTAAAAGGTTTTAATTATAAATAGATTTTTATGAGTTAAATCGTTCTCGCTATCGAATCCTTCATTCATTATCATCACCTTAATCATCATCATCACCACCTCAATCATCATTATCATCAACTTAATCATCATCATCACCACATCAATCACCTCCTTTATCATCATATTCACACAATCATCATCATCACACAATCATCATCATCATCAGCACCTTCCATTGCGGTACTTCATGTAGACTTGACACTTGGAGAACTCGAGGAAGAAGTCAGCAAAGTCGTGCACAAACATCAGCAAGAGACCCACCTTGTGGTACCTGACCAGTGGACAATCAACGTGCCTACTTTGTACGCATGCACTTTACATTCGTTGCACGAACTTTTACATAACGTTATATGCAGTGTGCACTCGTTGTACATACATTGTAAACAACTAAGTTTACAAGTCTTGTTAATACAGATTACATGCTATGCGCTCCATTGTAAACAAATCTTGTAAATACTTACACATCCATTGCACATCCACTCCACATTCCAACCTCCACACAACCCTCTCCTCACTATCCTTCTCCTTCTCACCGCAAAAAAACAGCATCGATCCCCTCAACCCCAACCCCCCCCCCCCCCCACGGCATCAACAAACAGCATCCATCTATCCTTTCACTCCCTTTCCATTCTCTTCCACTTCCCTTCCACCCCCTTCCACCTCCTTTTACCCCCTTCCACTTCCCTTCCACCCCCTTTTACCCCCTTCCACTTCCCTTCCACCCCTTCCACTTCCCTTCCATCCCCTTCCACTCCCCTTCCACCCCTTCCACCCCACCTGACGCAGTATGAGAACCCGATGAGGAGGAGGCAGAGGAGGTGGTGGAAGAGCATCACAGGCGAATCCTTTCTCCACAGGTCGATGCACAGCGTGCCGTACAGCGAGTGCAAGTAGTAGGAGAACTCCAGCAGGAAGGCCATTCCCATCTCCGTGGGTACTTCCTTCAGCGTGAAGTAGTCTGTGTGTGTGTGTGTGTGTTTCTGTGTGTGTGTGTGTGAGTGTGTGTGTGTGTGTGTGTGTGTGTGTGTGTGTGTGTGTGTGTGTGTGAGTTTGTGTGTGTATGTGCGTGTGTGTGAGTTTGTGTGTGTATGTGTGTGAGTGTGTGTGTGTGTATGAGTTTGTGTGTTTATGTGTGTGAGTGTGTGTGTGTGTGTGTGTGTGTGTGTGTGTGTGTGTGTGTGTGTGTGTGTGTGTGTGTGTGTGTGTGTGTGTGTGTGTGTGTGTGTGTGTAAGTGTGTGTGTGTGTGTAAGTGTGTGTGTGTGTTTGTTGATGTGGAGTGGAAGTTGTATAGGAGAAGGATTGAAGTGAATGAAGATTGTGGAGAAGATTTATTGATTGGTTTTTTAGGTTTCCGGTTTGAAGACTTCCGTGTTGCAAGAGTGGCGTTCAAGTGAAATGAGCGAGATGAACCGCAACTCTGAAGCTACTCCATCATCATCCCCCCCGCCCCCCCACACTCATCAAAGCACGCCTCACCCTTCCAAATCTCGTAGGGCTGGTAGAAGATGTGGTTGTGGCGCGAGAAGACGACCACACGCAGGAGGTAGGCGCAGATGAGGACGTAGTAGAAGCACTTCCACGAACTCTCAGGAAACTTCAGTGTGTTTTCTTCCCGCAGCTTCATGTGCACCGCTAATGGCTGTGGTGGTGCTTGCGTATTTTCGATTTGTATTATCAGTTATCTTCTTGCTTGCATTCCATATTAGAAAATGTAAGTCTTCATACTATTTGTGTATATCACTCAATTGTTTGTTTGTGTAAATTAATCATGATGTGTACTATTGATTGTCTGTATCAATCATGATATGTACAATTGAATGTTTGTGTATATCACTCTATGTACTATTGTGTGTTTGTGTATACCTCTCTATGTACTATTGTATGTGTAGTATTCTAGGAATCCATCATACTGATCTATTAATAATTAGTTTCATCCTTTTTACGCACCCACTTTTTACACACACAACTCTAGAGCCAACACGAAGAGGCTTCAAATATATATTTTCCCAGCATTATGATGTGAGCTTCTTCAATCGTTAAAAGAAAGTAAATATTTCCAAAGTATTAAATGAGTGGATTATTTGAAAAAGTCGTTGAATTAAAAAAACTTTAAAATTATGGTTTAAACAAATAAAAGATTTTGAAACTCTAGCGTTAGATCAAGCGTTAGAACATACACAAGCTCACGAATGCACCTTGAAGAGGAGGACTGTGAGGAGGTGTCTGAGGAGGGTGAGGAAGAGCGCCAACAGAACTGAGAGGAGCACCTCTGCTGCTGACACTCTCAAGTACTGCCGCAAGTCATCGACGAAGTCTCGCAACAAGAGCGCCATGCTGAAGGTGCCAGTGAAGCTCTCTCCGTCAGAGTAGGTGGCCATGGAGAGGTAAGCGCTGAAGCCGCTGTGCATGTCACGGAAGCATTCTATCAGTCCAGGCCATTCCGTCGTCGTTAGATTCACCATTGCTGAATCTTGAAACATATGTGAAAACAAAATGAAATTAACTTTATGTTGTTACAGTCGTGGGGCGCTACCAATGCAATGCTTTTAGGAGCGTGTTTTCATATGAAGTTTGCTGGTCCCTTTGTGCGCTCTGCAATCAATGATGGCCACTTATATACGCTTGCAGACGTCCAACCATTCATGCTCGTACACTCACACGTCCATAAGCGTTTGTGAACTAGACTAGAGAACTAACGTACGCGCAAAAGAAGAGGGAGATGCTTTGTATTGTGATGTGCATCACACAACTACTCAGCATTCCTGAATGGTTTTTACAGAAACTTGAAAGCATTGGAATACATTTAATTCGTCGCCTGATAGCCATGCTGTTATTTATAGGTACAAATGTGAAACAATTTAATTGAGTTAGAAAAAATGTGAGAAAAAAATATATGAAAACTTTCTTTAGTCTATTATTTTAATACGTTTTTGGTTTATGGTCCATCATGTTTTTCTATTTTAATATTTTTATTGAGAAGTCTTTGCTGTTGGACCTTTTATAAAATTTATTCTACAGAACTTTTGTTGCTGAACTAATCGTCTTTTATAAATTATGATTTAATGTACTTTTCAATTTTATAAATGTGAGCGTCTCTGCGAATTATTTTTAGCGCACAAGAGTTTGACGGAACACTATGCCAGAGACTTTCATTTCAACTTTTACATGAAGCATGCTTAAGTCGTATATTTTAACAAGAGGAAGTAGTAATTACACCCAAAAAATTATTTTTTGCCATCTTTTTATGTTATTAATATAAACAAATCAATGAAACGATCGAAAAAGAATAAAACTCACAAAAGAAATA
Organism: Piscicola geometra; assembly: GCA_943735955.1. Lineage (NCBI taxonomy): Eukaryota > Metazoa > Annelida > Clitellata > Hirudinida > Piscicolidae > Piscicola > Piscicola geometra. Next base: position 9,146,002 of record OX030959.1, on the reverse strand, counting down.
TAGCAACAGAAAAAAACTATGAATTTCTTTTAAAAAGGTAGAAATTTAGCACTTATTCAGCAGACGATAGTGAACAAATACTTAGCTTTGATGCGCTGTACTTAAGTATATTAAATTGTTTCACATAAGATTTTATTTTACGAATAAAAAAACTGTAAAATTTTTATTTTTTAAATTCATACCGTTTATAGCAATTACTTTGCTAATGATCTAAAAGTTACAATTTTTGATCATCTGTAGATTCGGCACATTCAACTGCATTTTATTCAAAGTTCTAGTTTTTCAATAAAATCAAGTTTTAATTGAAAGAATATCGTAAAACATTTCAAAATAAATAACTAATATATTTTCTCGTATGATTAGTTAGATCTAATCCATTTTGGTCTATTTTATTCTGGCAGTGCTTAAATTGGAATCTCGAGGTAGATATTTTTGTTTGATAGAAAACTTTTACACAACGTTTATATAATTTTATGTTTATGGTATTAAATTAAATTCAATTCTTTATTTCAGTGACTAGAAACCGGTCTTTGACTATATTCTAATATTATATATTATAATATATAAAGATATATATATATATTTATTCAAGATAGTATTTATGTCTGAAAAAATAAAATATTTGAACTGCTGGTATATAAAATGTTTTTTGTGTGGAATATTATATATCTTTCAAATATTTTATGTATATATCAATAATAATAAGCATATATAACAATGAATTTTAAATACATTTTTAAATAAATTATATAAATAATACCCATAAATATATAATGACTTCTCAGAGATCTGTAAAGTATATATATACCTTACTCGGTATCAATTATAATGGCCACCTACCTGACGGACAATTACTATGGGGCTCAGCAGCGAGTGAGTGTGGTGAGTGGAGTAGGAGGGATGGCAGGGGGGGCCAGAGGAAGGGGTGCAGCAGGAGCAATGCAGGCTGGATACGGCTACCCCACCCAGACATGGGACCAGCAGTACCATCATCAAGCTGAGTCTTTCACCCACTCTGTACCCGAAACTCCCTACTATGAAGACATCTACGCGAACAACCAAGCCACATACCCCACGTTTCAAGGCAGGGGAGTGCCTAGGGGGGGTAGGATAAAGAGGGAGAACTTTCATATGAGAGGCCCCAGTGCCATGATATCGCGGGGAGGCAGGTCCATCACCAACACCTTGTCCACCTCCAACATTGAGAAGCCTGTCAATGAAGATGCGTGGTGCGTGTTGCTTTCACATAATTCTCAGCCTTAAATAATTGATAAATGTTGAGAGAAATCACTGACTCGTGTATTTGCAACTCTCAGCAAGATGTTCGTTGGAGGCCTGGACTGGGAGTTGACTGCAGGTACTTTCTATCAATTAATTCTATTGATCTTTTGATATCTTAATTATTTGCATACCGTGCAAACACACAAAGGTGCATACGATTAAGGTTAAATAAATAGTATATAAAAATAATATTATTGATTAATAATAACTATTATTAATAAATACATACCAGACCAGATCCATGAGTACTTTGAGAACTTTGGACCCGTGGTCGAGGTGAAACTGAAGACAGACATCTTCACTGGACAGTCGAGGGGCTTCGCATTCCTCCTCTTCCAGAGCCCCGAGTCAGTCGAGAAGGCGAGTGTCCACACTTTGATGTTTCACTTGTGAAGGACTCATAAGACGTCATCATCTTCCTTTCATATATTGCCATCATTACCACCCTCTCCATCATCATCATCACTTCACCAGGTCCTGCAGCACAAGGAGCACCTGATCTACGGCAAGCGCATCGACCCGAAGAGGGCGGTGGCAGGCGACGGCAGCATCAACTGCAAGAAAGTCTTCGTCGGCGGCATCGATCCCGCCATGACCGACAGCGAAATCTCTGAGGCCTTCTCCGTCTATGGCAAGGTGCGCTTGTGTGTGCGAGGTTTTAATTATTGTTTTACTATGGTTCTTTTGAATTTTTTTTTCTTCAAACAAAGAATGAACATTACTTATCAAATTATCTGTATATTATATTATTTTATTACATTATATTATAAATCAAAATGAGTTTTTAAGAAAATAAATGATGGCATACAGGTGTTGTTGGTGGAGTTGCCAGTCGACCGCTCGAACAACCAGCGGAGGTCGTTCGGCTTTGTGCTCTTCGAGTCGGAGGACACGGTGAACGAGTTGTGTCAGAAGGCGAAGGTGCAGTTGGGCAGCAAGATGGTCGACATCCGCAAGATCCAGCCCCGTGATGAGGCGGTGCAGTCGAACAAGAACGCCTTCAAGAAGAGAGGAGGAGGAGGAGGTAGGAGGCTAAGGGTTGGGAAGGGTGAGAGGGTTGAGGGTAGGTCAGGATATGCTGTGGCGTAGAGTGTGCGAGGAAATTAAGGAGGTCTCGACTGGCACGTTTTTTTAACAATTCACTTTCGTGCATCTCAAATCAATTATATCTCCACTTTCGTTCCATCATCTACCTGCAGGAGGAGGTGCTTACAACTACAGCCAGCCACCCGCGCCTGCATACCCCGAGCAGAACGTGTACGGCCAGATGTACGACTACTACGACCCCGGCCAGCAAGCAGCCGTCATTGCTGATGGCATGTACGGCTATGACCAATCGGCAGGCGCCTACAACAGGGGATTCAGAGCTGGTGCGTTGTGCACTTGTGTCAATATGCATATGCATATGATATGATGATGATGTTAATTTAATTTATTTAATGTAGCACCAAGGCAAGCAACTGAGGCGCTTATCATATCAAAAGCTTCCATTTGTAGCCAATGCGTGATTGCCTAACTAATATTTGTGACTTTCGAATTCTCAAAACTGCAATCACTGCTTGCGACTCAGGACCCAGCATGGGCACGAGGAATGTCAGAGGCTACCACCCCTACAGCAGATGAGGTTGCCGCGTCAGATAGCTGGGCCATATTATTCGTTCACTCTCTTTAAAGGGGTGTTGTCTTCACGTTACCATCATGTCAGAAGAAACTTCTTTAATTTATGTTTTGTGTTTTAATACAAAGCTATCGTTTGCATCTGCTTTATTATGGCCTACTTAGTAAAAAAAAGGCAACTGCGAAGGACTTGGAATCGATAGAATCGGAATAATCCAGGTAATTATCATCGTTGGTCGGCATCATCAAGAATGATAAATTTCTCGTTGATGTGAGCTTGTTGATCGCGGTCGAAGGCGGCTGAGACTTTGTGCTGGCCTTATTGCAATCGTCTGAAAATTCGAGTGCTACAGCTGACACCCAGTGTGCTTTTTAAAATGTTGATTGCTTCTTCAGGATCTTTTCTACAAAAGTGCTTTGTCCAGTTTGTTGCTGGGTCTCATTGATGCATGCCATGGGCGGCGATCCTGGGGGTCTTGGGGTCCGGACTTTTTTCAATGAAAACACTTTTAAACTCTTGTTTTGATACGAATATAATCGTCAAACATGGCATAAAACACAATTTTTACATGGTAATACATTGTGAGTATGTGTAGTTATAGTTTTAGCTGTCTAAAACAAAAATATTCATTGCTTACTTAAATATTCGTATAAAAAAAAGTTTTAAAATGTTTTTTCAAGTGGGGGGGAAGGAGTCCTCCCCCCAGGATCGTCGATGCTGGGTAAGACCCCCCCCCCCAAGATTTGCAGCAGATCGCCGCCCCTGATACTGGCTGATGTTACCCCATTTAAGAGTTTGAAGAAGCGGTTGAAACTTTATTGAAATAATCTTATCTCTAAATATTAAGTAAATGTCAGTTTTGTATAGCGCCCGGGCACGCAACTGAAGCGCCACTCACACGACATAAGTCGTGAATCACCGCATCATATACACTAGGTATATGATAGCTCACGGTTGGCTGTACAGGGATTCGAACTGGCGACCTTTAAGTTGCAGGTCTAACGACTTACCATCTAAGCCAACCCGCTCGCCATTTATATTCAAAAAATCACAATTTGAATCATCTATAAGGCATGGACCAGCTCGTATACACACAGGTCATTTTAGTTATATGATCGGACGTCTAGCTGCCAAGAAGGTCAGGTAGATGGATGGCTGGTGGAGTTTGTGAAAGAATGGAGATGGTAATTGCACAAGATAAGTCGGTAAAAAAAGGCTCAAAGAAGTTGTGGAAAATAAACTATAAAAACTGAAGATTTTTAACTGAATCAATATTGAATATTCTAATTATGCATTATGCGTTTGAGCCTGCATTAACGGTCTCTCGAACGGTTTTCGCTTTTATTTGAATGCTAATCAGCTTTTAATCTTCATATGCTCTATTTGACTTGAGAACTGATATTTAAATTTACTCTGAAATGCGACGTTAATGCAAACGATCTTCCACGTCTATATGAGTGAGTTGGCAGAGATAGGCAAGAGACTCAAGATGGCCACTAACGTGAGTTTGTTCTTCCTGCTTGTTTGCATTAGAGGTCGGACATGGACGATTTTTCATTCCCGGTCCCGTCCCGTTCCCGAAATTTGTTTTCCCGTTCCCGATGGGCCATCAGAATTTTGATTCCCGTCCCGTCCAGTTCCCGCAACTCGATTCCCGGTCCCGACCCGTTCCCGAAACTTTTTTGTTTTTTTATTCATTTTCGCTGCCGTTTTCACTGGTCCCAAACTTGCTAGTTCTAACATTTCTTAAAATTTATTATTTGAAAGTCAGAGAATATTTCTTTCAATGAAATAAAAAAAACACGATTTAAATTTCAAATATTTATTGAAATGAAAGTATTGAAGTTAGTCATTGTTTTTGAGTAATTCAATCAAGTCTTTATCGCTTTTCACACGGGTTAAACCGTTAAGAGTTTCAGCTTTCAAATGAGATGATTTTGGGTCTGAAGTTAAACGACCACATATTGAAAAATTCCGTTCACAGTGAATATAACTTGCAGATATACTAAACAAAATGTTGGCTACTTCTTGTAGTATATTAAAATTTCTCATTTTACTCCGATAAAATAAAACATCTTTATAATCTTCAATTTTTTTGGGACGTAATTGTGAATATTTGTACAATTCATCCTCTTCTGAATTTTTTTCTTCGTTCATTATTATTAATTCTTCAATAATGTTAGAAATATGTTTTTTTACAACATTCTTATTGTCCACAGCTGCAAATATAAAATCATTCGTATAATTTGATAGTATAATAATTTGATTATAATTTATACGTTATAAAAACAAACATAATAGGTCTAAATAACCATCATTTGTTTTTTTTCTCAACGGCACTGCAGCTTGGTCTGGCTGTACAAAATATAATTAAATTTTCTCTAATGAAAGTCTTGGTATTTATTTCTTTTCTATCCCAAACTTTTGGCTTATTATTCTTTCATACTGGGGATGCAACAGACATGCTGTCATATGAATAAGATCAATGGCATCTTTTCTTTTGTCGAAATGATCAACTGAGCAATCATTTGGAAATTAATCTTTCAAATTCAAAGTATTAATTTATAAAATTAAAATAATTGATTTCATCTTAAAAGTTTTCATCATCGCCCATTTGTTCTAATCTCCCTAATCTTTGGACTTACCATAACAACTTCAAATGTAGTTTTGGAGATTTTGACATTGGCAATGGTGGCTTCGTTATACATTTCTATTGCATTTAATACTTATTTTAAGTACGGAGTATCGATGAAATAAAGATTTCCATACTTAGAAGTTTGCTGAAAAATCATCGTTAAAGAATCCAATCCCAATAACTGTTATTCCCGTTTTTCCCGTTCCCGATTTAAAAGTTGATTTCCGTTCCCGATTTGAATGTTGATTCCCGTTCCCGGTTCCCGACTTTTCCCGTCCCGAAATTAATTTTCCTTGCCGTTTCCGCGGGAGTCCCGCAGGTACCCGTGGGTACCCGGTTCGATCGGGTACCCGGTCCGACCTCTAGTTTGCACTGTTTGCAGCGCTCTTAGGTGTACAGAGGCAGAATTAAGTCAAGCAGAGAAAACTTTGATAGTGTCGAAATATAAAAAGTTCATCTGGATAAACTCGTCAACCACTGCAGCAGCCTTTGTTAGTTCAAACATGTTTAAACAACTTGCTTGCATTTTATAGTCCCTAATTTCTTGGTCTTATCTTGTCTTAGCATCGAGTTTTTATAAAATGATGAAAAGTACTGCTTTGCCGGGATGGGATAATGGTTTGGAAAATCAAGCAAAGCAAATAATTGCTTCGTGTCAATTAGAGACCAACCGAAACAGATATTTTTATTTCGGCCGAAACCGAAATTATGCCGAAATTGGAATTCAATTTTCGGCCGAAACCGAAATTAAACCGAAATTTTTCTCAACTTTTATTAAAAACAAAAAATAGTATTTAAGGAGAACAATGCCAGTTTAATAAGTAAGTCCAAACAAGCATGTATTTTAAGCCAATAAAAGTTGTTCAACAACAAAAATGGTCTACATAAGTAATTGTTTATTAAAATCAAAAAAGATTATTGATTGATGAAAATTTCTGTTTAATAATTAAATCCAAACAAACGAATATTGTAAGCAAGAAATACCTGTTTTTAAACATTTTCACTAAGAAGGTTGCTGCGACGATCTTCCCTGCAGAACTAAATAGTTGCTTGCTAGCCACACTTGTATTTTCGAGCAGCAGACTCAAGACATGAATATTGACTGCAATGCCAATACGCAAAAATATTGGATGTTCTGTTGATTCTAGGCTCTTTAAGATACGCCTGCATTTATTTTTGAATTAATGAATGGAAGCCAAATCTTCTCGGGCTTTCGATTCATATACACTGTTTATCTAAGCAAGGATATCTAGAATTCCAAATGCTTGTACATGTCATTCGAACAATTAGTCTAATGACACCCATAAATCAATCAACCACGATATCTAATAGATATCTAATAGAGATGAGAATCGAACCCAAACTTAATAGTTCGAGTTCGATTGAGGATATACAGATACTTACTTTTGACAATAAATTTTTTGTAAACAAATGTTTAAAAAAATATTTATAAAAAAAAGTTTTGTTAAACATCATCATTGAACGTATGCCAATTAATTAAAATTTCAATAGAATGATTGTTGTTCCCATAGGCGGTGATCCTCGGGGGGTCCTGGGGTCAGGACCCCCCCACTTTTTTTAGTGGGGGGGTCCACCTTAACAGGGACCCCCCCACTTTTTTTCCATTTTTGTATTCAAATTTTTTTCTTTGTATATGAGCATAATCGTCAACCATGGCAAAAAAGGAAATTTTTATTCAGTAATACATTGTGAGTATGTGTAGTTATAGGGATAGCTGTCTAAAACAAAAATATTCTTTGCTTACTTAAATACTCCTTCACCTACTTTTTAAAAATTTCTATCGCGTAGGCGGGAATCCTGAGGGGGTTCTGGCGTCCACTTTACAAGGACCCTCTCTTCCTTTTAAAAATACACATTTCTCAACTCTAATTTTTATACGAGCCTAATCGTCAACCATGGGATAAAAAATGCTAATACAGTAATACATTGTGAGTATGTATGGGCAGCGATGCTAGGGGAGTCTTGGGGTCCATCTTAACATGGACCCCCTCAGTTTTACAATTACAATAATTTCTCAACTCCTATCTTAATACAAGCATAATCTTCAACCATAGCATGAAGCAGAATTTTATTCATTAATATATTTTTTCAATTTTTACAAGCAGACATTCAGAATGATTTTCAGAAATATTAGTTCACTTTTTGCAAGCAGACAGATTCACTTTTTTTTAAATCATTCATATTGTGCTACTTATTTTGCATGAGTGATTTTCATAGGGGGATTCTGAGGTCCACTTCAATATCGACCCTTTCAATATGTTAGATGAATCAATGTTAATGAATTTCAAAAGGCTTCGAACATTAACTAAAGTTGTGGTTAAATCAAACTACAAGTTTCATATCGCATAACTGCCAAAAAAAATGCTCAGGCTTTTAGCTCATTCTATCGTTAAAAACACAGTGTGCACTGTTAATGCCGAATCAAGCCAGTTTGGTGTGGTTGACGGCATACATGACTGCAATGGGTTAGAGCAAGAATCGATATGCATTCGTTTTGTTGATGAAGCTCTGAATGTTAATGAACAGTTTATTGGTTTATTCAGCCCACCAGATACGATTGGAAAAACATGATCTGCTGTAGTAAAAGATTTCCTGATCAGAATTATGCTACCTATAGAAAAACTAAGAGCTCAGACTTAAGATAGGCGCTGCTAACATGAACGGCCGATACAATGGTTGTCAGGCTATTTTTAGCAGTGAGCATCCGCTTGCATTGTTTTTCCACTGTTCTGCACACTGTGCAAATCTTGTAGCCCAGCACACAGCTGTCGCAAATACTTTTGTGAGCAATTCACTTCAGTTTGTCCAAGAGTTAGGTGCTTTTTACAATCGTTCAGGGAAGGTCAAGAAGCAGTTTAGTGATGCTTTAGTGTCTCTTATAATTGCCTTTCCTGATGAGCCACTGAATAAAAAGTATAGTATAAAACTTCTTTGTCCAACAAGATGACTGACCAGAGTTTCTACAGTGTCTTTTGTGCTTGAACATCATGAAGTGGTACTTGTTAGTTTGGAATCATTTGCTTCCATTGGTACTGCTGATGAAACAGCTGAAAGGCTTGAGGTCATTTTTCAACAGGGCACTACTGCACTGGCCATCAAGGAGTTGCTTTGGTGTTTTCACTTCTGGAACAGTTAAACAAGTCGTTGCAATCAGCAAGTGCCAAGGTCAGTGGAATGGTTGCAGCGACTAATTCAGTTGTGCAAGAACTGCGTCGCCTGCGATCAGATGAACAGTATCACGCCATTTTCAGAGATGTCAACAGTATGGTTTTGGCATTTGATCTCGAGCCGATTGCTGTACCTCGGGTGCGAAAGCCGCTACAAAAGTATTGTGGGCTGGGCCCAGCTTATGTAGCAACAATACCAGAGAAACATTATCGAGCAGCATATTACGCTGTCATAGACATTGCAATCATGCAACTCACAGAAAGGTTAAATCGAGATTCTCCTGTTTTGCGTTCATACTTGCAGCTGGAGACAATGCGGCTAACTGGTGAAGTGAACCTTGATATTTGCAAGCAGTATCGTGAGTTTAATGAAACTGGTCTTTGTTCACAGTTAACTATGTTTAAAGACCAGAATGAACTTTAGCACAAGCGCAAAAAATAATGCAAGCTATGATCACGGAAGTCAGACATCTGTTTCCTTAGGTTGAAAGATTGATCAGGTTGATGCTTGTGTGTCCAATAACGTCATGTACTGCAGAAAGATCTTTTAGTGCTTTGCGGCGTCTTAAGACTTGGTTGCGTGCACCTATGACAGAGCCTCGCTTGAATTCACTGGCCGTTTGTCATGCACATCAGGATATACTTGACAGTCTGGATTTTAAAAGGCTAACAGAAGAATTTTCCAGTCGGTCAGACATTCGAAGGGGTCTTTTTGGAAGTTGGAGTAAATGAGCTGTGGGGAGAAGGAGGGAGGACAGGCAGAGAGGGTATTTTATGTTATCTAAATGGCTCACAGTGTATATTTAGATTCTAAATATACACTGTGGGCCAAAAAAAATCCTCCAATGTATATTTGTTTATAACTTTGGCAAATTTAAATCTATTTGTAATTTTTTTAACTATTGTACTCTGAAATTAATGGAAAACAAGATGTTATTAAATTTGTTTGATGGGTTGATGGCTAGTTTTAATTGAATTTATATAGATGAAAAATAATAAAAAGTACTAAAATCGCTATTGTTTTTCTTCAAATCGCTCATAGTGGCAATAGAAAAATATTTTTATTGAGTATCAAACTTTTTTCAATGTTTAGAGATAAAAATTATAATAGTTGATACAAAAATAATTTGCACTACAGCAAACAATACTAAATAGTATTGCTTTTCGATACCGGTTCTTTGATTCCAACCCTGGGGAGGACCCCTCCAAGATTTTCCGCAGATCGCCGCCCCTGGTTGTTCCAGATGCTTGTATGTGTTATTTGAACAATTAGTCTAATGACACCGATAAATCAATCAACCACGATATCTAATAGATATCTAATAGAGATGAGAATCGAACCCAAACTTAATAGTTCGAGTTTGATTGAGGATACAAATATATCAGATAAACTACATAAATCAATAAAAATTTAGGTTTTTCGGTAAATATGAGATCCATTTCGGCCGAAACCGAAATTGAGCCGAAATTTAAAAAGTTGACAATTTCGGCGCCGAAACCGAACCGAATTTCGGTCGGTCTTTAGTGTCAATCTGCCACAGAGCAGAATAATATTTTGTATTTAGTCTCAGAAAATACGCCTATAGAGAACCTGGTCAATGATATGCTAGAATATTTAGAAACAAATCCAGAAAAAATGGTAGGTGCTTTAAAGTTTGAATTAAGGTTTAAGTCCCACATTGAGTAAATTAAACATTGCTACATTATTTCATTAAATGGTTAAACCTAATTTCTAAGAGAGTCCAGAATATGGAAGCTACAAAGCTTTGTCTGGAATATAAGATAAACGATCAATCTTATAGCAACGTTGATTATATGGTTTGCCCTTTGAAAGTCAGGTAAGTCCTATTTTCATTTTCCCTTTCAATACCAAACCATTTAAACACGTTTTCATGGTCCATCAAATTAGATCCTTATAAATTTTAAAGTAATTTTTAAGTTAATCTTGAAAGTTTTGAAATAATTTGGAATAAAATAAAGTTTCATGTATTCAAAACAGACCCTAACCTGGAAAACTCTTTTCGAAGAACATATAACGGAAACCTCTTGTAATTCGAATGCTAATATGTTATTTTAGTGAAAGCTTTAAAAAATTTGAATGATTAATGCACAATTAATATTTGGTTTTGTGTTTAAATAAAATGAATTTGAAAAAAACAGTTTTTATTTTGTTTTTTTTTTCACTTAGTTTCTTTCCTAAAACTAAAATCATTTATATCCAGATTTTGGACTATTTCTGTAGGATAAAGTGTTTTAGGAGCATATAAATAAAGTTGAAAAAATGAAGAAGGAAATGAATGAAATAGTAGACGAATAAGGGAGGCCATGGACGGCGATCTGTTGAAAATCTTGGGGGGGGGGGGGAGAGGGGGGTCTTACCCAGCATAGATGCTTCTGGGGGGGTTCTGGGACCCATTTTAAACTTCTATTTTGATACGAATATTCAAGTAAGCAATGAATAGTCTCGTTTTAGACAGCTATAACTAAAACTAAACAGACTCCCAATTTATTACTATGTAAAATTTTTGTTTTATGCCTTGTTTGACGATTATATTCGCATCAAAACAAGAGTTTGAAAATGTTTTTATTGAAAAAAGTGGGATGAGGGTCCACACTAAAGCGGACTCCCTCACTACCAAAAAGTGGGAGGGTCCGGACTCCCCCACTACCAAAAAGTCCGGACCCCAGGACCTCCGCACGATCGTCACTCATGAGGGGGGCTGATAAATAGTGGATCATTGGGTGGGGGTATGAAGACCATAGTAGAAAAATAAAAGATAATAAAGTTGTATTTTATTGGTTTGTTCTTTTGAAAAAGTTTCGATAATATTGACAAAATAATTTTTCATAACGTGGCAAAAATCTAATATACTTAGCGAGACAGATATAAATTTTCTATTCGAAACGCATAATTTCTGCATCAATAAAGCCGTCTCTTAGAAAGTACGCATAAGTTATTTGATTTTTAAAACTTGCATAGTTTTAAGAACCGCCTGCTTCTTCATCATCTTTATCGTTGGGGGTATCGTAAGCGCCATCAGTGCCAGAAGGTCCTTCAAGGTTTGCCTGAAGTCACCTTCCATCTTTTCTATCGAGGACTGCATCAGTTTGAGAAGCCTGAAAGGTAGCTGAAAGAGAAGTTTGAGAAGCTTCAGAAGGTTGGAGTGTTTCATGTAAGATTTGCTCTTTTGAAGATGCATAATTGAACCACTATTGAATATTCTAATCAGGCTTTTATGCGTCAATCCTGAGTTATCGATCAACTTGAGGCTAATTAGCTTTCAAAGAAATGTTCCATAAAACTCACTATTGACTAAGGAATTGAATTTCCAATCGAAAATGCAAGCTCTCTCTGAAATGCGTCGTTAATGCAAACGACCTTCCACGTCTATATAAGTGAGTTGGCAGAGATAGGCAAGAGACTCAAGATGGCCACTAACGTGAGTTTGTTCTTCCTGCTTGTTTGCATTGTTTGCAGCGTTCTTCAGTGTACAGAAGCAGAATTAAACATAGAACAACAGGAAGCTTTAATTTACACTATGAAAGCTTACCTCGTGTCGAAAATGAAGATGACTAGTGATGCCTTCGTTCGTTTAAACGTTTTTTTAAATTTTTGTCTAACAATTATTTTTTAGACTTTTGATATAAAAATTATAGGTGGGATTCGAATGTTTGATTTAGCTGAGTTTCAATTCAGTTCGAGTTCATTTTTTTAATGTTTGTGTTCGATTGTATTATAGTTTTTCATATTTATTTTATTTAGATCAGAAAATTTGAAAAAGTTGAATTATTTTATTTTTATAATTTAATGTTCAAATTTGGGTAAACTTTTAAATTTTATAAAGCTCAAATTTGGTTTTCAATTTCTATTCAGTAATATATTTTGGGTAGGCGTAGCAAAACTATTCTTTGCTTACTTTGGTTTTAAATTTATTTAAGAATGTTCTAGTTAGGTTCGAGTTTTTCAAAATTTGGTTCGAATTTGGTTCGTAATGCGTTGAAAATGTTTGGATCGAGTCCCATCTCAATGATAATACACTAGCTGCATTTGATAGTTCAACATAAAAAGTTCAAATTTGATCAATGCAGGAATATACATTGGATTTGGAGAATGAAGCGAAAGGAGTCACTGCTACTTGTGAAATTGCAGATAGTTGTGCAGTTCCAACTACTTCCTATAAGGTTGCTAACATCGCAGATGTGGAATCAACAGCAGCGTATAGTTTTATGAGAATGGTAGATCGTATTGATGAAAACACGTGCTCATTTGTGAGTCGTTTCAAAGTTTCCATAATTGCAAAAACAGTTTTCCTAAGTGAAACTCAAGCGAAACAGTTCACTTAAGTTGTCAAAATAAAACAGAAATTGGAGGATATCAAAGGCATCGGATGCTCTAAGAAGTTTTGTGAGAGTCTCAAGGTTGGCAATCAAACTCGAAGAAACAAGGATTTTCTGGTTTGCCGTTTGAAAGTCGTGTAAGTCGTACACGTTCATTAACACATTGAATTTTATTAAGATTACATTATATTTAAACAGTTAAACAATTTGTTTTGAGCTGCAATAATTCGCGCTAAAACATTTGATTTATTAAAAGTAAGTGATCACAAACTGATTGAATGACTTTGCAGGAAAATCTATTTTTTTCTTTTGAAAACAGGTGGTATGACCAAATTGACCAATGAACAACTGAAAACAGAATTTTTTCAGGAGAAAAAAGTATTTTTTATTCAAATGATTTTGTTGACAACTTTTGATTTATTAAAATAAAGCATCGGAAAAGGGTTTGAGAATTTAAAAACAACAAAAGTTTCAATTAATTATAGCTTGTGTGTTAAGGGCCAATTAAGGGTCAGTTAGAAACAATGTTTTAGATTCCGTCTTGGTAGCCGACTCATCTTTCGAAGAAAATGTTCAAGAAAATTAAAAATATCTCATGTGCCAATTGTCTTCATGCTTGTAATTTTGAACTACACATTTTTATGAAAATGAAAATTCCAAGGTGTTTTCCAAAAAAATTTAAGTAAGCAAAGAATTTTTGTTTTAGACAGCTATCACCGTCTTTGTTCGTCCGTCGAGTCGACGAGGACCACTTTAAGTCATTCGGAGGGTGTTGTGACTGGCTCTCTGTGTGTGCGCAGATGGCTGATGAGGCCGATCCTGGCACGGAAGGTTCGGGAACAGGAGGGACATGGGATGAGTGGGACGTCTCCAGGAGTGTTGACAGTGCGGGCCTTTCGGACTTGCCTCTTTTTTTCTGCGGCGTTGATCCTGTTTGCCTCACAGGTCATGGCACCTTTGTAAATGGAAGAGCGCCAGGTGGAAGGATTTGTGTCTTTAAAGCGTTTTTTTTGCCCACCCTGGGGCCGCTGGTTATGCAGAAGTTCACCATAGAAAAGTCTTTTTGGCAGTCTCTCGTCTTGCATTCTGACTAAGTGTCCTGCCCAGCGAAGCTGAGATTGCATTAGCAGGGTGAAGATGCTGGGAAGACCTGCTATGGACAGTACCACTGTGTCTGGAGTTTTGTTCTGCCATTTTATGCCGAGGATTTTCCTGAGGCTTGTTGTATGAAAGTGGTTCAAATTTCTAGCATGGCGTTGATATAAAGTCCACGTTTCACATGCATATAGCACACAGCCCTGTATACTTTCAGCTTTGTCTTATTGGTGATGCCTCTTCGGTTCCAGACGTTGGGGTACAGCCTGCCAAAAGTGGAACTGGCTCTAGCAATCCTGATATTCACCTCGTCATCGATAGTGACACTTTGGGATAGTGTACTGTCTAGGTAGGTGAACCGGTCCACTTTTTTGATCTTTTGGCCATTGACCGTGATGTAAGGCTCAACGTAGGGCTTTCCGGGTGCTGGCTGATGAAGGACTTCAGTCTTCTTTGTGCTGATCGTCAGACCAATGTTTGTGCAGGCGCTGGAGAACAGGTTAACGCTGCGTTGCATGTCGGCTTCTGAGACAGCGTTGAGGGCACAGTCATCAGCAAACAGCAGGTCTCTGATGATGTCTGTCGTAACTTTGGTTTTTGCCTAGAACCTCCAAAGGTTGAACCGTTTGCCATCTGTGCGGTACTTTATATTGACACCAACCATCTCATCTCTGAAGGCATCGGTCAGCATGGCTGAAAACATAAGGCTAAACAGAGTTGGTGCCAGAACGCAGCCTTGCTTGACCCCGTTCGTGACTGGGAGAGGATCAGATGATTCTCCACTGTCCTGGACTCTGGCTTGCATTCCATCGTGGAATTTTTTCACCAAGACGATGAATTTCCTTGGACAACCGTACTTGGCCATGATCTTCCATAGACCCTCTCTACTGACGGTGTCGAAAGCCTTGGTGAGGTCCACATATGTGGAAAACAGGTCAGAGTTTTGCTCCTGATACTTTTCTTGCAGCTGTCTGGCAGCAAAAACCATGTCGATGGTTCCACGTTTTTTACGGAAACTACATTACTTTCAGGCAGGAGACCTTGGTCAAGGTGGGCTGTGAGACGGTTGAGCAGGATTCTGGCAAAAATCTTTCCTGCAATGGAAAGCAGCGATATGCCTCTGTGGTTATCGCAGGCTTGTCTACTTCCTTTCCGCTTGTAAAGATGTATAATGGAAGCATCTTTGAATTTCTGCGGAATCGTTTCTTTCTCCCACATCAATAGGTACAACTGGTGGAGCCTTTTAGTCAGGGCTGGTCCCCCCTCCTTGTAGACCTCAGCTGGTATAGCGTCTGAACCAGGTGCTTTGCCACTGGAAAGAAGAAGTATTGCTTCCTGGGTCTCGTGCAAGGTTGGAGGATCATCCAGTGCTTCGTTGGTGGGCACTTGGGGAAGACGATTGATGGCTTCGACATTGATGTTGGAAGGGCAATTGAAAACGTTGTCGAAGTGTTCGGCTCATCTCTCCAAGATCTTCTCTTTGTCAGTATGAGAGTGTAACCATCTGCGCTGAAGAGGGGATATGAGCCAGAAGACGTGGGGCCATAAACTTCTTTCAAGGCGTTATAAAAAAATGTGTGGTCCTTCTTGTCTGCATAAGCCTGGGTTTCGTCGGCTTTGTTACTCAGCCAATCGTCCTGCATCTTACGAAGTTTGAACTGCACTGTTTTGCGTATGTTGATGTATGCATCTCTCCTTGTCGTGGACTTGGGGTTGGCGAGATAAGCTTGGGGGAGATGGTGTTTTTTATCTAATAGCTGCTTGATGACTTCGCAGTTCTCGTCAAACCAGTCCTTGTGCTTCTTTATCTGGGGTCCCAGAGTCTTTGAAGCTGCGGTGGAAATTAGCTCTCTAAGTGACGCCCAATCTTCCTCCACATTCTGGTTATTCAGAGAGGTGGATTCCAAACGATCTTCCAAAGCGTCCACAAAAGACTGCTTGCAGCTGGCACTATTGAGCTTGGCGATATTCAGCCGTTTGGGAACTTTTTTGCCTTGCGGGCGTCGTTTCGGCTGAATGCGGATGTTGAGCTTGGTGATCATGAGACGGCGGTCTGTCCAGCATTCAGCACCAAACACTGACTTGGTCACTCGTACATCTTGCCTGTCCTTCTTCCTCACGATGACGTAGTCGACAAGATGCCAGTGCTTTGAGCGAGGGTGCATCCATGACGTCCGATTACGAGTAGGAAGGCGGAAGATCGTGTTTGTGATCACAAGATCATGTTCAGCGCAAGTCTGGAGCAAGAGAAGGCCGTTGCTGTTGCAGTGGCCCACTCCATGATGTCCGAAGACTCCTTCCAAGGCAGCGTTGTCCTTGCCAACTCTTGCGTTGAAGTCACCAAGCAGGACGAGTTTGTCCCCCTTTGGAACGTCGGCAATGAGAGTGTGAAGTTCTTCATAGAACTTTGCTTTTACTTCATCTGGGTTGGTCATGGTTGGGGCGCAGGCGCTGATGATGGTAAGATGCTTCCTTCCACCCATCAGTGAGAGTTTCATGGTCATGAGCCTGTCGTTCACTCCTTTGGGAAGTCCTGCCAGCTTTTCGACAAGAGTTGTCTTAACTGCAAAGCCAACACCTGCTTCACGTCGTTCTTCGCTGGGTCTGTCACTCCAGAAGAATGTGTCCAAGAGTGTCCGAACGTTCCATATGCCCAGTTTAAGAGAAATTATTTTGATTTTTTTGTTTCTACCGCTTTTATAGGGTCCCCCCCAACCGCGGTGAGCTGGCTAGGGAAGTTTGGAACAGGCAATTTTTAGGGCACCTTTTCTAGCCCCTTCCTCATGCCAAAAGGTAAGCATTTCCATTCCTGAAAAGGGCTGCTCAGTTGCCCAGGGGGCTGCCGGACTTCACCGCTGTTCCATATTGGCGAAGAACGACCCAATGCTCTGAGCCGCCTGTGTGCAGGGTCACGACTACGACTCCCAGTGTACCCACACCTGCCGCTTCGTCGCTTGCCTGTCACCGCAGGACTTGTCGAATGAGATGAATGAATGACTAAAAGTGACTTGCGCGATGAATTGGATTAAAGTGAAAGAGTTGCGCAGTTCGTCGATCTCACTCTCTCGCCCGAGACCATCTTGATCCAGTAACAAGACAGAGTCGAGACGGCTGGAGATGGAAACGGGTGCAGTGGATGGCCATGATGTTCTTCGTGTCTCGTCATGCCCTTAGCGTTCCACAAAGCTTTGCTGAGAATCGCCTTCTTGACCGTTGACCATCTAGTGGTTCTTCCGCTCCGTCTGCCGATTCCAGTCTTCACGTGCATAGGTAGACATACCTAGACCACTGCGCACGCTACCACCATAACTACACAAACTCACAATGTATTACTGTATAAACATTCAGATTAACGCCAGGGTTGACGATTAAACTCATATCAAAATAGAAATTTTGAAATAAAAAAATTGGAAAAAATCACCGCCCATGCTACCCAAAATATATTACTGAATAAAAATTCTGTTTCATGCTATGGTTGACGATTATGCTTGTATTAAGATAGGAGTTGAGAAATTATTGTATTTGAAAAATCGAAGGGGCTCCATGTTAAGATGGACCCCAAAACCCCTTTAACATCGCTGCCCATACATACTCACAATGTATCAGGGGCGGCGATCTGCAGAAAATTGTTGAGGGGTTTTCCCCAGGGTTGGAATCAAAGAGCCGGTATCGGCTAATACAGTACCAGCGATACTATTTAGTATTTTTTGCTGTATTGCTAGTTATTTTTGTATTAACTATTAATATTTGTATCCCCAAACATTAAAAAAAAGCTCGATACTCAATAAAAGTACTTTTCTACCTCCACAATAAGCAGGGAGGGCCCAAGTAAGCAAAAAATCGAAAAATTGACAATTTATTACGTCCACTTGTATTATGGTTCACTAGGTTATTTCATGAATATTTAAATTTGGAAGTTGGTAATTTTGATGAAACCCCCCCCCCCACACACCCAAAAACTAAATCGAAGATTTAGGCTTTAGCCTCAGCGTTTTCAAGCATTCATTCTGGTCCTTAAACATAGTTAACTGTGGACAAAGACCAGTTTCATTAAACTCACGATACTGCTTGCAAATATCATGGTTCACTTCACCAGTTAGCAGCATTGTCTCCAGTTGCAAGTATGAACGCAAACCAGGAGAATCTCGATTTAACCTTTCTGTGAGTTGCATGATTGCAATGTCTATGACAGCGTAATATGCTGCTCGATAATGTTCCTCTGGTGTTGTTTCTACATAAGCTGGGCCCAGCCCACAATACTTTTGTGGCGGCTTTCGCACCCGAGGTACATCAATCGGTTCGAGATTATATGCCAAAACCATACTGTTGACATCTGTTCCAGAAGTGAAACTACCAAAACAACTACTTTGAAGGCCAGTGCAGTAGTGCCCTGTTAAAAAAAGCCTCGAGCCTTTATAGCCGTTTCATCAGCAGTACCAATGGAAGCAAATGATTCAAAGCTAACAAGTACCAATTCATAATGTTCAAGCACAGAAGACACTGCAGATACTCTGGTCAGCCATCTTGTAGGACAAAGAATTTTTATACTATACTTTTTATTCAGTGGCTCATTAATCAATCAATCACTTATTATTGTATAGCGCCCTTTACAAAGTGAACAAAAGCGCTCAGCCATCACTTTTTGAACAAATACGTCTTCAGGCCTCGTCGGAAAGCGATGAGTGACTTAGTTGAAATGAGAGAAGAAGGTGAAGAATTCCATAAAAAAGACCGCAGTAAGAAAAAGAACGTTAAGCAAAAGAGTTTTTAACTGAAAAACGAAAAGAACGTTTAAAGATAGAAGATCTTAGGCCTGATTCAAGGGGTTTAATTAGATTTGTAAGATGAATTGGGGCAGTACACTTATGAATTTTAAACATATTTAGGCATATTTTAAACATCACTCTAGATCTCAAAGGTAACCAATGTAACAAACGAAGATAAGGAGAAATGTGAGAAAACTTAGGAGCACGAGCAACAAGACGAGCAGCACAATTAAAGGCTTTATTTAGATGAGCTAAAGGAGTATCAGGAAGGCCATA
The DNA here is from genome assembly GCA_943735955.1 of Piscicola geometra. Classification (NCBI taxonomy): domain Eukaryota; kingdom Metazoa; phylum Annelida; class Clitellata; order Hirudinida; family Piscicolidae; genus Piscicola; species Piscicola geometra. Next base: position 9,126,805 of record OX030959.1, on the reverse strand, counting down.
GTAAAGAGAGTTGCAATAATCAATCCTGGAGAGAACTAGAGAAGATAGAAGAAGCTGCAAAGTAAGATCATCAAGAAAAGGAAGAAGCTGTTTAATACCACGAATGTGGAAATAACAAGATTTAGAAACAGATAGAATTTGAGGAGCTAAAGACAAGTTAGAGTCGACTATAAAACCATGGCTACGTATAGAAGATGAAGGGTTTAGAGATAATGAAGAAGGGGAGGCAAAACTAAAGAAGGAAGTGATATTAAAGATTTTGAATTTTTATTGAAATAGATGAGTTCAATTTTGTCAGGGTTTAGTTTGAGAACATAGATGAAGCCCAAGAAATTATAGATTGAAGACAGATTATTATTTTATTAACAACAAGGTCAAGAGAAGAGTTAGTGAAGGATGTATAAATATAGGAGTTGTCAGCATAAGTTTGACTATTTAAGGAAGGTGAAGAAATAATATTAGGTAGTTCCGAGGTATAGAGAATGAAAAGTAAGAGTCCAAGGATTGAGACCTGTGGAACACAAGATGCAGAACGAGAAGATTCTATTGATACATAAAAAGTTCGCTCAGAAGATATGATTTAAGCCAGTTAAGGGAAGATCCAGAAATATCAAAGGAAGAATCTAAAACATTTAGTAAAAGAGTATGATCAACAGTATCAAAAGCAGATGAAAAATCAAGGCATAAAGAAGAGTTGATGCATTAGAATCAAAGGTTAAAATAAGGTCATTATAGAATATAAGTAAAGCAGTTTCAGTGGAGTGGCCAATTCTGAAACCAGATTGAGAGGAAGGAAGAAATGAGTGTTTTTTTTAAATAGAAGATTAAGTTTTGAAAAGTAACTTTTTTGAGGACCTTAGAAAGAAAGGAAAGATTAGATACAGGTCTTTAACTAGATAAGGATGCCGGATCAAGAGAAGGGCTCATCAGGCAAGTCAAATATAAGAGACACTAAACTGCTTCTCTGAACGATTGTTCAAGGCATCTAACTCTTGGAGAAAATGAAGTGAATTGCTCACAAATGGATTTGCGGCAGTTGTGTGCTGGGCAACAAGATTCGCACAGTGTGCGGAACATTGGAAAAATAGCCTGACAACCATTATTTCGGCCGTTCATGTTAGCAGCGCCGTCATAAGTCTGAGCTTTGAAGTTTTCTATTGGTAGCATAATTCTGATCAGAAAATCTTTTTCTACAGTAGATAATGTTTGTCTGGTCGTGTCTGGTGGGCTGAATAAACCAATAAACTTTTTATTTAAATTTAGAGTTTCATCAACAAAACGAATGCATATCGATTCCTGCTCTAACCAATTGCTGTCTTGTGTGCCGTCAACCACAACACCAAACTAGCTTGATTCGGCATTAACAGTGCACACTATGTTTCTAACGATAGAATGACCTAAAAACATCAGCATTTCATTTTGGCAGTCATGTGATATGAAACTTGTAGTTTGATTTAACCACAACTTTAGTTAATGTTCGAAGTCTTTTGAAATTCGTTAACCTTGGTTCATCTAAAAAATTGAAAAAGTCGATATTAAGGTGAACCTCAGAACCCACTTGGGTCATTCCATAGAATTTCGACCAAAATAAATTCAATTTTACACCCACCCTCTTCAGAAATTTTCGAAACTTTTATGTTATACTTAGATACGTTGTCTATCAAAATTAAAAATTAAAAAAATAAAATCTTTCAAAAAGTCGCCGAGTTATTTACTGAATTCATTAATTTTTGTTTGAAAAAACTAAATTATGCATAAGTAGGGGGAAGGCGTACACAGTCGATCAGCGTACACAGTCGATCATTGCGTTTTTTATCGAAGGCATTTATATTTTTTCAAATATGATGTGTCACCTGGATGACAATATAGGTGACCTCATTTTATATCGTAATTTTAACATAATCTTTTTGCGGATAAAAAAAATAAAAGTATTTATTAATTTTAAGGGCTAAAAAGTAAATATTTTACATCATTTAACGAACCAAGCTGTGCATAAAGTAAGCACAATTGAAAACTCATATTTTGCATTATTGATATATTATTCTATATTTTATCGTGTGTATCTATTATATTTCTTGTTAAAAAATAATCATGAAAGTTATAGCCATTATACCAATCATAGGCATAGGCGTACACAATCTATCATTGTATGTTCGTACACAGTCGATCATTGATAGCTTTCTTATCAAATAATTTTTTAAAATTATATCAAAACTATTTTTTCAAGCTTTTTGCAGTTGTTATTTTGTTAAATAAAAATCTTATGGGAAAAAATTTAATTTACCTGTACAGCGCTTTTTAATAAATTATTTATTTAATATCGTTTTTGAATAGTTTTCGTAGTAGGTTTTTACAAGTTTCTGTTTAAAATCTAGTGAATATCATTATGGGTTATCAAGAAAAGAGGCCAGAAAGTTAGCTTTTGAGTTTGCTGTACAAAACCATGTAAAACATCCACCATCTTGGAATGCAAACGAAATTGTAGGAAAAAATTGGTATATCCAATTCATGCACAGAGACGGATTTATCTCTGCGTAAACCGGAAGAGACCAGCCTCTCTAGAGCGACAAGTTTCAACCAACATAATGTCCTACAGTTTTATAATAACTTAGATTCTGTTTATAAACTCTACAACTTTGAACCCCAAGACATATACAACTGTGATGAGACGGGATGAACGACAGTACAAAAAACAACAAATGAAAGAGTGATAGCGGCCAAAGTGAATCGTCAGATTGGGCGGGTTACGTCTGCAGAAATAGGACAGATTGTTACAGTGTGCTGCACGATCAGTGCCGTTGAGAAACACTGTTCTACCTTTCCCAGAATCCACTTCAAAGACAGAATGATCAAGGATGCTCCACCACTAACCCTAGTGGCTGGATGAAAGCTGAAAAACATTTTTTGAACTCAAACTTGAAACATTAAAAAAGACTTTCATTTATCAGTCATTGAAAAATATTTGTTGAACTAAAACTTGAAACATCTATATTTTTTCATTATTTCATTTATAACATGAGAATAAATGTTAAAAAACTTGTGTCTAGATAAAAAAGTTTCTTAGAAAAAGTTGAATGTTAAAAGTTTTCAAAATCAGTATTCAATTGCAATAATTTATGTTAGTATTTCATTTTGTAATAATACTTAATTTGATGCTTGGAAAACTTAAAATTGTGGCACTTGTGGTAATGATCGACTGTGTACGTACATGTGATCGACTGTGTACACCGGTCGTACAAAGTCGATCATTTTCGGGAGTCTACTTTGAACCTCAATTGACTCAAAACCATTTTAACTAGATAAATGAATTAAATAGAAAATGAAGTCTTAATGATGAATGTATCAAATCAATATTTTATTAGAATTTTATCTTTTAAAAATTTTGAGTTATAAACATTTTTGTAAAAAGTGATCGACTGTGTACGCCTTCCCCCTACTCCTGAAATGCTGTTTTGAAAAAGTATTGTTTGAATGGTGCTCAAGAAAAAATTGATTAAAAATATTTAACAAAATAATATTTTATATATTTTTTTATATGATTGAAAGAATGTTTGAAAAATGTTAAGAGAAAAAAAATTGACAAAATATATGGGGCAACATTGAAAATTTCAAGATCAAACTTTTGACCGCCAACAAAATATTATATTATATTTAAATTTAAACAATTAAATTATTTTAAAATAAAACATTCAAATGCCTTTATTTTGGTATACTACATTATTCGTTCTGATGAATTAAAGCTGAGATATTTCAAATCGAATAGAGAAGGGGTTTTGACATCGGCGAACTTTGAAGGTCAATAACTCGGCGACCTTTTGAAAAATTGCATTTTTTATATTTATCATTTTGGTAGACAACGTATCCAAACATAATATAAAAGTTTCATAAATTTCTGAAGGGGGGGGCGTACTCCGTTGGTCGAAATCCTATGGAATGACCCACCTATGAACATCGCCCATGCAATGATTTTTTAAATAAACATGTAAATCTATCTGTTTGCAAAAAGTTAACCGGTATTTTCTAAAAAGCATCCTGAATGTCTGCTTGCAAAAATTTGAAAATCAGTCATTTTTTTTATAGAAATATAACTCATTTATTTAAATCCATAAATATAAAAAGAAGAGTAGGTGGATGAGTATTTGAGTAAGCAAAGAATAGTTTTGCTTCAGGCAGCTATCACTATTACTACGCCTACCCAAAATATATTACTGAATAACAATTCTTTTTCATGCTATGGTTGACAATTATGCTTGTATTAAAATAGGAGTTGAGAAATTATTGTATTTGAAAAATCGAAGGGGCTCCATGTTAAGATGGACCCCAGGACCCCTCTAGCATCGCTGTCCATACATACTCACAATGTATTACTGTATTTGCATTTTGTTATGCCATGGTTGACGATTAGGCTCGTATCAATATGAGAGATGAGAAATGTGTATTTTTAAGAGTGAGGGGGTCCATATAAAGGTGGACCCCAGGACCGCCTCAGGATAGCCTACGGTTGGCTGAACAGAGATTCGAACTGGCGCCTTTTAAGCAGTGTTATTTTCGTAACGAAAACGAAAACGAAAATTCTGAATAATCGTTCCACGAAAACGAAAATAAAAACTGAATTTATTTTCAAAACGAAAACGAAAATAAAAACTATAATTATTTTCAAAACGAAAATTAAATAAATTTCAAAGCATGCCATAATATGTAAATGTATAATTTATATAAAAAATATATGTCTATGTTATAAACATTATCATTGGGCTTTATGAAAGTAGCGCCATTTATAAAACTTTATTTTATTACCGCTTCGCTTTGTCAATTAAATTATCACTTATTTTAATCGTAAATTTGTTATTATATTTCAAATTTGTTATTTATCAATAATTTACGTACTCAATTCTTATATTATTTCAATTGACTGTTAATTTATAAAACTCATTTGTTGTTAATATACAGTTCTATTTTACTGTTTCATTTTATGATCAATTAATTTTTTTAGATATAAAAAAATAGTGTTCAAAGTTGTAAATTAATATATTTCCAAACTAAAATGAAAATAAAAACTTTAATTATTTCCAAAACGAAAACGAAAATAAAAACTTTAATTATTTTCAAAACGAAAACTAAAATAAAAACTATAATTATTTTCAAAACGAAAACAAAATAAAAACTATAATTAATTCCAAAACGAAACTGAAATAAAAACTATAATTATTTTATGAAACGAAATCAACACTGCTTTTAAGTTGCAGGTCCAATGACTCAGTATTTTAAAAAATATATAAATATATCATATATTTGACTCGATTTGATCGAATAATTTACGGATGAATCAAGACACGGTTCTCCCTGAAACAGAATGTTCGTTGAAAATATTTTAATTTCTGGAAAAGTAGAAGACGGACTGGAAACAATTTGAATTGGTGAAGTTACGCACTAGAGAAAAGGGAAACTAGAATGAGCACAAAAACCAGAATACCTTGGAGTGATTTGTCCACAGGGAGAAGTGTCGAACAAGGTGAACAACTTGAAGTACATCGGCTCAACGATTCAAAGCAATGGCGAATAATCTAATGAAGGAAAAGTGCTGACAGGGTGGTTTGGGAGGAGTAAAGAAACAGGGGTGATCTGCCACACTGAAAGTGTGGCAAACAATTAAAACAGCTAGCAAAATTGCACTTAAGTTAATGACCCTTTTTATATTATTTATTTATTTAAACTTAATGGCCTTTTTGAGTCTTTCTTATTTTCGACGTAGGAGTAAATTTGAATTAATGAAGAAGAGAGTTTCCTTTACGCTTGAAAATTCGATTTTTCAATCAATAAAAATTCTTTTTTTTAATCTAATGCTCATGCAGAGCTTTGGTATTTGTTTAACATAAAAATAAATAATTTAAATGTAGTAATGAAAAAAAGACTTTTGATGTATTCCACATAAATCTGAATATTAATTTTAGAGAAAGCTGGTTTATCGGTTATATCGAGGTATGAGGATGTGTTAGAATTGGTTCAAGTGTTGGAAATGAGCAGTGAACATCTGCATTATTCAGAATACTACTTTTAGCGACTATTATTGACTGGAAGATCGAACTTTCCATCGACAAACAAGCTTTTCTCAGATTTTAATCATTAATGCAAACGACCTTCCACGTCTATATAAGTGAGTTGGCAGAGATAGGCAAGAGACTCAAGATGGCCACTAACGGGAGTTTGTTCTTCCTGCTTGTTTGCATTGTTTGCAGCGCTCTTCAGTGTACAGAGGCAGTTGGATTCAGCGAAGTCCAGATAAATGGAACACTGAAGAAGCTTGGAGATCTCATACCTTCTGCTTCTTTGGTTTGTCTGAAAGTTCCTTTAAACTAGTTTTAAACTATTCATTTACAATTTGGCATTTGTTTCTCAGTACATTTTGAAAATTTTATTTGTTGTGAATAAATTAATTCATCTTCAGGATTTGATAGTCTATGAAGTAAAACAAATAATTTGTGATTATCACAGAGATGGAATACTAGTTTGGCGGATAAAGCTGAAAAGGTCACTGACACTTGCAGCACCGGGGTAATTAGAGAAGGAGTTTATTATTCTGCCTCGAATGCAAGACTGACTCCTGACCAGATCATAACAGACTTGGTAGATTATATTGAAAAACGCCAAAAACACCTTGTGGGTGCTTTTTACAGATTTTAATTTATTGATTATTCATAAATTTAAATAAGAATTTGTGAAAATAAAAATATTTTCAATGAACTTCACAAATTTCAAGATGATTGGTGTCGAATCGGTTGGTTGCGCCATAAAGGAATGTGCTAAGGTGGTGTCTAAGAATGAGACCACAGAGAAGAGAAATTTCATTATTTGCTTTTTCCAGAGCGGGGGGCTAGAGTTAGTGCATGGGGCCGTACACTTTGAAGTGTTTTGAATTTGAAAGTAAATAAACATACATAAATTCTATACCTTCATTTTTTACATTTCAAAAAGATGTATCGTAAAATGTACGATTTATATTTTTATTATATATAAGTAGATATACGATTCGATTAATAAAATGATAAATAATTAGAATTATTTAGGTATATCATATATGATATACATTAATATGAACTTTTCAAGATAGATTTTAATGATAAATATAGCGAAAAAAGCAGTGAGTAGATTTCATAAAGAAAAAGATTTTTAATGCATAGAAAACTTCCATAGAATATTATGGAATATTCTACTCAGGCTCTTATGTGGCAATCCTGAGTTATCGATCCACCAAACTCTTATATGCTCCAACTTTAACGCTTATAAGTTTTTAAATGAAGTTCTAAAAACTCACTATTGTCTAAAGAATTGAATTTCCAATCGAAAAGCAAGCTCTCTCTGAAATGCGTCGTTAATGCCAACGACCTTCCACGTCTATATGTTACAGTCAAAACGCATATCCAGGCACTTAGCGTAATGCCTAAAAAATCGGTCAAATCGTGTGACTCATGATTCACGCAGACTGAATGAAAAGAGGTTAATGAAATGCCTAAAGATGAAAAAATAATTTCAAGTTATTTTAAAATTTGACTGAAATGACCCCAGGACCCCCCCCCCCTACTTTTTTTAGTGGAGGGGGTCCACTTTTTTTCCTTTTTTGTATTTAAAAATTCCTATTTTGATATAAGCATAATCGTCAACCATGGCATAAAAGTAAATGTTTATACAGTAATACATTTTGAGTATGTGTAGTTATAGCGATAGCTGTCTAAAACAAAAATATTATTTGCTTACTTAAATTCTCCTTTACCTAGTTTTTTTATCTCTATGGCGTAGGCATATGGAATCCTGAGGGGGTTTTGAGGTCCATTTCTACAAGAACCCCCTCACTCTTTGTCCAAGGAAATTCATCGTCTTGGTGAAAAAATTCCACGATGGAATGCAAGACAGAGTCCGGGACAGTGGAGAATCATCTGACCCTTTCCCAGTCACGAACGGGGTCAAGCAAGGATGCGTTCTGGCACCAACTCTATTTAGCCCTATGTTTTCAGCCATGCTGACCGATGCCTTCAGAGATGAGGTGGTTGGTGTCAATCTAAAGTACCGCACAGATGGCAAACGGTTCAACCTTCGGAGGCTGCAGGCAAAAACCAAAGTTACGACAGACATCATCAGAGACCTGCTGTTTGCTGATGACTGTGCCCTCAACGCTGTCTCAGAAGCCGACATGCAACGCAGCGTTAACCTGTTCTCCAGCGCCTGCACAAACTTTGGTCTGATGATCAGCACAAAGAAGACTGAAGTCCTTCATCAGCCAGCACCCGGAAAGTCCTACGTTGAGCCTAACATCACGGTCAATGAACAAAAGCTCAACACAGTGGACCGGTTCACCTACATAGGCAGTACACTATCCTAAAGTGTCACTATCGATGACGAGGTGAATATCTGGATTGCTAGAGCCAGTTCCACTTTTGGCAGGCTGTACCCCAACGTCTGGAACAGAAGAGGCATCACCACCAAGACAAAGCTGAAAGTATACAAGGCTGTGGTGCTCTCCACACTGCTATATGCATGTGAAACGTGGACTGTATATCAACGCCATGCTAGGAAGTTGAACCACTTTCACACAACAAGCCTCAGGAAAATCCTCGGCATAAAATGACAAGACAAAATTCCAGACACAGTGGTACTGTCCATAGCAGGACTTCCCAGCATCTTCATCCTGCTAATGCAATCTCAGCTTCGCTGGGCAGGGCACTTAGTCCAAATGCCAGACGATAGACTGCCAAAAAGACTCTTCTATGATGAACTTCTGCATAACCAGCGGCCCCAGGGTGGGTAAAATAAACGCTTTAAAGACACAAAGGGTTCCACCTGGCGCTCTTCCATATACAAAGGTGCCATGACCTGTGAGACAAACAGGATCAACGACGCAGAAAAGAAGAGGCAAGTCCGAAAGGCCCGCACTGTCAACCCTTCTGGAGACGTCCCACTCATCCCATGTCCCTCATAGTATAATGATGAATGCAGAAATTGATTAAAAGAGACGTTTTTAGCTTATATTTGGGATTTATCCATATGTATTTAAGCAGAAATTGTTTAAATGGTCGTTTTCTTAAGAAATTTTTCTATATACTTTTTTCACCTATTAATCGAACTGGATAAACAATTTTAACCATTTTTTTTCAGTAATGGATAAATTAGGTGTTACATTTTAAATTAATTTAAACTTGTTGATCATATATTATCGCTACATAGCTGTACTTTCTTGCCGCAAAATCTGATCCAGTTTTAACAATAAAATGAAATTGTTGTTAATTAAAGAAAGCTTAGAATCAGGAAAAGCGTTTTGTGCTTTAAAACATTCTCAAATTCAGACGGAAGTGATATTCGTGAAGGCTAATGGTGAGGGCCGTTGTCTACAGATGTAGCTACAATAATATCTCTTATGAAAAATTTATTCAAATAATTCTTTTAATCTTTGCAGATGAAAGATTTTTTAGTGGAATCACAAATACCCTTCCGTTGCTGGAAGTTGATGACAGTAACAGTCTTTTCTCTTCCAATGCCATAGTCAAGTATTAAATATAAAACAATTAGTTTTGAGCTTATAAAACATTATTAAATTAAAAACTGATATAAAAAATGTAAAATCATCTTGTTTAAATTTGGCAGATTATTTCTAAACGATGACTCCATGTCTCAGGCTACAGTGTATGACCAGATATCAGAATATGAAATGACATCGATCAGAGTAATTAGTTGCATAATCGCATCGTCAACATATTTCATCACAAACTTTAAAACACAATTTTAATAATCCTAAATAACCATACCTTTATTGCATCAAACACAATATTAAGCTCAACTTTCCAAAAAAAGCACATCTTGTAAAACTTCTGGAACAGTTTCTGCATACACACACAGCCATTGGTGAGCCAGGTGGTAGCAAGTGGCCTGGGTCCGGAGAAGTGTGGCGAGGAGTGCAAGAGGCAGTTGTCTGCAGTGCTCAAGCAGGCTCAAGAACTGCTGCCTGACGAGGTGGTGCTGTATGGATTAAACGATGGTGATGATAATGATGTTAATTATTGGGGTGTTGGTGATATTGTTTAAAGAATAAAAGATGGATTTAGGCAACTTTGATTATATCAGCTTTTACAATGGATAAGTCAACAAAAATAGATAGATTATTTATTATGTTATTAGATAAGTAAGAAGAAAAATAAGATTATTATTGTTATTGTTGTTGTATTCTTAAGGAGGCCTCTGCAGGATGCATAGTTCTATGGTTTGCTCTCTACCCCCTCCTCTGTGCAGCCTCACCCTTCCGCCCTTGTAAGCTGCCTTCATTTGAGTATGAGAAGAACCTTTCAATCATTTGTATAATGATTTATATAAATATATAATCATTAATATAATGATTTATATAAATATATAATCATTTATATAATGATTTATATAAATATATAATCATTTATATAATGATTTATATAAATATATAATCATTTATATAATGATTTATATAATTATATAATCATTTATATAATGATTTATATAAATATATAATGATTTATATAAATATATAATGATTTATATAAATATATAATGATTTATATAAATATGTAATCATTTATATAAATATATAATCGTTTGTATAATGATTTATATAAATATATAATCATTTATATAATGATTTATATAAATATATAATCATTTATATAATGATTTATATAAATATATAATCGTTTGTATAATGATTTATATAAATATATAATCATTTATATAATGATTTATATAAATATATAATCGTTTGTATAATGATTTATATAAATATATAATCGTTTAGAATCATTGGCATCATAAAATTCATATGAATATCCATACAAACATCACCAACACGACTATCATCACCACCAACATCATCATCAACACTATCACTACGGCAGACGCCTTAGAGAAGCACAAGGACTTGGTGTCGTGGTTCGACAAGTTGCAAGGCAATGGCAAGTTCTCTCAAGCCGTCAGTCAAGTGCTGCCTCAGCTGGCCTGGTCGTCTCTATGTGTGCGTACTCTTGCTTGTATGGTTCTTTCTATGTGTGCGTACTCTTGCTTGTATGGGTCTTTCTATGTGTGCGTACTTTTGCTTTTATGGGTCTTTCTATGTGTGCGTACTGTTTGGTTCATGTGACTGTGCTATTGATTCTATTTTGGTTTTATCAAGGAAGTTTTAAAAGTTCCTTGAGCAAGAGCTTGTTTTAAAAACTATAATCATCATTGTCACCAGCTTCATTATCACCACTATCATCATCACCTCAACAGAAGCAGCTTTCATTGGTCAACTTGCAGAGCACGCTGCCAAAGACACTGCCCACTGGCCACCCACCACCACCACCACTTGCCTGCCCTTCCTCGCATGCCCTTCTTCCTCTCCATCCTGCCTCTCCCACCAGCAAGCTTGGCCCTTCCAATGCACGCTCTCCAACCGAGGTGTGGTAACTATCTGATCCAATTTACTCACATCTCATTCACCCACCTTCATTCGGTCACTCATCCATCAACCCATTCATCCACCAATCCAGTCATCCACCAATCCATTCATCCACCAATCCATTCATCCACCAATCCATTCATCCACCAATCCATTCATCCATCAATCCATTCATCCATCAATCCATTCATCCACCAACCCATTCATCCACCAACCCATTCATCCACCAACCCATTCATCCACCAACCCATTCATCCATCAACTCATTCATCCATCAACCCATTCATCCACCAACCCATTCATCCACCAACCCATTCATCCACCAACCCATTCATCCATCAACTCATTCATCCATCAACCCATTCATCCACCAATCCATTCATCCACCAATCCATTCATCCACCAATCCATTCATCCACCAATCCATTCATCCACCAACCCATTCATCCATCAACCCATTCATCCATCAACTCATTCATCCACCAACTCATTCATCCATCAACTCATTCATCCATCAATCCAACTCACCCACCAATCCATTCACCTACCTATCCATCCACTCATCTTCCCACCCACTTCCTTATCCAACTGCCATCCATGCAGTCAGGACCGATGAAGCAGCAGCAGTCGGCGACAAGCAGTGGCGGCAGCAGGTTGACGTCGTCAGAGGAGCATCTGCAGAAGGCTCGACAGGCCTTCGTGTGTCCTGCTGAGACCCTCAAGAAGAAGCCTGCAGTCGTTCCTGTGTTCGTTTGTGGTGGTTTGGAGTGGTTTGTGGTGGTTTGTGGTGGTTTAGAATTGTTTGTGGTAATTTGGAGTGGTTTGGAGTGGTTGGTGGTGGTTTGGTATGGTTTAGAGTGGTTGGTGGTGGTTTGGTATGGTTTGGAGTGGTTTGGAGTAGTTTGGAGTGGTTGGTGGGGCTTTTGGCATTCGTTTGGGATAGTTAAGATGTTTTTTGTGTGGGTATTTTGAGTTTGCTTTTCATCTCTTGCATGACTTCATAAGGCCTTTATTGTCTTTTCAACATCCATCCACTTCAACCCACCACCACCCTTAATCGTGCACCATCATCATCACCATCATCATCACCATCATCATCACCATCATCGTCAGCATCTTCATCATCATATTCAGTCTCCCTGACGACAACGACCGCAACGTCTTGATCTGCAGTGCGCTCCCTTACGTTAACAACATGCCACACCTTGGCAACATCATCGGCTGTGTTCTCAGTGCAGACGTCTTTTCTAGGTTGCTCACACATGTGTTTCAAGTGGATAGGGACTGTTTATCTCGTCCCAATCAACCACTTCTTTCCACCTCACCCAATGTTTTCCACTCTATAACAACAACAACAACCCTTCCTGCCCTCCCTAACCGTAACATCCACTCTCATTTCACTCTTTCTTAATTTCAACATCTTCTTCCAATCCTTTCCATCTACCGAACCACCCACCCACCCAAAAACACCAACACCACTCATACACTTGCACACTTTCTCACACAACTAACCACCAACACACCTTCAACCCACAAAACCTATTCCAACCCAACACCAACCACATGCAACCACACGCAACACTCTCACCAACCATTATGCCAACCACACCACGACGACGACCACAGGTACTGCAGGGCGAGGGGCTACAACACGCTGTACATATGCGGCACTGACGAGTATGGCACTGCCACCGAGACGAAGGCCATTCAGGAGCAGCTCACGCCCATGCAGATCTGCGACAAGTACAATAAGGTGCGGTGTGGCAGGGTCGCAGGTTGCGAGGTAGCACGGGTGTGGATTGGATGCTAGGGCTGGACTAAAGACACCATCACCATGTGCACAGTTCCACACGGAGATTTATGAGTGGTTCAACATAGGCTTTGACAAGTTCGGAAGGACGACCAACCAGCACCAGTGCAAGTGAGGAATGCACTCACCCACCATCAATGCACCCCTTCAATTCATCCATCTTCAATTCATCCACCTTCCATTCATCCACCTTCCATTCATCTACCTTCCATTCATCCACCTTCCATTCATCTACTTTCCATTCATCCACCTTCCATTCATCTACCTTCCATTCATCCACCTTCCATTCATCTACTTTCCATTCATCCACCTTCCATTCATCCACCTTCCATTCATCCACCTTCCATTCATCCACCTTCCATTCATCTACCTTCCATTCATCCACCTTCCATTCATCCACCTTCCATTCATCCACCTTCCATTCATCCACCTTCCATTCATTTACCTTCCATTCATCCACCTTCCATTCATCCACCTTCCATTCATCCACCTTCCATTCATTTACCTTCCATTCATCCACCTTCCATTCATCCACCTTCCATTCATCCACCTTCCATTCATCTACCTTCCATTCATCCACCTTCCATTCATCTCTCCTGTTGCCAGAATAGCTCAGGACATTTTCTGGGACTTGTACAACAACGAGTACATCCTTAAGAACTCGGTGGAACAACACTTCTGTGTCAGCTGTGACAGGTTCAAAACCTCGTGGTGGCCTTCAACGCCTTTCATCCCAGACACAATTTAATCCACTATTTTCTCCCCATCATCCTCCCTTCCACCCTATCCTATCCTTTCCACCCCACCCCACCATCCCACCCCTCCCCCACCATCCCACCCCTCCTCCACCATCCCACCCCTCCCTCACCATCCCAATTCTCTCCCATCATCCCACCCCTTCCCCACCATCCCACTCCTTCCCCACCATCCCACCCCTTCCCCACCATCCCACTCCTTCCCCACCATCCAACCCCTTTCCCACCATCTCACCCCTTCCCCACCATCCCACCCCTTCCCCATCATCCCACCCCTCCCCCACCATCCCACCCCTCCCCCACCATCCCACCCCTCCCCCACCATCCCACTCTTCCCCCACCATCCCACCCCTTCCCCACCATCCCACCCCTCCCCCACCATCCCACCCCTCCCCCACCATCCCACCCCTACTCCACCATCCCATCCCTACCCCACCATCCAACCCCTCCTCCACTATCCCACCCCTCCCCCACCATCCCACTTCTCCTTCACCATCCCACCCCTCCCCCACCATCCCACTCTTCCCCCACCATCCCACTCTTCCCCCACCATCCCATCCCTATCCCACCATCCCATCCCTACCCCACCATCCAACCCCTCTTCCACCATCCCACCCTTACCCCACCATGCCATCCCTACCCCACCATGCCATCTCTATCCCACCATCCCACCCCTCCCCCACCATCCCACCCCTCCCCCACCATCCCACCCCTCCCCCACCATCCCACCCCTACTCCACCATCCCACCCCTCCTCCACCATCCCACCCCTCCTCCACCATCCCACCCCTCCTCCACCATCCCACCCCTCCCCCACCATCCCACCCCTACTCCACCATCCCACCCCTCCTCCACCATCCCACCCCTCCTCCACCATCCCACCCCTACTCTACCATCCCACCCCTGCCCTACCATCCCACCCCTCCCCTTCCATCCCACCCCTCCCCCACCATCTCACCCCTACTCCACCATCCCACCCCTTCTCCACCATCCCACCATCCCACCCCTTCTCCACCATCCCACCCCTTCTCCACCATCCCACCCCTCCCCCACCATCCCACCCCTCCCCCACCATCCCACCCATCCTCCACCGACTAGATTCCTGGCAGACCGCTTCGTGGAGGGGGAGTGCCCTCTGTGTGCCTACGTCGACGCCCGGGGAGACCAGTGCGACAAGTGCGGCAAGTTGATCAACGCTGCCGACTTGAAGAAGCCCCGTTGCAAGCTGTGTGCCGCCGAGCCCTGCATCAGGCAGTCACAACACCTCTTCCTCGACCTGCCCAAGGTGTGTGCGTGTGCGTGTGCATGCTATATGTGCGTGTGCATGCTGTATGTGCGTGTGCATACTGTATTTGCGTGTGCATACTGTGTGTGCGTGTGCGTACTGTTGTGTGCGTGTGCATACTGTGTGTGCGGTTCTTCATGTTTGTTTATTGCCCTTTGCTTTTCTTTCACTCACCATCAATCATTCCACCATCAATCATTCCACCATCAACCATTCCACCATCAATCATTCCACCATCAATCATTCCACCATCAATCATCCCACCATCAATCATTCCACCATCAATCATTCCACCATCAACCATTCCACCATCAATCATTCCACCATCAATCATTCCACCATCAATCATCCCACCATCAATCATTCCACCATCAATCATCCCACCATCAATCATCCCACCATCAATCATTCCACCATCAATCATTCCACCATCAACCATTCCACCATCAATCATTCCACCATCAATCATTCCACCATCAATCATTCCACCATCAATCATTCCACCATCAATCATTCCACCATCAATCATTCCACCATCAATCATTCCACCATCAATCATTCCACCATCAATCATTCCACCATCAATCATTCCACCATCAATCATCCCACCATCAATCATCCCACCATCAATCATTCCACCATCAATCATTCCACCATCAATCATTCCACCATCAATCATTCCACCATCAATCATTCCACCATCAATCATTCCCACTTAGTTATGCAGAAGTTAATAATGATATTAGTAATGATAATTGAGTAAATAAATAAATGATAAGTAAAGCAACAAAAGAAACAAAAGACAATATATATATATTAATAATAATCATACATTTTAGATAAAATTATATATATGAAAAAATTAAGATAAAATTATGAAGCAAGAAATTGATGAAGGAAAAATGAGCAGTAAATTTTTGTGTTATTGGGATCTGTCAAACAAGAAAACGGCTGAAAGTCGCGGTCGAGCTTGGGGATTTAAGTCTATTGGGAAGACTATTCCAAAGAGTCGGCGCTGCGACAAAAAAGCTTCTTGCACCTGCATACTTGAGTTTGTAGCTCTGTGGAACTACATCTCTTGACCTGGAAGACCTGAGTCTTTTCCTCTGGGGAAGACTTGCCCTCATGACAATGTTTTTCGACAAATGATCTGGGCACTCATTAGACAGACACTTGTGCATTAACAAGATGTTTTTGTATTCAATTCTGTTTTCAACACGAAGCCAGTGGAGCTTCTTGAGAACAGGGCTGATGTGATCATACTTTCTAGCACCTGTTATGAGCCTAGCTGTAGTGTTGATTACAGACTGAATTTTCTGCAGCTGCGTCATTGGCAACCCCGTAAGAATGATATTGCCATAGTCAAATCGACTGAGAACCTAAGCAGAAGCCAATATTCTCAGTGAGTCCTTGGTCAATAACCATCTAATGGATCGTATTTGGCGTAAAGAAGCAAAGCAGGTTTGAGTCATCTTGTTGATGTGTGTCGTCATGGTGAGGTCTTTGTCGAGATAAACTCCTAGGTTTCTGACACTTTCAGAAGGCATTATCTCGTTCTGACAAATGCGAACTGGATCTTTGGGAGTGTGAGTAGAGTTTCGACGGGATGAGAGCCAGATTACTTCAGTTTTGCTGGAGTTAAGTTTCAGTTGATTAACACCCATCCAAGCAGCAATTTCATCAATGCATGATGACACACTTTCTTGCAGGTGAGCCTGATGACCTTTAATGCAATGACCGTAAATCTGGGTGTCATCAGCATACCGATGAAAAGCGAGCTCATATCTAGCTGCTATTCTTTCCAAATCTCCAGTGTACAAAGAGAACAGTAAAGGACCAAGAACTGAACCTTGGGGGACTCGTTCAGCGGTAACCGACGTGGTTGATTTTGTCCCACTACAGCGGATGTCAAAACATCTGTCACTTAAGTAGTCCCTAAACCATTCTAACGCAGAGTCAGAGAAACCATAGGAGATGTTCAGTCTTCGGAGCAGTGTTGCGTGATCTACCAGATCGAAAGCTGCCGATAGATCAAGCAAAACTAACAATGTAAGCTTACCGTCATCTGCTGCCCTAACGA
The DNA here is from genome assembly GCA_943735955.1 of Piscicola geometra. Taxonomy (NCBI): domain Eukaryota; kingdom Metazoa; phylum Annelida; class Clitellata; order Hirudinida; family Piscicolidae; genus Piscicola; species Piscicola geometra. Next base: position 9,109,430 of record OX030959.1, on the reverse strand, counting down.
TGTCTGAAAAGACTTTGGTTATGGCAGTTTCTGTCGAATGATGACGACGGTAGGCTGACTGCAAGGGAAGGAAAAGATGAAATTCTGCGAGGTAGTTGACCACTCTGTGGAGAACTAATCTTTCCATGAGTTTGGACAACACCCTCAAGTTTGAAATAGGCCTGTACGACGAAGTTTCAGTGAGTTTAAGACTCGGCTTCTTCCTGCCACCATCTCCACCATCACTATTCCTTTTCAGCACAACCCTCCCTCCCACCACAACTGTACCATTCCTCCATCCCCCTTCCTCCACCACGACAGCTCGAGCCGCTCCTTCTCAAGCACCTGGACGCAGCGATGGAGACGGGCGTGTGGTCGACCAATGCCCGAACCATCACGAAGAGTTGGATCAGGGATGGTCTGAAGGCGAGGTGTGTCTCGAGAGACCTCAAGTGGGGAACTCCAGTGCCCCTGGATGGCTACACTGATAAGGTGGGCATTTTTTGTTTGGTGTGTTGGGGGGAGGGTTTGTTGTGTGGCTTGTTATGTGGTATGGTATGTTTATTCAGTGTTTCCATCCACCTCGAAACACCAACAGGTGTTTTACGTGTGGTACGACGCTCCCATTGGCTACATCTCCATCACTGCAGACTACACCGACCAATGGAAGCAGTGGTGGCAAAACCCTGATCACGTGATACCTTAAAAGATCTTCCTTCATTATAGCTCGATCAATTATTACTTAAGACAGAGTAGAGTCTTTATCATTAATTGATTTAGTCAGCATGTCGTATGTATGTGTCTAGTTTGTTATGTTGTATCTAAAGGAAATATAATAATTATATTTTAACACACACATATAAACACAAATACACACACATAAACACAAACATACATAAACACACACACACACACACGAGTCCACACATAAACACACATACAGGTAGAGCTCTACCACTTCATGGCGAAGGACAACGTTCCCTTCCACAGCGTCATCTTCCCTTCCACCCTCCTCGGCACCAACGACCGCTGGACCCTTCTTAGTCACTTGTGCTCTACTGGTGAGGAGCATGATGATGATGATGATGATGATGGTGGTATTGGGGTAGTGGAGGGGATGATGGTGGTGGTATTGATGATGATGGTAGCGATGGTGGTGGTGATGATGATGAGGATATCACTATTTACACACACAAACCCACACACACACACAAACCCACACACACACACACACACACACACACACACACACACACACACACACAACCCACACACACACACACACAAACCCACACACACAAACCCACACACACACAAACCCACACACACAAACCCACACACACAAACCCACATACACACAAACCCACACACACAAACCCACACACACACGACAGAGTACTTGAACTACGAAGACAGCAAGTTCTCGAAGAGCAGGGGCGTGGGTGTCTTTGGCGACAGTGCCTGTGAGACGGGCATTCCAGCAGACGTCTTCAGGTTCTACTTGCTCTTCCTACGACCCGAGACGCAAGTTGGTGAGGGGTTGATTGTGTGTGATGAGGGTGGTGGTTTTAGTGGTGGGGTAGTTGTAGTGAGTGTTTGGTTTGTGGTGATGGTGAGTGATATTTGGGGGTGGTGGGTGTGTGTATTTGGTGTTGTAGGTGGTGCGGTTATAGGTGGTGGTAAATGGGGATGTGGTGGGCGGTTAGGTTGTGATGGTAATTAAGCGCTGGGAGGTAGTGATGATAGGCAGTGCTAAGGATATTATAAGCAAGATAAAATCATCGAAGTGTGCATCATCATCAGCAGCAAACAAGCAAGCACACATCACACACCACAGGACAGCGTCTTCAGCTGGGACGACTTGAAACTCAAGAACAACAGCGAACTCCTCAACAACCTAGGCAACTTCGTCAACAGGTTGCATCATCATCATCCCCTCCATCTTCATCATCATCATCATCATCACCACTAACATCATCATTTTCATCATCCCCTTAATCATCATCATCATCATCTCCACCAACATCTTTTTTATCATCTTGTCTACCTAACCATCCATCCATCCATCCACCCTCTCACCCTGCTTACCATCTCATCAACCACCCACCCACCTCTCATCAACCATTACCCCTACTCACACCCACCCTCCCTCCCCCCCCACAGAGCCCTCACCTTCATAAAGAACAACTTCGCTGGGGTGGTGCAGGAGGTTTCCCTGCAGAAGGAGGATGCCGAGTTGCTTGCCAACGTCAGCCACGAACTCAACAACTACCTCACCCTCATGGAGCAGGCCAGGTGTGCTTGTGGTCGGATGGGGAGGGGGTCCTTGAGTTTGGAGGTTGGTGGAGGTTTGGGGCGATGAAAGGAGATTGGTTGGGGGAGGTTGGAGGAGGGGGTAGAGGAAAGGTGATGTGTGTTTGGGAGTATAATTGGTTGAAGGTGGGTGCAGTTGCTTAAACTGGCAATTTTTCACACATTCACACACACACACACACACACAAACCCACACAGACTAAGGGACGGCCTACGCACAATTCTGAGTATATCATCTCTGGGCAACCAGTACATGCAAGCCTGCAAGCCATGGGTGCTGCTGAAGGGGACACCTGAGGAGAGGTGGGTGGGGGGTGTGGTGGGCAGTGTGGGGAGTGGGGAGGGGGGTGTGGTGGGCAGTGTGGGTTGTGGGGAGGAGGGTGTGGTGGGCAGTGTGGGGTGTGGGGAGGGGGGTATGGTGAGAAGGGGTGTGGGAGTGGAGGGTGGAGTGGAGGGTCGACGTGAGAGGTTGTGAGTTAAAGTTTGGTTGTTTAAATTATACTTTCATCATTTCTAATGTCATCACTACCACCACCACTATGACACCAGCACCACCACTATGACACCAGCACCACCACTATGACACCAGCACCACCACCATGACACCAGCACCACCACCATGACACCAGCACCACCACCATGACACCAGCACCACCACCATGACACCAGCACCACCACTATGACATCAGCACCACCACTTTGACACCAGCACCACCACTATGACACCAGCACCACCACTATGACACCAGCACCACCACCATGACACCAGCACCACCACCATGACACCAGCACCACCACCATGACACCAGCACCACCACCATGACACCAGCACCACCACCATGACACCAGCACCACCACTATGACACCAGCACCACCACTTTGACACCAGCACCACCACTATGACACCAGCACCACCACCATGACACCAGCACCACCACCATGACACCAGCACCACCACTTTGACACCAGCACCACCACTATGACACCAGCACCACCACCATGACACCAGCACCACCACCATGACACCAGCACCACCACCATGACACCAGCACCACCACTATGACACCAGCACCACCACCATGACACCAGCACCACCACTATGACACCAGCATCACCACTATGACACCAGCACCACCACTATGACACCAGCACCACCACCATGACACCAGCACCACCACCACCACCATGGCACAGGGCAAGAGCAGGCTCGGTGACGTCATTGGCTGCGAACATTGTGCACCTGATCAGCACCCTCCTGCACCCCTTCATGCCCTCCACCTCGCTGCAGCTCTTCGCCCAACTGAACACACCGCACGCCCTGGACTACAAACTCACCAATCAAGTCCTCATGCACTTGAAGCCTGGTCATGTGATTGGTGAGGTTCGTCGTGGTGGGGTGGTGGTTGTGTCTTGTGTGGGTGCTTCAAACTAGGGCTTCAGAGTTTCCCTTGAGAGGATTGTCGATTGGTGGTTAAATGCTTGTTGTTAGTTTGGTCTGTGTGCATTTGATCGCTTCATCAATATCTCATTGTCCTCTCCACTACTCAACGTTCTGCAGGTGAAGCCGCCTTTCCAGAAGATCGAGTCAGACCTCACTGACGCCCTCAAGAAGAAGTTTTCTGGCAAGCAGGAAAAGGTGCTTCTAAGCAATCAACTTTTAAATTGTTTATTATTGTTGCATTTTTTATCATTTTTATAATTATGATTATTATAACTATATTTAACGATCTTTTTATTAAACATCTTTTATCACTTTATCTTTAAGGAACATGTTAGTGGTGGAGTGCCCCTTACTGAAGCGGAGTTGCTTGCTATGATTGAGAAGCAGGTGTGTGTGTGTGTGTGTCTGTGTGTGTGTGTGTGTGTGGGTGTGTGTGTGTGTGTGTGTGTGTGTGTGTGTGTGTGTGTGTGTGTGTGTGTGTGTGTGTGTGTGTGTGTGTGTGTGTGGGTGTGTGTGTGTGTGTGTGTGTGTTTGTGTGTGTGTGTGTGTGTGTGTGTGTGTGTGTGTGTGTGTGTGGGTGTGTGTGTGTGTGTGTGTGTGTGTGTGTGTGTGTGTGTGTGTGTGTGTGTGTGTGTGTGTGTGGGTGTGGGTGTGTGTGTGTGTGTGTGTGTGTGTGTGTGTGGGTGTGTGTGTGTGTGTGTGTATTTTTGTTTTGATCGCCTCCAACAGGGCACCAAGGTGAGGGAGTTGAAGGCGGCGAAGGCAGAGAAGGACGTCCTCTCGAAGGAAGTGGAGGAGTTGCTGAAGTTGAAGGCTGCCCTCCAGCGACTGATCGGTGTCGTTCCTGGGCCTCCTAAAGCAGCCAACAAGAAGAAAGCCAAGAAATGAATGTTGCTTTGGCGTGACATAGGGAGATTTAAAGGTTAAGGTTATCTTAAGTTAGCAACATTATCATCGTCATTATCAACATCGTTACCATTATTGTTGTCATCATAGTTAACGTCATAGTTATCATTATAGTTATCATCATCGTCACGTTGAGCTATTTGACGAGTCGGGGCCTTCAAAAGACGCTAGTGCATCATTCATGCATTGCCGTTTGACTTCATTTTCAGTTTGTCACATGTTGAATGTTCTATTGTGTTGCTAGGGTGAATTATTAACCTTTTGTCTGGAAAAATGTCTAAAATACAAGCTGTATTGCTTCCAAATTATGCTTGACGAATTTCATGGCTGTCTCAATACGCAATAAGGTAGAGCTAGTACTTACAATTGTATCCTATCAAGACTTTTCCTTCAAAATGTTTTTGAACTTTAATAAATACTCGCTAGGTGTACAACTTGTCTGCCGCTAATCAGTTTCGAATTAATTGTTGGAGAAAAAAATTTGACTAAAAAAAAGAAAAATTCTTAAATAATGTTTTATAAATCAAATAAATAGTAAGAATAATAATAGAAAAGCTGTTTTGTCTTTGTATATAAGTGATAAAATAAAACTGATTAAAACCGTAGTTTGCGTTTTATTTTAATCTAAAGGTATATTTTGTAATATTTATTTCGAAATTCAAAATGGCTGATACTGCAAGCAATGCTGGCAAGGGAAAACCTGGTAAAATTACCAAGGTAAGAAATTATCTTTTAACTAATGTTTGCTTGAAATGCACTTAAAACACTAATGACTTGCAGGTGAAGAATAAGATGCCGGCGCCGATCCAAGTGACGGCAGAGCAGCTCTTAAGAGAGGCGAAGGAGACTGAGATGGAGTTGGTGCCTCCTGTGAGTACCTCATTCATTCCTCAAATTGACAAGCCACTTGAAAAATAATTCAGTAATTAAAAATAATTTGTAATATTTAAAATTAATATTTCTTTTGTTAAATATTATTTTATTATATTTTCTAACCACCCCATACGCATAGCCTCCGAAGCAGAAGATAGCAGACGAGGCTGAGCTGAAGGACTACCAGATGCGCAAGAGGAAATCCTTCGAGGACAACATCCGCAAGAACCGCTCTTCAGTGGCAAACTGGCTCAAGTACGCCGCGTGGGAGGAAACCCAACAGGCCCTCAGAAAGTCAGTGTCGTCTGTTTGTTCCTAATTAAGTCTTCAAATATCATCATCACCTCCACCAACATCATCTTCACCATCATCATCATCATTCTTCAAATATATATATATATATATATAAAGTTCTAATAATTTGTTAAACTATAGAAACTATAGTTATCAAAAGAGTTCTATATTTGAGACTAGATATTTAATATGGTAAACCTGGTTCATGGTCGTTTGCTGTTTCATGGTGACAATGACACACACAGTGCAAGGTCTGTCTACGAGAGAGCCTTGGACGTTGACTACAGGAATGTGACATTTTGGCTGAAGTATGCCGAGATGGAAATGAGGTTAGCATTCCACACAATCATTGCTTACTTAAATCTCTATTAAAACTAATTTCAATAAATTAAATGATTTTACTAAATACTCTTTTAGTGAAAAAACATAATCAATCTCTAAATTAAATAAAATTTTAATTGATTTGTAATAATAAACATGATATTATATACAATAATTTATGTTATAATACTCCCATAAATGCCAACCTTCCACACCACTCCTCGACTCAACTCTCAGATGCAGGCAAGTGAACTCTGCTCGCAACATCTGGGACAGGGCGGTCACCATCCTGCCGAGGGTCAACCAGTTCTGGTACAAGTACACCTACATGGAGGAAAAGCTCGCCAATATAGCTGGTGCCTTGGTGGATGTTTGGTGTCATTAGTATTTGCCCCTGCTATGTTATTTCAGGAAATGTAGAAATGCCAGTATAGCTCAATAGAGAAGTTGTTAGTGATATTCATACATGAAAACACTATCGACCATTCCAAACGATGCTACTAAAGGATGCAGACAGGTGTTTGAGAGGTGGATGGAGTGGGAACCGGAGGAGCAAGCGTGGCATTCGTACATTAACTTCGAGCTTAGGTGTTTGTGTGTGTGTGTGTGTGTGTGTGTGTGTGTGTGTGTGTGTGTGTGTGTGTGTGTGTGTGTGTGTGTGTGTGTGTGTGTGTGTGTGTGTGTGTGTGTGTGTGTGTGTGTGTGTGTGTATTTATGTGTGCATGCACCCAGGTACAAGGAGTTGGACAGAGCCAGAGTGATCTACGAACGCTTCGTCCTGGTCCATCCTGAGGTGCTGCTAACACTATCGTCATCATCATCATCATCATCGTCATCATAGTCGTCATCATCATCATCATCATCATTACTTTTGCGGAGTCTATATACGTACTTCTGTTTGCCACAAATTGTTCACCAAATTGAATAAAATGCAGTCATTCTAATGAGTCATTCATGCATCACCATCTACACACCCACCATCCATCCATCCTCACCATCCCCCACACACATTCAACGCACCACCCATTCACGCATAAACCCATCCCCCCACACACAAACAACCCATCCACCCACATAAAAATCCCTCCACCCAAAAATTCGACCACACAATCGACCGCCCCCCCCTCCCTCCTCCATGCTCACCCCACACCACACAGTCCACCACACCCGACAGGTGAAAAACTGGGTGAAGTACGCCCGCTTCGAGGAGAAGCACGGCATGGTGGCGAGCAGCAGGCTGGTGTACGAGAGGGCGATGGACTACTTCGGCGACGAGCACATCAGCGACCACCTCATCATCGCCTTCGCCAAGTTCGAAGAGCACCAGAAGGAGGTGGGTGGGTTGTGGGTTGGTGGGTGGGTTGGTTTGGTGGGTGGGTTGGTTGGGTGGTGGGTAGGTTGGGTGGGTGGGTTGATTGGGTTGGTTGGTTGGGTGGGTGGGTGGATTTAGTGGGTGGGTTTGGTGGGTGGGGAGTGGGTTAGGTGGGTTTGGTGGGTTGGTTGGTTGGTGGGTGGGTTTGGTGGGTTGGTTGGTGGGTTGGGTGGAGGGTTTGGTGGGTTGGGTGGTGGGTGGGTGGGTTTGGTGGGTTGGTTGGTGGGTGGGTGGGTTTGGTGGGTGGGTTGGGTGGGTTGGTGGGTGGGTTTGGTGGGTTGGGTGGTGGGTGGGTGGGTTGGGTGGTGGGTGGGTGGGTTGGTTGGTGGGTGGGTGGGTTGGTTGGTGGGTGGGTGGGTTTGGTGGGTTGGGTAAGTGGGGAGTGGGTTGATTGGGTGGGTTGGTTGGTTGGGTGGGTTGGTTGCGTGGGTGGGTGGGTGGGTTGGGTGAGTGGGTTGGTTGGGTGGGTGGGTTGGTTGGGTGGGTGGGTTGGGTGAGTGGGGAGTGGGTGAGAATTGGGTTGGAGGGATGAGTGGGGAAGTGAGTGGGGGTTAGTTGATAATGGTGATGGATGCTTGTGTCGGTAAGGATGAGTTGTTGGGATGATGATATTGATTATGGTAATGATGGTGATGACCATGATGGAGTTTGAAATGATAGCAGCACTGCCATGACACACACACACACACACACGCAGCACGAGAGAGCAAGGGTGATTTACAAATTCGCGCTGGAACGACTGCCGAAGGAAAAGTGCCAGGAGATCTTCAAGTTGTACACGATGCACGAGAAGAAGTTCGGAGATAAGTCGGCCATTGAAGACGTCATCGTCAGCAAGCGGAGGTTCCTCTACGAAGAGAAGGTCGCCGAGAACGCCTTCGACTACTGGACGTGGTTCAATTACATTCGTCTGCTGGAGGCTGACGCCGAGGTGGACGAGGTGAGGGAGTTGTACGAGCGGGCCATCTCCAATGTACCGCCCTCCCTCGAGAAGAGGCACTGGAGCAGGTGGGTGGGTGAGTGGGTGGGAAGGGGGATGGAGCAGGTGGGTGGTGTGTGTGTGTGTGTGTGTGGGAAGGGGGGTGGAACAGGTGGGTGGTGGGTGGTTTGTGTGTGTGTGGGAAGGGGGGTGGGTGGTGGGTGGTGTGTGTGTGTGTGGGAAGGGGGATAGATGGGTGGTATGTGTGTGTGTGTGTGTGTGTGTGTGTGTGTGTGTGTGTGTGTGGGAAGGGGGGTGGATGGGGGTGGCGATGGCAAGTTGTTGGGAAGTCACTCGTGGTGATAATTCGCTGATTAGAATAATAAAAACAACGAGAATTGTGGTAATGGCGTAGGAATCGAGTGGGCTTCCAGGCCACTTAGGCTGCACATTTTCAATATGGGAAACTAGGGGATCGACTGCACACGAACCAAAGACCATTAAGCGTTGGTCAAGACGAAACTCGTTACAAACACTCGGCTACCGTTAGGATCTCTAAAAACGACAAGAATCTTCACACGGTTTTTTCATCACTCACTCACTGGCTACAGGTACATCTACTTGTGGATAAACTATGCCATCTACGAGGAGTTGGAGGCGAAGGACCTGGAGCGGACAGAGCAGGTGTACAAGACGTGCCTCAAACTCGTGCCGCACAAGCACTTCACCTTCGCTAAGGTGTGGATCATGTTCAGCAAGTTCGAGGTGCGCAGAAAGAACCTCAGTGCGGCCCGCAAGATCATGGTCGGTTTGTGCTGCTGCTTTTGCGCTGGTGATTCTGTGATCATTTTGATGGTGTTTTTTGTCTTGCTTTTGTGGTTTTGATGTTTTTGGGGTGTTTTTTTCTGCTTCTGTGATTTTTATTGAGGTTTTTTTCTGCTTTTGTTTTTTAGTGGCTACACCATTAGACTCAATTGTTCTTTTAATATACTTCCACACTCCCAAAATCCCATTAGTCAAGTGTTTGTCACACTAATCCTTCATATTCTTCTACACTTTTAAACCACCACCTTCATCATGCCACCCACCTTACGGTTTGTCAAGATCTATTTTGGTTTGATATTCCACCACTCCACCTCTTTTCCTTTTCGCTCCAGGGCACTGCCATCGGCATGTGTCCCAAAGAGAAGCTCTTCCACGCGTACATCTCGATGGAGCTGAAACTCTTCGAGATCGACCGCATCAGGACCATCTACGAGAAGTTCCTGCACTTCCAGCCCACGAACAGCAACACCTGGATCATGGTGAGCCCTGGTGAGGTTTGGTGCTGGTTTTGGGGGAATGGATGTTTGGTTATTAATAATAATGACGAGCTTTATTATAGTGGCGTATAACCCTAACGGGCTTCCAGGCCACTTAGGCTGCATATTTTCATTTGTGCCTTTGGGTTACTAGGGCATTGGTTGCACTTGAACCTAGGACCTTTCATTATTGGTCAAGCCGAGAGACGTTGCCGACTCAGCTACCCGTTCACCCATTAGGTTCTAAACTGTAACCGACGATGAAAATGTGAAACTTATAAAAAAATTCCTTTTAGTCATCAAACTAACCCTATTTGGGATTTTAATAACACCTTTGCTGCCACCACTTCCACCACCCCCTTCACCACTTTTCTACACTTTTTCCACTAACAACTCTACCACCAACTCCACCACCATCTCCCCTATCTCTACCATCTTTACCACTACCCTCTTGACCACCACCACACCACACGACCACCACACGGCAGTACTCGCAGATGGAGGCGAGTTTGCACGAGGTCGAGCGGGCGCGAGCGATCTTTGAGCTGGCGACACAGCAAGTGCAACTCGACATCCCCGAGAAGTTGTGGAAGGCGTACATCGAATTCGAGACTGAGTTGGGCGAGTTCCAGCGGGTGCGAGACATCTACCACCGCATCCTTGAACGCACCCACCACATCAAGGTGACCACGTTTGTGCCTCTGATGATGATGATGATGATGTTAGTTTGATGAAGCGCCGAGACGAGCAACTGAGGCTAGACTAAGTTTGATCTCGTTCTTTGTTGGTGTGTTTGCTGACGTGTCAGTGCTGTCCGAGAGAGTTTTCAGTGCTTGGCATGCTTCACATTACATGTTTTTGTTTCCCTTTCATTCGTACGAGGCAGGTTTCTTGTTGTTCTGTGCACTTGAAGCATCCACTGCACGCAGGTGTGGTTGAGTTTCGCTCAATTTGAGATGTCGGTGGGAGAAGAGGATAGTGTGCCGAGGGTGAGGGGAGTGTACAGGGAGGCGCATGAGAGGATGAAGCAGGGAGATGAGGAGTTGAAGGAGGAGAGGGTGGCTGTGCTGCATGCCTGGAAGATGTTTGAGGTGGGTTTTGGTGGTGGTGAGATGGTGGTGGCGAGGAGGATCAAGAGGAGTGGGTTGTTAGTTGATGGCGATAAGGTGGATCAGGTTGGTTGGATTAGATTTGACGGTCAGGGGAGCTTGAAAGAACTTGAAAGTCCCATAAAGCCCGCCTACGATTCGACCTCCTCCAATGCAGGATGAGTTCGGAGACGAGAAGGAAAGGGCAGATGTGGACAAGATGATGCCTGAGAAGGTGGTCAGGACGAGGAAGATCGAGCAAGACGGGGTGAGTGTCCGCCCACTCTATGCCCCTATTTCCATCCCAGTCAATCGAACATTCCATCAGACATCTCATTTTAAAAAGCGATAAAGTCGATTTGATTGAATTAATCTATCTATTTATGTGTTTGTTTATTAATCTATCTATCTATAAGTCCTCACTACTAAATCTAAAAACTACCATCCACCCTCCTCCACCATCAAATTCTCCACAAGCATACACCCTCCTCCACCATCAAATTCTCCACAAGCATACACCCTCCTCCACCATCCAATTCTCCACAAGCATACACCCTCCTCCACCATCCAATTCTCCACAAGCATACACCCTCCTCCACCATCCAATTCTCCACAACCGTACACCCTCCACCACCATCAAATTCTCCACAAGCATACACCCTCCTCCACCTCCAGTTGCAACAGCTTGAAGAGTACGTCGACTACATCTTCCCTGACGCCATGACAGTCCGGCCCAACCTCAAGCTCCTCTCGATGGCGAAGTCTTGGAAGAAGAGCTAGTCTCCTCAAGTCTCATGCTTCTTATCTACTTTTCTTATATACTTTTTTTGTGTGCCTAATCTAAAAGCAACAATAGTTTTATGTGGTGAATAAATATGATAAAACAAGCAGTGTTGCATTCTCTATTTGTAAATATATCTCAGAATATAGACACTTTTGGGGTTACGCTTATTAAGTATAACTCTATTAGTCTTTTTAATTGACAATTTATTGATAATTAAAATATATTAGTGTTCTATGCATATATATTACTATTCTGTGGTCTTAAACCCAAACGAGCTTTAAGTTATAAGTTACCATGCACAGAGCATGTATGGTGTGCCAAGCAAGTCTCTGAACCATTCCATAATGCTTTATTTTAAACAGAAATCATTTTTTATAACTTATTTGAAAATGAAGATCAACATTTAAAGTAATTTCAAGAGAATCTTTTTGAGAAATTGGTCTACATTTCCGCTTAAAATCTGTTTTTGAAGTAATAAAATGTGTTTATAAGTTTTTAACGTGTTATAAATGGGCTTCAAAATAATACATTTGAGTCAATCTGATAGTAAATAATAAAAACAAAATTAACCTGTACGTCATCACGCAAACGATATACTCCACGTCGGGCCAAACTACTTGATTTGGCAGTTCTTTGTAACGTTCACAGAATATGACATCGCATCCGATCGTAACGATCTTCTCTATTCTCTTTCAGATTATTCAAAACATTTTAATGAACAGTCATAGTCATAAAAGGTTAATCATCTAAATAATTTAAAATTGCAAATTACTCACAAAGTAGGGGTCTTTATCAATATTTCTCATCATCTTCTCGACTAGAGTAATCATTGATGTTCCCTTGAAGTCGTATCCCAAATAGACTCTGTCCCGCACATCAGTACGATTGGGCACATTAGTAGCTTGTGTGTAAGTATAATTGTCACTGTTACCACAAGCACTGGCGTAAGTTTTTGCTCTGGTCGCCAACCTTTCATCCCATTTCTGAATTAGTTCCATTAATTCTTTAAAGTTTGAATAATCAAATATTGCCAGTATATTAAAAGATAGAATATTGAAATAATTAATTAAATAAGAACATTAATGCAAAGTTTGGACAAATAATTTTTTCAAAAACCGCTTTCAGCTGTAATAACACTAACCAAGAAATAGGCAGCTTTCAACGAATTAAATATAATGTTATAGGAAAACAATTCTAAAGCCTTTGCTTTCTCTTCTCCGGTTAATTCTGCCTCTGTATGTAAATAAGTGCTGCAAACAATGCAAACAAGCAGGAAGAACAAACTCACGTTAGTGGCCATCTTGAGTCTCTTGCCTATCTCTGCCAACTCACTTATATAGACGTGGAAGGTCGTTTGCATTAACGACGCATTTCAGAGAGAGCTTGCATTTTCGATTGGAAATTCAATTCTTTAGTCAATAGTGAGTTTTTTCATGAACATTGTATTTAAAAGCTAATTTGCATTAAAGGATTCTTTATGCGTTGCGCTTAACCACTAAATATACACCCGTCTCTGAAAATATTAGGAAACAAAAAACACATAACTTTTACTTTAATTTTTTATTAAAGAGCGTGAAATTAAGAAATCTCATTTAGAATCGTCATGAAAAGGTCAGTAATTTGGTTGCTGTGCTTGCCCTGGAACTCATCCATCCATCCATCCTTCCATCCATCCATCCATCCATCCATCCATCCATCCATCCATCCATCCATCCATCCATCCATCCATCCTTCCATCCATCCATCCATCCATCCATCCATCCATCCATCCATCCATCCATCCATCCATCATCCATCCATCCATCCATCCATCCATCCATCCATCCATCCATCATCCATCCATCCATCATCCATCCATCCATCATCCATCCATCCATCATCCATCCATCCATCCATACATCCATCCATCATCCATCCATCCATCCATCCATCCATCCATCCATCCATCCATCCATCATCTATCCATCCATCCATCCATCCATCCATCCATCCATTCATCCATTCTTCCATCCATCCATCCATCCATCCATCCATCATCCATCCATCCATCCATCCATCCATCCATCCATCCATCCATCCATCCATCCATCCATCCATCCATCCATCCATCCATCATCCATCCATCCATTCATCCATCCATCCATCCATCCATCCATCCATCATCCATCCATCCATCATCCATCCACCCACCCACCCATCCATCCATCAGCCATCCATCCATCCATCCATCTATTCATCCATCCATCATCCATCTATTCATCCATCCATCCATCCATCCATCATCCATCCATCCATTCATCATCCATCCATCCATCCATTCATCCTTCCATTCATCCATCCGTTCATCCATCCATCCATTCATCCATCCATCCACCCATCCATCCATTCATCCATCCATCCATCCATCCACCCATCCATACATCCATCCATCCATACATCCATCCATCATCCATCAATCCATTCATCCATCCATCCATCCATCAATCCATTCATCCTTCCATCCTTCCATCCATCCATCCATCATCCATCCATCCATCCATCCATCCATCCATCCATCCATCCATCCATCCATCCATCCATCCATCCATCCATCCATCCATCCATACATCCATCCATCATCCATCAATCCATTCATCCATCCATCCATCCATCCATCAATCCATTCATCCTTCCATCCTTCCATCCATCCATCCATCATCCATCCATCCATCCATCCATCCATCCATCCATCCATCCATCCATCCATCCATCCATCCATCCATCCATCCATCCATCCATCCATCCATCCATACATCCATCCATCATCCATCAATCCATTCATCCATCCATCCATCCATCCATCAATCCATTCATCCTTCTATCCTTCCATCCATCCATCCATCCATCCATCCATCCATCCATCCATCCATCCATCCATCCATCCATCCATCCATCCATCCATCCATCCATCCATCCATCCATCCATCCATCCATCCATCCATCCATACATCCATCCATCATCCATCAATCCATTCATCCATCCATCCATCAATCCATTCATCCTTCCATCCTTCCATCCATCCATCCATCCATCCATCCATCCATCATCCATCCATCCATCCATCCATCCATCCATCCATCCATCCATCCATCCATCATCCATCCATCCTTTTTAGAGAATCTCTCATGAGCAAATATGAATAAATGGTTGCAGCTTGACTATTCTTTGCCTACAGGCCGCAAAACGCAACAATGAAATCCGCCTTTTTCGGTCGTGAGAGCGGCAGTGAACTATCATGCACCTTTCAGTTTCTAATAACTATTTCTTAAACTTATTTTAATGATCATGAATGAAAAGATTGGGCTAGAAGAAACAAACATTATGAACGAGTAGCTAAGTATGTAATGACTCTCTGCTTGGCCAATGGTCCTAGGTTCGATTGCAACCCATTCCTCAGTAGCTGTAGGCAAGAAAAACAATTTGAGCCCAAGTGGTCTGAAGTTAAACGCCCTATAATAATGCTCGCGTAGAATTAATATTTTTGAAATATAAGGAAGTGAAAACAATAAAGAATTGCATTGATCCTTTATTAACCAAATGTAACCACGCCATTCAATACAGAATGAAATAAGCATGATTTAACAACGATTAATTGAGCTTTGCCTATTTTCTTCTTCTTCATCATCAGGCAAAGCAATGGCCGAGGAGCCATCAACCTGCGAAAATGTTTAAAGAATTCAATAGCTTCAATGATTTTATTAAATAAGTTCAGAATTATTATTGAATCTTACTTAACTTCATCTCACCATTATTTTTTTCAATTTCTCTTCTTCTTTTTCTAAATTCTATTGCCCCTCCCCTAGAGAATCCTCCTCTCCTGAAGTTACTGGTTGTTCCTGCGGGTCTGCTCGCATTTCCCGTGCTGCTCACCTTCGGCTTATGCTTTCTCTTCGCAGGCTTTTTCTTCTGCCCCATCACTCCCAGGAGAGAGAGAGAGACGATGAGGACGAGGAGGACTTTGAGAAAGAAGTAAATCCTCATTCTTGCAAGAGTCTTGAACAATCTGCAAAAAAAAGTTGGCTGGCATTGGCATACAAAGTGGCATTGAGAAGTTTCGCTGGAAGGTTTCAGTCTGTTATCTTAGAGTTTGAAATTTTTAAAAACAGTTTGGCTTTATTTGGGAGTACATAGTGAATTGTGAGTAGGAAAAATATAAGTTCAAAGGTTGACGTAGCTGAAGATGAGGTGGCAAAGATTGCAACTGAAACGAACCCCTCAGGAAAGAGTTTCAAAAGAGAAATGACCCTGAAACCCGGCTTCAAGATGCTTTATACAAAAAATCACGTGATATCAAGTTGTAATTTGATTGGTAGTTGTGTATCTGTCAAATAATAATAAAATTCTATTAGTTCTCTTCTTCAATTCAAGAGCCAATAACTTAGCTTCTCACTCGAAGCACCACCTTCATATATGATGACTAATTCATTAAATTTCAGAATTAATTTTCAAAAATCAACACGAACGCCTGTTTTTTGTAGATTCACGCAGATACTAATTCTTGTTGACCATGCAAATAAGCAGACATCGATCGGCTTCGAAACGAAGCTTATTGCGATTTTAGTGCTCATTTCCTTCAACAATTTAACTTTAATTCTCAAAATGTAAAATACAATAGAAGAATACAAGTTCAGGAGCTCATCTGGAAAGCACCCCCGCTTTTATACATGGAACTAATATTAAAATGAGTTAATTTGAGAAGAGAAAAAAGATTGAAATCTTTCGTTTTTCGAGAAATTGTCAAAAAATTATTGTGAGAGATCTTATTTAAACTTTCATTTATTCATTTTTTTATTATAAAAAACTTTGGATTTCAAAATTAAATACTTGTAGCTAGCCAGTTGAAATAAGCCTGTGAGCTGGTTATTTTCAAATAAAAATCTGTGATTGAACCATTCGAATATCGTTTAGTTTTTATCTATTCAATTTAATTAATCTGATAATTATAATCTAATCAAAGCTGAGTGAAAATTTCCAAAAATTGATCAATCTGAGCTGTGAAACAGTGCATAAGACTTTATTTCAAAATCTAAATTAAATTATGTAACATTATTTTTAAATATTTTTTTATAACGTGAATGTTTGCATTAGCTTATTAGTTCGTGCCAAAACAGTCGCTCACGCTAGCCACATGCTCGTTTGTGGACCAATGATAGAATAATCCCATCATATTGAACTTCATGCTTCATGATTGGTATAAGAGAGCATATTCTCTGGGCGAATCGTTTATTGAAAACTATAGACACGGTGAGTAAGCTTGACTTATTCTGATTTAATTAATTTTAAATATTATCAGCTACTTGCTTTAACTAAATACTTTTTTCTATTGCTAGAAAATCTTTCAAAATGAAGTTGATTTTCATCTACTTGCCCATCATCCTGGCAATCAGTCAAGCAGGTTCGTTCACTTCACTTGACGTTTGATAGCGTGGAAGTTATCAAAACTTCTCTTTCTAAATTAATTTAAAATGTATCTCTTTGTTTTATCGAAGTTTCAATAATACACTCATAAATCTAGTTTTAAATGTGATTCAATACCGCTTCTCATTTCAAACAAAGATCTTGACAGCGAATGGAACCAACATGCCGAGTGTGGCGCAGAAAGCAATCCCAACCAATCTCCCGTCAAAATTACTTCATCTGCTGCGGTTTATGATGCAGAGAAAAGCAAAGTGGAGTTCGCCTGGGGAGAAGAAAATGACGCCAGTGTGATCGTTGTCGATAGCAACGGAGAAACAGGTCTTCGAAGTGCATCTTGATCAAAGATTCTTGAGTTTTATTTTCCTTTTTTATCCAACACTTCAGCTTACATCGGAGGCGATTTTAAACAAACGTTGAATGTGGACGGTGTGAAGTTCAATCTCGATTATGTGGTTTTCCACTGGGGAGAAAAAGGTGCTGCTGGATCTGAGCACAAGATTGACGATGAAACATTCCACGGAGAGGTTTGAGGATTTCTAGTGTGACTTATAAGTTTTTTATTGCTTAAAAATATTTTAAAAGTGAATTTTAACTAATCAAAAACGTAACACAAAAAATTAATAAATTTCACAATTGAGGAATTTTAAAACCATTTAAAGAAAAAAATGTAAGAAAAATCTCGTTCTTTCAGATAGAATTTATTCACTCGAAAGAGGGTTCAAGCAGCATTGATGAAGCTAAGAAAGTGCCAGGAAGTTTCGTCGTTGTGTCGCTTTTACTGAAGGTGAATAACTTCTTACATTTTTTCATTTTACTTTTTTTTTGGGCCATTCATCCATCTCGTGAGATAGTGATAGCGCTCTGGTATGTTCTTTGGCGGCAGCTTCTGGAGTGGCTGAGTAGACCGATCCTGATCGACAGTCTCTGCTGCAGCGGCTGCAGGTGAAGTCGGATGGAGGATCGAGAGCCTGATTCTGCTGCCTCATTTTTCTTCTTTGCCTTCGGGATTCCAGATGTTGCCTGCGTTCTTCCTCGCCCTTCTTGATGCCTTTGTGGACAGTCTGGCGCCAGCCCCTCCGGTCATCGGCTAGCTCTTCCCATCTGCCAGGGTCGATACCCGTAAGTTTGAAATCGCGTTTGCAGACGTTTTTGAAGCGTGGTTGCGGGCGACCAACTGGACGGTGTCCTGTAGCCAGCTCGCCATAGAGGATGTCTTTGGGTATGCGACCTTCTTCCATTCGACGCACGTGACCCAGCCAGCGTAGACGTCTTTGGCATAGAAGAAGGTGTATGCTGAGTGAGTTGGCTTGATTGAGCTTGTTGTTGATTTTTTCTTGCCATATTATGCCAAGGATGCGTTGGAGACAGCGAAGATGAAAGCTTTCGAGACGATCTTCTTGCCTGGCATAAGTAGTCCAGGTTTCGCTGCCATACAACAGGGTGCTGAGAACGCATGCCTGGTACACTTTGAGCTTGGTGTTTAGTGTCAGTTGGTTGTTAGACTATACACGTTTGCTCAATCTGGCCATGACGCTGGCTGCTTTGGCGAGCCTCTTATCAATCTCGATGTCGAGGGATAGGCTGCTAGTAATGACGGAACCCAAGTATGTGAACTTGTCAGTGGCCTCCAGCACTTGATTGTCGATTGTGATTGAGGGTGGAACAGGGATGTCTTTACCCATAATGTTGGTTTTCTTGATACTGATGGTCAGACCGAATCCCCTGCAAGCCTGAGCAAAGCGATTCACCAGCTACTGAAGGTGTTCCTCCGTGTGTGACATCAGCGAACAGCATGTCTCCGAATTTTTGTCTTTGCTCCTAGGCGTGCCATGTTCAGCAGTTTCCCGTCACTTCTGGTGTGTAAATGGACACCTTCGGCAGACTCTTTAAATGCAAAGTTCAACAGCATCGAGAAAAAGATACCGAATAATGTAGGCGCTAGCACACAACCCTGTTTGACCGCACTCTTGATTATGAATGATTCTGAGGTCTCCCCATCGTAGCCGACCACACCTTGCGTGTTTTCGTGATAAGAATTTGTAATATTGAGCAGCCGAGGTGAACAGCCAATCTTCTTGAGAAGCCGTAACAGGCCGTTCCTGCTTACAAGGTCGAATGCCTTGGTTAGGTCGAGTAAAACGATATACAACGAAATCCGCTGCTTTCTGCACTTTTCCTGGAACTGATCATTGAGATTCAGGATACACGCGACTTGCTAGGACTTGGAGACGGTTGAAGACAACGCGTGCGAAAGCTTTGCCCACGACGCTAAGCAGTGAGATGCCCCTGTAGTTGTTGCAGTCGCTGCGGTCGCCCTTGTTCTTATACAGGATGACAATCTTGGCATTGCGCATGTCCTGTGGAACTCTACCTTCTCTCCAACATAGGCAAAGGAGCTTGTGAAGTGGCTCTAGTACAGACGGTTTTCCACATTTGATGATTTCTGGTGGAATACCATCGTCTCCTGATGCTTTTCTACTCTTCAAGGCATCGATAGCTTTGCTGAGTTCATCCAGTGTAGTGTTTCTCCCTCAATGATCCAGACTCTGGAAGACGCGTTTCCTGTAGGGCTGCAACGTCGACGTTTAGTCTGTGCAGCTCATGAGCAATGACTGCAGTCTTGCGAAGGTCTTCAATCTCACGAAGGTCATCACTCAGTCCAGTGCGCATAGTACGTACGTTCCAGCTTGCGATACGGAGAGCTGGAATTTCCATCTTTTTGTATTTGTAGTTGTTTGGTGCGTGAAGATAACGACCTGCTTGTTGAGCTGTGCTCTAAGCTCCAGGCACCCACTGAAGCAGACAGGCAGTGACGGGTAACACCTTATTGACCCGGCTTAGGACGGGCGGTAGTTACCAGTGGGACTTCGAAGGTCCCTCCCACCATTGAAAACAACCTGTGGCGTCCAGCTCTACGCCAATTGAGCAGGGACTTATAACCCGTAAACTGCTGTCTTCTTGTTTGTGCTCCCGCCGTAAAGCGAGACTGGAGTGAACATCTCCAGGGCGCTAGCCTGGGCAAAGTGTGTGGAGGTCTTGTGCTGCCCAAACAACAGAACCCCCCTCTCGGCTTCGTCGACTAGATCCAAGGGGGTGCAAGCACCACGCTTAGAGCCGACTTGGCTGCAGGAGTTGCCGGAAGGACATCATAGATGACGATCCACCGCCTTAGGGACTCCGACTCCTGATTTTTCTTCGGGGTTGACTCCTGAAGCCTTTTCCATGAATGGGTAGTCTGCAAGCGGTTGGTGGTCAGAGTTTTCTTTCTCTTAGTCGGGTTGCCTTCCCGGGCTGACGAGCCCCATCTGCCCGAAGCGACTGGTTTTAAGGCGCCAGTGACCCGCCTTCGCCCCTTCTCCTGTCAGTAGAAGCAGTTTTCATAATTTATGTATGTTTTATGTATCTCTTACACACTCCAAACACATTTAAAATGCTTCACTCAGGAGGATGATTCTGCATCTGAATTACACGAACTGGAAGAAATGTTTGAAGCCTTGTTGACGCCAGGACAGGAATACAGTGAGATTCGAAACTATTCTTTCAATGCTATTCACACAAAAAATCATTTTCAAATGTAATCTGAAAAGATTAACATTCGTGATCCACGAAAATTCAGAGTAATGAAATGCACGCTTGACCGCTACAGGTACAACCTTTTCGCTTGAGGATTTCATGACCGGATCGGAGTTTTACAGATACAATGGCACTCTGACCTGCACCCCGTGCACTGCTGGCACTGAGAGAATCGTCTTGAAAGAGCCCCTCGAAGTGCCCCCTTCCTTCGTCAGTTTGCCCCACGTTAATCATTCTAATTCTAACATTCTTCGTCTTTGTATTGTATTTTATTGTGTATTTAAGGCATTTTATAGTATAATAAATGCAACAAGATTCCAATTTCTCAGCTGGATTCTATGAGGAAGATTGAAGGCAAGGACGAGGGCACACTCATGACGACCTCCGTCAACAGACCCCTTTTCGACTTGGCTGGCAGGCAGGTCTACAAGAACTTCCAGTGATTGCCTCACTTTTCTCGGTTTTTAATTTATTTGGATGACGGAATTTAATAAATTCTCCAGACTTGAAAATTGATTTAGGCACTTTGATTTCTTTGGTTGTGGGCGTTTACAATTGTTGATACAATACAACTTGATTCATTCACGTGATCAGAATCCTCCAATCATTCGAGAAAGTTGCAATTTTAGGATTAAATTTTATTTATTTTGAAATAAATATATTCAAAAATGGCCTTGACGTTGTTTTATGTGAAAACCTCGAAATGTAAAAGCAAAGATGTCAATGAAGGCATCAAAACAATTTCTTAGTCACCAAATAAATACTAAAGGTATCAAAAAGAATTAAAGTTTCCTTTTTATGATAAATATTTTTCTATATATCAAAAAAGTTATTTACTTATATATTATAAGAGCAGCAGCAGCAGCAGCACCAAAGTATCTGGAGCATCAGTAGCAGTCGACCACCTTGAAGTTCATGTACTCCTCCTCGTCACTGGTGCAGTCGTGCACTTCCTGGGGCGCCTGCAGACACAAGAGCACGTCATCGAGCGCCTCCTGCAAGCGCCTCTGAGACACGCTGCACTCGTTCTGGGCGCACTTTGCAGAGTCCCTCCGCAGCGTTAGAGCCTCGCGCAGGGCTTCAGCCTGTGATAGTGGTTCGTTCAAGAGACAACAAGTCGATTGTAGAAAGAGAAGTTGGAAATTGTTTGGAGATTTTTCTGAGTTTGTTTCGACTGATTGATGCTTTGATGGTTTGGTTTGCCTGCTTTTCAATTGAAGGAAAGACTCCAGACTGTGAGACAAGTCCTGAATTAGGCAGGCAGAAGCGTCTGCAACGGTCGTCTCGTAGTCGAGGAGGGAGACGAAGAGAGACTTAACGAGGGCAAGCATCACTTCATGGGTGCATCTCAGTACATGCCTTGGAGCCCTTTCATGATTTCCATTGGCGTTCTCAACTTCATCCTTCGCTCCTGGTGGAACAAACGAAAGTTCATCGAGAGAGATCGAAAGCCAGGCGGTCAATGAAGACCTCAAGTGTTCTCCCACAAAGCGCACACTGTCCACCTTCACCTCCCAGTCATCATCCTCACACATGCACCGGCACATCTGCAGCACACACGCCATCACTCCCTTCTGCCCATCACTCAGGAGAGTCTCCAGGCGATTGAGATGCATGCGAGTAACAGGGATGTCAAATGGAACAAGCTGCTCGGATGGAGTGGTGTCTCCACTTCCTCCATGAGAGGAGGGAGTCCTAGGAAGGTGACAGGCGCTGAAATGCTGGGAGAGGTAGGCACTGACAAAGGCTAGTGCCGCCCTTCGTGACAGCGCCTCTTCGTGGCCTCCAAGCACCTGCAGCATGTGCCTGACTGCAGCCTCCTGTGGGTGGTGTGGTGGGTGAGAGTCCTGCTTTACTATGCATTCTTTAATCGATTTGAACCATTGAATCTTTAATGGATTTAAACCATTGAATCTTTAATGTATTGGTTAGCAGCTGCCATTTTGGCAGCCGCTTTAACCGTTTAATGATTTTGTGGAATAGTTTGTCTTCTGATCTAATAATTTAGTTTTTTTAAACTTCAAATAATAATAATAATTATAATTTATATCTTTTCTTGTTTTTTTGGTTTTAAATTTATCTTGCTCTCGGAATTAAAATCTTCAACCAATAACTGTCTAACGGACTACAATAAAATCTTATTTTAAAAAGAAGTGCCAAGGCCTCAAATTGAGCACCAGTGCACAGCTTGCAAGCACCCACTGGCTACCTACTTCACAAGGCAGATGAGCTCTGCAGATGAAGGACAGACTGTCAGAACGAATCTTCTACACATGACTGTGTTTATGTCTATTATCTATTGAAAACTGGTCTAGCTCACTGTTTTTTAAATTGAATCCACTAAAATTTGAACTTATATTTGTTGATAAAAATGGTAAACTAATTTTTCCTCTGATACTATTGTTCCATCTAATCATAGTCGTAGTTTAAGATTTATTTCTGACTCAAAACTAACCTTATCAAACCAAATTCTATTTGTTACTAAATCTTGCTATTTTCATCTCACGTATTAGACAATTATTACCTTACTTAGATGACCCTCCTTTAAAGATGTTAGTTTCTGCACTTTTCTATCTCGAATTGAATGTTGTAATTCACTCTATTATAAATTACTTGAAAGTACTTTAAAACCATTTTAATTATACAGCTAGAATCGTTAGCCGTACTCTTATTTATCATCATATTATGCAGGTCCATATATTTGGAACTCATTACCTTCTTATTTAACTACTTCTAAATCATTATTTACTTTTCGTAAGGATCTGAAGACATATCTGTTTAACAAATTCATTCACGAGCGCTCTTGAATTTGAGGAAAGAGCGCTATAGAAATTGATTTGATCGAATGTATTTAAACAATGTAATCTATAAACAATTCAATTTTTAATCAATTTAAACGAAGCGATTTCTCTTATTATAAAATATTCTAACTAATGCTAGAATAGGTAATGATGAGCATCTGTATGAAACCTGGTGTGGCAAGGTGGAAGGAGAGGTGTGGTGGAAGAAGAGCCTGCTTTTGAAACAACCACACTCCAGCGTGGCAGTGAGTGCTCTGATGGCTGGAAGGCAGTGCTGATGACTCATTCGAGCACTCAATTCTTGAAGCACCACACAAACAACCCAGTGAAATAACCAATGCCATTGAAGTGCAATCAAACCTTCTGAGTCACAATTCAACCCATTGAAAAAATCTGTTTCACTTTTTAAATACCCTCATCATAACCCCACCCCCTTCCCCCCCCCCCCCCCCCAACACCACCTGTGCAGTGGACAGTGAGATGGTGATCGTGGAGTGAGTTGATTAGGAGTTGATTGAGGCCCGTGTCTTGTAGGGCTTCGCAGTAAACGCTGCAGTAATGGGTGGTTGTTGAGTTTAGCGGATGAACGGAATGGCCGATTTGAAACACTTTCTCCTCTAGCCCAAAGGTTTGAGTTCGATTCCTATCTATGGCCCATTATTAACAGTGGTAGCCTAGACAGAGTGCCGCAATATTCAGAAGCCTTTGTGGTTTAAAAACATGAATTGGCACACTATACTATAAGCCAGATAAAGCTACTAAACGAAATGCTTGTACTTTATGCAAATACCTACTCATGCCAAGTATACCTACTAAGCAATATTCCATGCAAACACCCACCTCCTGCCTGCCCCATGGGTGCTTGCCAGCAAGTCAAGGGCATAGTCCCTCATCTCCCAGGCCTGTCTCTTGTGTAGGTCCTTCAGAAGCCCAGCCAGAGCGGGAAAGTCTTGGGGTTGGAGGCGGTGGGAGGTGTGAATGATGATTAATATTCGATGAATGTTTTGTGTGCATGATTATAATCATAAACAATAATAATAATAATATTAATTAATGATGTCAAACCACAAAAGGAAGAAACAGAGGGATCGGTGTTGATAATGATGCTTGCAAGGGTATTCAATGCGGAGTGTATCAGCTGATGATTGGGTGGGTTTTAAGGAATTATATAACATTTATAATAATATAACACATAATAAAAATTTTTAATGATATATATTAATGAGATGTAAAAATTTATATACAATGAAACACAATGAAGAGTGATTTAAAGATGGCGAAAACTGCACAAAATGGCGTTCATGCTCGTCATCATGCAGACCAAGGCAAGACTGAGGCATTGATGGACCCAGTGCAAAGGCGCCAAAGCCAATTCCTCACCAGCTGCTTGTCCTCACTCAGGGCAATGAGTTGCAGAAGGCAGTCGAAGCACCCACTTGAAGCAACTGAGGATGAGATTAACCTTTGTGATTCCTTTTCAACATCATCTTCGTCATCACCAGTATCCTCATCACCACCAAACACCGTCATTATCAACATGTTACTATTTTTCTTTAATAATAATGTTATAATTTCTATTTTTAAAACCAATTCTTTCCCTCAAGAAAGCTTGAAGCGATTGAGAATCAAGTCATAGATGGAACTCACAATGGCGGATGCTAGAATGGCTTCTGATCAGGTGCAGACACACTGGAACATTCTTCAACTCGCCCACCCTCCTTCTGCCACCAGCCACCTCCGCCACACACGCCCTCAGGTAGGCAAGCACCAGTGAGCAGTTTTCAACGCCCGAGACAGACCGAGAGTCGATCTGCGTGGTTGAAATAAATGACTTGTGGGATGACTTGTTCAACTAACTGAAAACAATTTTTTATTATTTATTAATAAAATTATTATTATTGGTAGTAGTAGTAGTAGTAGTAGTAGTAGTAGTAGTAGTAGTAGTAGTAGTAGTAGTAGTAGTAGTAGTAGTAGTAGTAGTAGTAGTAGTAGTAGTAGTAGTAGATGTAGTAGTAGTAGTAGTAGTAGTAGTAGTAGTAGTAGTAGTAGTAGTAGTAGTAGTAGTAGTAGTAGTAGTAGTAGTAGTAGTAGTAGTAGTAGTAGTAGTAGTAGTAGTAGTAGTAGTAGTAGTAGTAGTAGTAGTAATTTAATATGATAATGGTTTATTGTTGATATTATGCACAATAATGGGTGTACAGCAAAGGTACATGATAGTGATATTAGGCACAGTAACGGGTGTACAACAAAGGTACATGATAGTGATATTAGGCACAGTAACGGGTGTACAACAAAGGTACATGACGCACAAAGTGGCTGAAGAGGCTGAGACAGAGGTGGATGAGGGGGGAGTGCAGATGTGGTTGTTGTGGTAACGATGAAATGTGCTGTTGCAGGGTCGTTGTACTGCTGTGTGTGTCTGTGAGGCTGCTATGGGAAGTGCTTGTACCAACACCACTGTGGTTGCTATGGTGATGATCATCATCATCATCAACGTGGTGATGATGATGATGACTTGACGGACAGACGTCCCTCAGAGGTTGTAGGAAAGTGTTGGTGTAGAAGAGTTCATCGGAGTGGTGCACTGGTGAGCTGTGGTGGTGTGGCATGGGGGATGTTCTGCTGAAAGGGCGATGAGAACAAAACAGATTTGAATGACATAAACGTGATGAGTGTTGGTAGAGTAGCTTGACCAACGAAAGGTTCTAGGTTCAAGTGCAACCGATGCCCTAACAGTGAGCGCTTCAGTTGCGTGCCCAGGCGCTATATAAAAATTTATTTATTTACTTGAATGATGAAGACTAGTGAAAGCACCGAGACTGACTTCTGGAGCATCCAGCAAGAAATGAAGACAGCCTGTTCGAGGGTGTTTGAGGCGAGTGAGGCTTGTACAGTGGTGCGCAGTGTGTCTTGGAGGTGTTCAACCGAGAGAAGGAGTTGCATGCAGTGTAAACCCTTCGAAAGCAACGAGGCATTGAAATTGCCAGTCTGCAGTGTGTGTGTGACCAATGTGAATAAAATGCGTGTGGGTGTGGAGAATAGTATAGTATGTTTACATTGGTTGTGAAAAGAATTGATTGATTGACAAGCAGTGAGCAGACCTTCAGTGTGTGTTCATTGATCAGGCTTGCAAACGAAGGTCTGATGGGCAGTGAGGACTTGCCAGAGTGCATCTGCTCGATCAGGAGGAGGGGCATCAACTGCTGGTACTGGCACAGACCAGGAGTCGTCAGCACAGTCTCAATGGCATCTATAAGCTGTTCATAGAAAGCACCATCTTGTTTCCTGTTCAGATTACTATACTTAATCTTTGATATCAAGTTGAGAAGCAAGTTTGTCGTCTGCTTTTGCACAAAATATCTTTTGTCCTGCAGACAAGATATTATTGCCTTGATGTAACCTGAAAAAGTAAATTGACTAAAATCAATGAATTATTCTTTGGATAATATATTTGACTTTGTATAAAATCAATTATTCAAGTACATACTTGGATGCAAAACAGCCGAAAAGTCATTATCAGCAATGTGGTTAAGACCCTTAAGCCAGCTGCAGACGGCAGACGATGATTCTCGAAATCTCTCCTCTTGGATGACACGCAAGTATACTTGGTGCACTGAGGTTAGTGTTTCAGGGCTTTTCCCTAAACAACCGAGCAACTCCAGCAAAAATGAACAAGATTGTTGATCAAGCTCTAAAAGTTCACATACTTCCATTTTTTTCAAAGTTGAATCCAATTCAGGTTGAAACACTTTAAATGTTTTAATGATTAAATTTAATCCAAATAAATGTGTGTGATATAATTTAATAATATTAAATCAAGTAAAAAAAATTTTACATTCTTGATTAAATAAATAAATAATGCAAATAACAAAAAAATTTGAAAAATTACTTGAGTATTTCAGGCACTCTTGAAGAGCTGTTAGTAGCTTACTCAATAATGTGTCATCACTGACAGAATAGTTGTTTAGTAAAGATGCAATTAGCTTCGAAAAACTAATTTCAATATTTTTTAGCATTTTAGAAAATTAGCTGGAAAAATAATGTATCAATTTAAACTTTTTAATCAAGGCAAGATGTAATTTAAAAGTGGATTTATTTAAAAATGAATTAACTTGAAAAGTTTAACATAAAAAGCAAAATATCAATTTAAAATTTTGAAAATAGTATGAAAATTTAACATTTGATATGTTAAATAAACAAAAAAATAAAATTTTTTTTTAAACATTTATTATTATTTTAGGATTAAAAACTCTGCTTCTAACTTTAGTTATTTCGTCAATTGCAAGTTTATAAGTTTATTTAATGAAATAAATATGATAGAATTATAGGATTCATTTTTTAAACAATATTTTTTTGTTTTTTTTTTATACCAGAAATCTAGAAACATTAAATATAAAATGTGTAGTTTTTAAATAAGACTTACCTGTGTTTACCATAGTTATTAATTTACTAAAGTAGTAACTAAATAAACTCAAGTACGTATTTGAAACATTTGTACAAATACTATTATAGTTGTCTACGTTAATAGCTGAATGTCTCATCATAAGCTATAAAAGTTTGCGGTAAAAGCAAAAATGTACTCCGACTGGGCGTCATTGACAACCGAAATTCAAACCAGCCTGACCGCCCAAAGTGTTCTCAGCCGGTTCAATTATGCGTCTGCCAAGAGCATCATCCAAGCCGTCGTGAAGGACCTCAAGGCGTCGAGCAACAAGGCCTGCATAGAGGATGACTCCGACTGCCTAAAGACGGACGCCCATGTCGACTGGGCCATGCAGGTGCTTGCTTTTATGTGATGATCTGATAATTCTGTCTGAAGCCTGCTTTACATTATGAAATGCAATTAATACCAGAATAGGAAAAAGAAATCAATATGTGTGTTTGAGTGGAAAGTGAAATCAATAAAGTAAAATATTTAATAGAGTTTCTAAAAAAAATTTGAACACTGATTCTCCATGCTAGTAATCAAAACTTAACTTAAAGCACCCAATAATTGAAGTTATCAATAACTACAACCACTTCCAGAGTATATGCTACGGTCTGACACTACCTTCAGCCGATGTAGCATTGATTTCTGACTGCGTGAGCATCTACTGCGACTGGATCAATTGTCTGTGCTTCGACCCTGCCAATGCGTCTTCCACCCTCGCTCCCTTCAAGTCCATTCCTTCGCCCCTCCTCGAGGAACCCAACAAATACTTCCAGATCATTCTATCACATCTGACCAACCTCTTCAAGCACAGAGACGACTCTAGTTGGTTTTCCTGTTTCATTTAATCTTTTATTTTTCCAGATTTTATTTACTTAAAATGACTGAAATATGGTAAAAACATAAACTAATATCTCATTTGACTCATGCATTGGTCGCGCTCCAACCCAGACGCAGACTTCCTTAGCAAGCACGCATCGTTGTGCAACCGAGTGCTGAGGACCATCCAGGCGACTGTGTCCAAGGCGTGCAGCATCGACAGTGAGTCGTGGACTTGTCTCCTCAAGTTCCTGCTCCTCTCCTCCGACAACATCCTCAGCATCCCGTCTGACCAAGGTGCTGCATGGATGGGTGGTCAAGGTTGCATGCATGGGTGATCATGGGGATGAAGGAGTGGTCAAGGTGATGGAGGGGTGGTTAATGTGATGCATGGGTGGGTGGTCGGAAGGCTGATGGTTTGGTGTGGAAACAGTGGGAAATTGGGTGGTTGTAAATGAATTATAAATGTGATGGACCTAAAAGATATTTACATCATTGACCATGACAACACACTACCACCACGTACAGAAAGTCTAGGCAACAGTTTATGCAACGTGATGTTGAGAGTGTTATTCGAGACGTGGTTGCTGGCGTGCAGCAGGGACTCTTTTCCATCTCCCTCCCTCTGGAAGACCCTGCAGGAAATGGTCTTTGGGTGGAGGCACCTCGAAGCCCTGGTGGTGCAGTGGCACTCGATCAACCGTGCCCTCACCAACAAACTCTTGAGGATCCTCTATGGCACCCACCCCCCCTCAAACCACCACAACGACCCCCTCGTCGCCAGCATCAAGTCTTGTGAGTGCACTTGCTCTACAAACTTGGCATTGTGTGTCCTCATTCCACTACTTCTCTTCGTCAACATTTCTCATCATCAAACAGTAAATCATTGATCTATTCACTCCCAGCACACTATTATATTAGCATCATAACCATAACTTTCTTCATCATCCTTATCATCATTATCATCAACATAATCATAATCATCACCATCACCATGACACCCACACACACAGCCGAGGAGGATGAGTCACTCATTCCAGCGAGCATCTCGAACGAGACGGTGATCCAGTGCTGGTTTCGTTTCCTGCACTTGATTGGTTCTCCCGTTGACCTCAGTCGGCCCCACGTCATCAGCAACACTCAACGCTTCATGCACCTGGCCTTGACCTCTCCAGAGGTCATTGACCCCCACCAGCTGGACTGTCTCAAGAAACTTCCCGCCATTTTCTTGAGGGCCATGAAGTCTGTTTCCTTTGTTGCCGATGCCTTTTTAGGTGAGTTTGTGTGTGTGTGTGTGTGTGTGTGTGTGTGTGTGTGTGTGTGTGTGTGTGTGTGTGTGTGTGTGTGTGTGTGTGTGTGTGTGTGTGTGTGTGTGTGTGTGTGTGTGTGTGTGTGTGTGTGTGTGTGTGTGTGTGTGTGTGTGTGTGTGTGTGTGTGTGTGTGTGTGTGTGTGTGTGTGTGTGTGTGCGTGTGTGTGTGTGTGTGTGTGTGTGTGTGTGTGTGTGTGTGTGATTGCTCATAGCATCTTCGAATGTAGTTTCACCAACGAATCCACTCAAACCAAAGCACCACCACTTGCACGACGGCCACCTCCGCAGGGGTGGGTGAGAAGGAGCCCGTGGAGTTGGACTGGCTGAGTCACCTCCTGCACGCTCCAGAGGCGCCCACCAAGCAGACGATCTCGCCACCGCCCTTGCGCAAGACCAGGGTGTCTGTCTTCCTGCCGCACATCAAAGGTGCTTTTGTTGTTGTTGTTTTTGATGGTAGTGATATTGTTTTTGATGATGGTGATATTGTATTTGATGCCGTCATGGTTGTATAGTTCTTTGTGTAGTTGGTTGATTGGCAAGTATGGTAATATCTTTCCGCCTACCGAATCAATCCATTTCTACAATTCCAACAGGCAGCAAAGACAACCGACTGAGCTTCAGCGAATCAAGCACTTCAAAGGCAACTCCATCATCAACGACAGTAACCGCTCAAAAGCCTATCTCTTCCGCTCAAACCTCCTACTCCTTTGACACTACCACCCACGACAGCGTCAGTCTGTCCATCTTCAGGCCTCGCGTGAACAGTCTATTGCACCTGTTGGGCGCCTGGCTGTTCGATGCATCCCTCATCGGAGTCACTGTGCTTGAGGGAGGCAGGAGAGGTGGGTGGTGTTAGTTGGAGGGCGTGGCGTGGTGTCTGTGGTGTGGGAGTGGTGTGATGGTGTGGTGTGGTATGATGGTGTGGGTTGAGGAGGGTGTGGATTGAGGATGGTGTGGATTGAGGATGGAGTGGATTGAGGATGGTGTGGATTGAGGATGGAGTGGATTGAGGATGGTGTGGATTGAGGATGGTGTGGATTGAGGATGGTGTGGATTGAGGATGGTGTGGATTGAGGATGGTGTGGATTGAGGATGGTGTGGATTGAGGATGGTGTGGATTGAGGATGGTGTGGATTGAGGATGGTGTGGATTGAGGATGGTGTGGATTGAGGATGGTGTGGATTGAGGATGGTGTGGAGTGAGGATGGTGTGGATTGAGGATGGTGTGGATTGAGGATGGTGTGGATTGAGGATGGTGTGGATTGAGGATGGTGTGGATTGAGGATGGTGTGGATTGAGGATGGTGTGGATTGAGGATGGTGTGGAGTGAGGATGGTGTGGATTGAGGATGGTGTGGATTGAGGATGGTGTGGATTGAGGATGGTGTGGATTGAGGATGGTGTGTGATGTTTGAGGACTTAGCGTAGGATAGCAGGTGAAGGTGTGCTTTGGTGGGTTTGGTATGGTGGGGTATATCGACCACCACCACCCACCCCCATTCACACCATGACCACCCCTCTACCACCACCCTTCCTCCACCACCATCCCCCCCCCACGACAACCACCAAAGCACCAGACGAGGAGTGGCGGCACTCGACAGAGGCGTACGAGGCGGGCAGGGCTCAGGCCTGTGGCACGCTGTGCAGGATCTTCACGTCGGTTAAGACCAACGAAGACATCCTGCCCCTCTACATCTCCCGCTTCTATGCCACCCTCTACTACGGCCTGCAAGTCAACAAGGTCTTGGAGGCTTTGGCATGGCTTCCGTTATTCATTGTTCTCTCCAAAGTCTTGGATTGGTCTTTTCGTCTTGCCTTGACTGGAAGCACTTGTCATCCATGCCACCAACATCACCATCCACCAACACCACCATCCATGCCACCAACATCACCATCCACCACCAACATCACCATCCATGCCACCAACATCACCCTCCATGCCACCAACATCACCATCCACCACTGCATCACTATCACCTCTTCACCCTCCAGGACGCTGCGACGATGACGCCGGTGATGATGAGCATCCTGATGAACTCTGCTGACCTCTTCCGCCTTGACCTGCTTGGAGTCCAAGTCCTCATCCCGTCCTTCATCCACGCCCTCGAGTTTCTGCAGAACAGACTCAAGTGGGTGCTTGTGTGCTTGGATGGATGGTTGCTTGTGTGCTTGGATGGATGGTTGCTTGTGTGCTTGCATGGATGGTTGCTTGTGTGCTTGGATGGAATGATGCTTGTGTGCTTGCATGGATGGTTGCTTGTGTGCTTGGATGGATGGTTGCTTGTGTTCTTGGATGGATGGTTGCTTGTGTGCTTGGATGGATGGTTGCTTGTGTGCTTGCATGGATGGTTGCTTGTGTGCTTGGATGGATGGTTGCTTGTGTGCTTGCATGGATGGTTGCTTGTGTGCTTGGATGGATGGTTGCTTGTGTGCTTGCATGGATGGTTGCTTGTGTGCTTGGATGGATGAGTGTTTGTATGCTTGGATGGATGGTTGCTTGTGTGCTTGGATGGATGGTTGCTTGTGTGCTTGGATGGATGGTTGCTTGTGTGCTTGCATGGATGGTTGCTTGTGTGCTTGGATGGATGGTTGCTTGTGTGCTTGGATGGATGGTTGCTTGTGTGCTTGGATGGATGAGTGCTTGTATGCTTGGATGGATGGTTGCTTGTGTGCTTGGATGGATGAGTGTTTGTATGCTTGGATGGATGGTTGCTTGTGTGCTTGGATGGATGAGTGCTTGTATGCTTGGATGGATGGTTGCTTGTGTGCTTGGATGGATGAGTGTTTGTATGCTTGGATGGATGGTTGCTTGTGTGCTTGGATGGATGGTTGCTTGTATGCTTGGATGGATGGTTGCTTGTATGCTTGGATGGATGAGTGTTTGTATGCTTGGATGGATGGTTGCTTGTATGCTTGGATGGATGGTTGCTTGTGTGCTTGGATGGATGAGTGTTTGTATGCTTGGATGGATGAGTGTTTGTATGCTTGGATGGATGGTTGCTTGTATGCTTGGATGGATGGTTGCTTGTATGCTTGGATGGATGAGTGTTTGTATGCTTGGATGGATGGTTGCTTGTATGCTTGGATGGATGGTTGCTTGTGTGCTTGGATGGATGGTTGCTTGTGTGCTTGGATGGATGGTTGCTTGTGTGCTTGGATGGATGGTTGCTTGTGTGCTTTGATGGATGGTTGCTTGTATGCTTGGATGGATGGTTGCTTGTATGCTTGGATGGATGGTTGCTTGTATGCTTGGATGGATGGTTGCTTGTATGCTTTGATGGATGGTTGCTTGTGTGCTTTGATGCTTGAGTGGTTGTATGCTTGGATGGATGGTTGGGTTTTTGGTAGGTTGCATGTTTACTTGGATGAATGGTAGGTTGTATGGTTGCTTGGTTGGTTGCATGATTTCACACACACACAAACACACACACTCACACACACACACACACACACACACACACACACACACACACACACACAAACACACACACACACACAGATACAACAAGCAGGAGGGGGCGACTAAGGAAGACTTGCTGGTTAGGAGGGCCTCAGTTCATCTCCTCCTCTCTCTCATCTGCCTGCCACTGCACCTGCGTTCTGTGCCCGTCGTCAGTGAGTCGGTGGGGTGTGCATGGTGGGGTGTGCATGGTGAGGTGTGCATGGTGGGGTGTGCATGGTGGGGTGTGTATGGTGGGGTGTGCATGGTGGGGTGTGCGTGTTGAGGTGTGCATGGTGAGATGTGCATGGTGGGGTGTGCATGGTGAGGTGTGCATGGTGAGGTGTGCATGGTGAGGTGTGCATGGTGGGGTGTGCGTGGTGAGGTGTGCATGGTGGGGTGTGCATGGTGAGGTGTGGATGGTGAGGTGTGCATGGTGGGGTGTGCATGGTGGGGTGTGCATGGTGATGTGTGCGTGGTGGGGTGTGCATGGTGGGGTGTGCATGGTGGAGTGTGCATGGTGGGGTGTGCATGGTGGGGTGTGCATGGTGAGGTGTGCGTGGTGGGGTGTGCATGGTGGGGTGTGCATGGTGGGGTGTGCATGGTGGGGTGTGCGTGGTGAGGTGTGCATGGTGAGATGTGCATGGTGGGGTGTGCATGGTGAGGTGTGCATGGTGAGGTGTGCATGGTGGGGTGTGCGTGGTGAGGTGTGCATGGTGGGGTGTGCATGGTGAGGTGTGCATGGTGAGGTGTGCATGGTGAGGTGTGCGTGGTGGGGTGTGCATGGTGATGTGTGCATGGTGAGGTGTGCATGGTGGGGTGTGCATGGTGAGGTGTGCGTGGTGGGGTGTGCATGG
This sequence comes from Piscicola geometra, assembly GCA_943735955.1. Lineage (NCBI taxonomy): Eukaryota > Metazoa > Annelida > Clitellata > Hirudinida > Piscicolidae > Piscicola > Piscicola geometra. Next base: position 9,075,157 of record OX030959.1, on the reverse strand, counting down.
TGAAGTGTGCATGGTGAGGTGTGCATGGTGGGGTGTGCATGGTGAGGTGTGCATGGTGAGGTGTGCGTGGTGGGGTGTGCATGGTGGGGTGTGCATGGTGGGGTGTGCATGGTGAGGTGTGCATGGTGGGGTGTGCATGGTGGGGTGTGCATGGTGGTGGGCAATAATAGGGGTGTTGGATAGGAGGGGGATTGTATGAAAAGATAGGGGTGGTTTGAAATGATGCAGTAGATGGCGGGCGTATTAGTTGAGGTGGTGTAATGGCAGGGAAAGTGAGGGGTAGAGGATAGTTACATTTCGAGAAGTGGTCATTAAAATGGTGGTTCAACTTGATGTTGACGTGGTTAGAAATGTTAAAAATAGGATCAATTTCAAATTCTAACTTTTTAATTTAAACGAATATCTCAACGTTTGAGTTACTGACTACGTGACAAAAGTAGAATTGAGCTCACCAAACCACTAGACATCTTCGAGGGCGAGGAAAAAGAGAAAGCAGACGCCAAAAGAATGAGTAGCGACTGTGGTGGTGGTGGTGGTGGTGGTAGTGATGCGGTGAGTGGCAAGACGGCTGGAGGTCCTGTAGCGGGCGGTGACCGTGGTGGTGAGGTGGGGAGTGAGGGAGAGATGGTGAGTGAGGGCGATGGATGGAGAGACAGTGAAAACGAGGTGAAAGATAGCGGCGTTGAGAGTGGTGGTGGGGGTGGTAGTGGTGTCAAAGTGGATGAGAAGAAGAAGAAGGAAGGAGTGGAGGAGAGGAGGAAAGAGAAGGATGGAGAGGAGAAGAGGGAGGAGGAGACGTTTGAGAGTCTGGGTGCACGCCTCAACAACCTGCTGCTGCACATGCTGTACAAGGAGCAGGATCCAGCCTTGTGCCACATGCTCCTAGGTGGGTGATGGTGATGGTGGTCGTTTGGGTGGCTTGTGGTAGTTTCGTGCCTGGTGCTGGCTGCTTGGTGGTTGGAGGTGTTGGTTCAAAGTTCTGATTTGAGGGTGCCTACCGTGACAGGCGGCTTGGCACTGGTGCTGACGGAGATGTGCTCCTACAGCGAGGCTTCCCAGCCAAACACTGGTCAGCTATCATCCATCCATGCATGCATTCACACTTTCAATTATTCTCTCACCGGCATTACTCTTCCACCCACCATCACTACTTTATCCACCATTCCATCCAATCGACACTTCTACCACCAAACACCACCACACTATACTTCCACATCATCCAAGCACCACCTCGCCACAATTCATGAGCACCAGCCAAGCACTAAGCAGCCAGCAACCAAGCACTAAGCAGCCAGCAACCAAGCACTAAGCAGCCACCAACTGACCAACGACAGAGCCTAGAGGGCTGGTCAGCCTCTACAAACGCACGGTCGATCTGATGTGCGAGCGCTTGAACAAGTCGTGGAGTTCGGAACTGGCGTGCGCTCTCTCGTCAATGGAGACGCTCCAGTTGTTCGCCTGCCTCCGCTGCCTCAAGAAGACGCCCATCAAGGTTGGAGGGCTGGTGTTGGATGAGAGGGGAGGGTTGGAGGGTTGGATGGGTGGATGAGGGTTGGAGGGTTGGTGTTGGATGGGAGGGGAGGGTTGGTGTTGGATGAGAGGAGAGGGTTGGAGGGTTGGTGTTGGATGGGAGGGGAGGGTTGGTGTTGGATGGGTGGATGAGGGTTGGATGGGTGGATGAGGGTTGGAGGGTTGGATGGGTGGATGAGGGTTGGTGTTGGATGGGTGGATGAGGGTTGGATGGGTGGATGAGGGTTGGAGGGTTGGATGGGTGGATGAGGGTTGGATGGGTGGATGAGGGTTGGAGGGTAGGATGGGTGGATGAGGGTTGGAGGGTTGGAGGGGTGGATGAGGGTTGGATGGGTGGATGAGGGTTGGAGGGTTGGATGGGTGGATGAGGGTTAGATGGGTGGATGAGGGTTGGAGGGTTGGATGGGTGGCTGAGGGTTGGAGGGTTGGATGGGTGGATGAGGGTTGGAGGGGTGGATGAGGGTTGGATGGGTGGATGAGGGTTGGATGGGTGGATGAGGGTTGGAGGGTTGGATGGGTGGATGAGGGTTGGAGGGTTGGTGTTGGATGGGTGGATGAGGGTTGGATGGGTGGATGAGGGTTGGAGGGTTGGATGGGTGGATGAGGGTTGGTGTTGGATGGGTGGATGAGGGTTGGAGGGTTGGATGGGTTGGATGGGTGAATGAGGGTTGGAGGGTTGGATGGGTTGGATGGGTGGATGAGGTTTGGATGGGTGGATGAGGGTTGGTGTTGGATGGGTGGATGAGGGTTGGAGGGTTGGATGGGTGGATGAGGGTTCGATGAAGGATGTGGGTTGGATGGGTGGATGAGGGTTGGATGGGTGGATGAGGGTTGGAGGGTTGGATGGGTGGATGAGGGTTGGAGGGTTGGATGGGTGAATGAGGGTTGGAGGGTTGGATGGGTGGATGAGGGTTGGAGGGTTGGATGGGTGGATGAGGGTTGGATGGGTGGATGAGGGTTGGAGGGTTGGATGGGTGGATGAGGGTTGGATGGGTGGATGAGGGTTGGATGGGTGGATGAGGGTTGGTGTTGGATGGGTGGATGAGGGTTGGAGGGGTGGATGAGGGTTGGATGGGTGGATGAGGGTTGGAGGGTTGGATGGGTGGATGAGGGTTAGATGGGTGGATGAGGGTTGGAGGGTTGGATGGGTGGCTGAGGGTTGGAGGGTTGGATGGGTGGATGAGGGTTGGAGGGGTGGATGAGGGTTGGATGGGTGGATGAGGGTTGGATGGGTGGATGAGGGTTGGAGGGTTGGATGGGTGGATGAGGGTTGGAGGGTTGGTGTTGGATGGGTGGATGAGGGTTGGATGGGTGGATGAGGGTTGGAGGGTTGGATGGGTGGATGAGGGTTGGTGTTGGATGGGTGGATGAGGGTTGGAGGGTTGGATGGGTTGGATGGGTGGATGAGGGTTGGAGGGTTGGATGGGTGGATGAGGGTTGGAGGGTTGGATGGGTTGGATGGGTGGATGAGGTTTGGATGGGTGGATGAGGGTTGGTGTTGGATGGGTGGATGAGGGTTGGATGGGTGGATGAGGGTTGGAGGGTTGGATGGGTGGATGAGGGTTGGATGAAGGATGAGGGTTGGATGGGTGGATGAGGGTTGGATGGGTGGATGAGGGTTGGAGGGTTGGATGGGTGGATGAGGGTTGGAGGGTTGGATGGGTGAATGAGGGTTGGAGGGTTGGATGGGTGGATGAGGGTTGGAGGGTTGGATGGGTGGATGAGGGTTGGAGGGTTGGATGGGTGGATGAGGGTTGGATGGGTGGATGAGGGTTGGAGGGTTGGATGGGTGGATGAGGGTTGGATGGGTGGATGAGGGTTGGATGGGTGGATGAGGGTTGGATGGGTGGATGGGTGGATGAGGGTTGGTGTTGGATGGGTGGATGAGGGTTGGAGGGTTGGATGGGTGGATGAGGGTTGGTGTTGGATGGGTGGATGAGGGTTGGATGGGTGGATGAGGGTTGGAGGGTTGGATGGGTGGATGAGGGTTGGAGGGTTGGATGGGTGGATGAGGGTTGGAGGATTGGATGGGTGGATGAGGGTTGGTGTTGGATGAGAGGGGAGGGTTGGAGGGTTGGATGGGTGGATGAGGGTTGGAGGGTTGGATGGGTGGATGAGGGTTGGAGGATTGGATGGGTGGATGAGGGTTGGTGTTGGATGGGTGGATGAGGGTTGGAGGGTTGGATGAGTGGATAAGGGTTGGAGGGTTGGATGGGTGGATGAGGGTTGGAGGATTGGATGGGTGGATGAGGGTTGGTGTTGGATGGGTGGATGAGGGTTGGAGGGTTGGATGGGTGGATGAGGGTTGGAGGGGTGGATGAGGGTTGGATGGGTGGATGAGGGTTGGAGGGTGGATGGGTGGATGAGGGTTGGAGGGTTGGATGGGTGGATGAGGGTTGGATGGGTGGATGAGGGTTGGAGGGTTGGATGGGTGGATGAGGGTTGGAGGGTTGGATGGGTGGATGAGGGTTGGAGGGTTGGATGGGTTGGATGGGTGGATGAGGGTTGGAGGGTTGGATGGGTGGATGAGATTTGGTGTTGGATGGGTGGATGAGAGTTGGAGGGTTGGATGGGTGGATGAGGGTTGGAGGGTTGGATGGGTGGATGAGGGTTGGATGGGTGGATGAGGGTTGGATGGGTGGATGAGGGTTGGAGGGTTGGATGGGTGGATGGGTGGATGAGGGTTGGAGGGTTGGATGGGTTGATGAGGGTTGGAGGGTTGGATGGGTGGATGAGGGTTGGAGGGTTGGATGGGTGGATGAGGGTTGGATGGGTGGATGAGGGTTGGAGGGTTGGATGGGTGGATGAGGGTTGGAGGATTGGATGGGTGGATGAATGGGCAAGAAAAGAGAAGTGTTTTGAATTGTTGAGCAGATGTTGGATGAGTGATGGAAGTGAGGGGTGTTAACTTTGTGAGGGGAAGGCTTGGGCAGAGGAGAGGCTGGAAGGGGCTATGAGTAGCAGATGACAGGACACTCGAAGGCGGTCCATTGAATCAAAGTTGCTCGATGCTGCTCGATGTTGCTCGATGCTGCTCGATGCTGCACGCACGCAGAAGGCAGTGGAGGACTTCGGCATGGAGGACGAGATGATGGAGTTGAACAACGCCGTGCTCGAGTCGACCGCCAAGAAGGTGGTCGTCGTCGTGTGTGACTTTGTGTTGCTGCAGTGCAGCAAGCCCGCCCCTGCCCACTCCAAGGTTCCTTCCCATTGGCTTGCATCCTTTGTTAGATTTCATCTGCATGCCGCCCACCCCACTGCACCCAATCCCTTTGTACCATTAACAGATTTTTCCATTAACCATCTTATCTGTTCATGAAGTTCGCCTTATTAAAATCAATTCTTTTATCGCTTCTTTCCAACCACTAACTCACACTCTCATTCCATTACCAATTCTTTTCTCTACCCTCAGTATTCCTCCACCAACCTTACTTCTTTTCACTTTCGTAACCACCATCACCCCCTTCCTTTTTCACCACCCTCAAGCCACCCCTACCTTCCCACTCCCCCAAGCCACCCCTACCCCCCCCCCCAAGCCACCCCTACCTCCCCACCCCCAAGGACATGCACTCCTCCATAGTCTCAGCGTACCACTGCCTCAAGGGGTGGCTGACAGAGCACGAATACCTCACCAGTCAGTCAGACATCCTGCACACCCTCATGCAGGTTTGGGTGGATGAGGGGGGTGTGAGGGTGGATGAGGGGGGTGTGAGGGTGGATGAGGGGGGTGTGGGGGTGGATGAGGGGGGTGTGAGGGTGGAGCGGTGAGTATGGGTGGATGAGGGGGGTGTGAGGGTAGAGCGGTGAGTATGGGTGGATGAGGGGGGTGTGAGGGTAGAGCGGTGAGTATGGGTGGATGAGGGGGGTGTGAGGGTAGAGCGGTGAGTATGGTTGGATGAGGGGGGTGTGAGGGTAGAGCGGTGAGTATGGGTGGATGAGGGGGGTGTGAGGGTAGAGCGGTGAGTATGGGTGGATGAGGGGGGTGTGAGGGTAGAGCGGTGAGTATCATTGACACGTGACCATCATTCCAAGGTGGTCGAGCTGGGCATCTCAGGCTGCAAGTCTCAGGTAGGGCATTCACTTTCCACACCACCGCAAGCACTCAATCACCAATCCGCCTACATCACCACAGACACCACTACAACCACGACTACAACCACCACAGACACCACGACCACACCACCACTCGAGCACTTCGTTACAACCACATCGACCACGACACTTTATCATCACCTCCACAACAGCCACACCACCACAACAACCACACCACTACAACAACCACACCTCCATAACAACCACACCTCCACAACAACCACACCTCCACAACAACCACACCTCCACAACAACCACACCTCCACAACAACCACTCCTCCACAACAACCACACTACCACAACAACCACACCTCCATAACAACCACACCTCCACAACAACCACACCTCCACAACAACCACACCTCCACAACAACCACACCTCCACAACAACCACATCATAACCACAACAACCACACCACCACAACAACCACACCTCCACAACAACCACACCTCCACAACAGCCACACCACCACAACAACCACACCACCACAACAACCACACCTCCATAACAACCACACCTCCACAACAACCACACCTCCACAACAACCACACCTCCACAACAACCACACCACCACAACAACCACATCATAACCACAACAACAACACCTCCACAACAACCACACCTCCACAACAACCACACCTCCACAACAACCACACATCCACAAAATCCACACCTCCATAACAACCACACCTCCACAACAACCACACCTCCATTACAACCACACCTCCACAACAACCACACCTCCACAACAACCACACCTCCACAACAACCACACCTCCACAACAATCACACCTCCACAACAACCACACCTCCACAACAACCACATCATAACCACAACAGCCACACCACCACAACAACCACACCTCCACAACAATCCCACCTCCACAACAACCACACCTCCACAACAACCACACCTCCACAACAACCACATCACCACAACAACCACACCACCACAACAACCACACCTCCACAACAACCACACCTCCACAACAACCACATCTCCACAACAGCCACACCTCCACAACAACCACACCACCACAACAACCACACTACCACAATAACCACACCTCCACAACAACCACATCATAACAACAACAACCACACTACCACAACAACCACATCTCCACAACAACCACACCACCACAACAACCACATCATAACTACAACAACCACACCTCCACAACAACCACACCACCACAACAACCACATCATAACCACAACAACCACACCACCACAACAACCACACCACTACAACAACCACACCTCCATAACAACCACACCTCCACAACAACCACACCTCCACAACAACCACACCTCCACAACAACCACACCTCCACAACAACCACACCTCCACAACAACCACACCACCACAACAACCACACCTCCATAACAACCACACCTCCACAACAACCACACCTCCACAACAACCACACCTCCACAACAACCACACCTCCACAACAACCACATCATAACCACAACAACCACACCACCACAACAACCACACCTCCACAACAACCACACCTCCACAACAGCCACACCACCACAACAACCACATCACCACAACAACCACACCTCCATAACAACCACACCTCCACAACAACCACACCTCCACAACAACCACATCTCCACAACAGCCACACCTCCACAACAACCACACCACCACAACAACCACACTACCACAATAACCACACCTCCACAACAACCACATCATAACAACAACAACCACACTACCACAACAACCACATCTCCACAACAACCACACCACCACAACAACCACATCATAACTACAACAACCACACCTCCACAACAACCACACCACCACAACAACCACATCATAACCACAACAAACACACCACCACAACAACCACACCACTACAACAACCACACCTCCATAACAACCACACCTCCACAACAACCACACCTCCACAACAACCACACCTCCACAACAACCACACCTCCACAACAACCACACCTCCACAACAACCACACCACCACAACAACCACACCTCCATAACAACCACACCTCCACAACAACCACACCTCCACAACAACCACACCTCCACAACAACCACACCTCCACAACAACCACATCATAACCACAACAACCACACCACCACAACAACCACACCTCCACAACAACCACACCTCCACAACAGCCACACCACCACAACAACCACACCACCACAACAACCACACCTCCATAACAACCACACCTCCACAACAACCACACCTCCACAACAACCACACCTCCACAACAACCACTCCTCCACAACAACCACACTACCACAACAACCACACCTCCATAACAACCACACCTCCACAACAACCACACCTCCACAACAACCACACCTCCACAACAACCACACCTCCACAACAACCACATCATAACCACAACAACCACACCACCACAACAACCACACCTCCACAACAACCACACCTCCACAACAGCCACACCACCACAACAACCACACCACCACAACAACCACACCTCCATAACAACCACACCTCCACAACAACCACACCTCCACAACAACCACACCTCCACAACAACCACACCACCACAACAACCACATCATAACCACAACAACAACACCTCCACAACAACCACACCTCCACAACAACCACACCTCCACAACAACCACACATCCACAAAATCCACACCTCCATAACAACCACACCTCCACAACAACCACACCTCCATTACAACCACACCTCCACAACAACCACACCTCCACAACAACCACACCTCCACAACAACCACACCTCCACAACAATCACACCTCCACAACAACCACACCTCCACAACAACCACATCATAACCACAACAGCCACACCACCACAACAACCACACCTCCACAACAATCCCACCTCCACAACAACCACACCTCCACAACAACCACACCTCCACAACAACCACATCACCACAACAACCACACCACCACAACAACCACACCTCCACAACAACCACACCTCCACAACAACCACATCTCCACAACAGCCACACCTCCACAACAACCACACCACCACAACAACCACACTACCACAATAACCACACCTCCACAACAACCACATCATAACAACAACAACCACACTACCACAACAACCACATCTCCACAACAACCACACCACCACAACAACCACATCATAACTACAACAACCACACCTTCACAACAACCACACCACCACAACAACCACATCATAACCACAACAACCACACCACCACAACAACCACACCACTACAACAACCACACCTCCATAACAACCACACCTCCACAACAACCACACCTCCACAACAACCACACCTCCACAACAACCACACCTCCACAACAACCACACCTCCACAACAACCACACCACCACAACAACCACACCTCCATAACAACCACACCTCCACAACAACCACACCTCCACAACAACCACACCTCCACAACAACCACACCTCCACAACAACCACATCATAACCACAACAACCACACCACCACAACAACCACACCTCCACAACAACCACACCTCCACAACAGCCACACCACCACAACAACCACACCACCACAACAACCACACCTCCATAACAACCACACCTCCACAACAACCACACCTCCACAACAACCACACCTCCACAACAACCACACCACCACAACAACCACATCATAACCACAACAACAACACCTCCACAACAACCACACCTCCACAACAACCACACCTCCACAACAACCACACATCCACAAAATCACACCTCCACAACAACCACACCTCCACAACAACCACACCTCCATTACAACCACACCTCCACAACAACCACACCTCCACAACAACCACACCTTCACAACAACCACACCTCCACAACAGCCACACCTCCACAACAACCACACCTCCACAACAACCACATCATAACCACAACAGCCACACCACCACAACAACCACACCTCCACAACAACCCCACCTCCACAACAACCACACCTCCACAACAACCACACCTCCACAACAACCACATCACCACAACAACCACACCACCACAACAACCACACCTCCACAACAACCACACCTCCACAACAACCACATCTCCACAACAGCCACACCTCCACAACAACCACACCACCACAACAACCACACCACCACAATAACCACACCTCCACAACAACCACATCATAACAACAACAACCACACTACCACAACAACCACATCTCCACAACAACCACACCACCACAACAACCACACCTCCACAACAACCACATCTCCACAACAACCACATCTCCACAACAACCACACCTCCACAACAACCACACCTCCACAACAACCACACCTCCACAACAACCACATCTCCACAACAACCACACCTCCACAACAACCACATCATAACCACAACAGCCACACCACCACAACAACCACACCTCCACAACAACCCCACCTCCACAACAACCACACCTCCACAACAACCACACCTCCACAACAACCACATCACCACAACAACCACACCACCACAACAACCACACCTCCACAACAACCACACCTCCACAACAACCACATCTCCACAACAGCCACACCTCCACAACAACCACACCACCACAACAACCACACCACCACAATAACCACACCTCCACAACAACCACATCATAACAACAACAACCACACTACCACAACAACCACATCTCCACAACAACCACACCACCACAACAACCACACCTCCACAACAACCACACCTCCACAACAACCACACCTCCACAACAATCACACCTCCACAACAACCACACCTCCACAACAACCACATCATAACCACAACAGCCACACCACCACAACAACCACACCTCCACAACAATCCCACCTCCACAACAACCACACCTCCACAACAACCACACCTCCACAACAACCACATCACCACAACAACCACACCACCACAACAACCACACCTCCACAACAACCACACCTCCACAACAACCACATCTCCACAACAGCCACACCTCCACAACAACCACACCACCACAACAACCACACTACCACAATAACCACACCTCCACAACAACCACATCATAACAACAACAACCACACTACCACAACAACCACATCTCCACAACAACCACACCACCACAACAACCACATCATAACTACAACAACCACACCTCCACAACAACCACACCACCACAACAACCACATCATAACCACAACAACCACACCACCACAACAACCACACCACTACAACAACCACACCTCCATAACAACCACACCTCCACAACAACCACACCTCCACAACAACCACACCTCCACAACAACCACACCTCCACAACAACCACACCTCCACAACAACCACACCACCACAACAACCACACCTCCATAACAACCACACCTCCACAACAACCACACCTCCACAACAACCACACCTCCACAACAACCACACCTCCACAACAACCACATCATAACCACAACAACCACACCACCACAACAACCACACCTCCACAACAACCACACCTCCACAACAGCCACACCACCACAACAACCACACCACCACAACAACCACACCTCCATAACAACCACACCTCCACAACAACCACACCTCCACAACAACCACACCTCCACAACAACCACACCACCACAACAACCACATCATAACCACAACAACAACACCTCCACAACAACCACACCTCCACAACAACCACACCTCCACAACAACCACACATCCACAAAATCACACCTCCACAACAACCACACCTCCACAACAACCACACCTCCATTACAACCACACCTCCACAACAACCACACCTCCACAACAACCACACCTTCACAACAACCACACCTCCACAACAGCCACACCTCCACAACAACCACACCTCCACAACAACCACATCATAACCACAACAGCCACACCACCACAACAACCACACCTCCACAACAACCCCACCTCCACAACAACCACACCTCCACAACAACCACACCTCCACAACAACCACATCACCACAACAACCACACCACCACAACAACCACACCTCCACAACAACCACACCTCCACAACAACCACATCTCCACAACAACCACACCACCACAACAACCACACATCCACAACAACCACACCTCCACAACAACCACATCTCCACAACAACCACACCACCACAACAACCACACCTCCACAACAACCACATCTCCACAACAAACACATCTGCACAACAACCACACCTCCACAACAACCACACCTCCACAACAACCACACCTCCACAACAACCACATCTCCACAACAACCACACCACCACAACAACCACACATCCACAACAACCACACCTCCACAACAACCACATCTCCACAACAACCACACCACCACAACAACCACACATTCACAACAACCACACCACCACAACAACTACACCACCACAACAACCACATCATAACCACAACAACCACTCCACCACAACAACCACACCTCCACAACAACCACACCTCCACAACAACCACACCTCCACAACAACCACACCACCACAACAACCACACCTCCACAACAACCACACCTCCACAACAACCACACCTCCACAACAACCACACCTCCACAACAGCCACACCACCACAACAACCACACCTCCACAACAACTACATCACAACCACGACGACAGTCCAGCCTCTCTGACACGGCCATCTACAAGGGCGAGAAGGAGTTGAAGCCAGTTTCGCTCAGGGTCAAGGACGCCGCAGAAGCCCTCCTCAACGTCATCATCGATCACGTGGTCGAGTGGTGGTGGTGGTGGTGGTGGTGGTGGTGGGGGTGGTGGTGGTGGTTGTGGTGTTGGTTGTGGTAATGGTGGTTGTGGTGGTGGATTTTGGTGGTGGTTGTGGTGGTGGTTGTGGTGGTGGTTGTGGTGGTTGTGGTGGTGGTTGTGGTGGTGGTTGTGGTGGTGGTGGTTGTGGTGGTAGTTGGGGCGGTGGTTGTGGTGGTGGTGGTTGTGGTGGTGGTGGTGGTTATGGTGGTGGTTATGGTGGTGGTTGTGGTTTTTGTGCTGGTGAATGTGGTGGTGGTGGTGTTGGTGGTGGTGGTGGTAGTAGTGTTGGTGGTGATTTTGTGGAGGGAGAGAGGGTGGTTATGATAGTGATGGTGGCTTTGGTGAAGATGATTTGTGAAGACCACTCACACACTCAGGGCTCGTTTCCTCAGGCGAACGGACCTGCCTCACTGTGTCCCCTCGTCGACGAGAAGCACTTCATCGACAAGATCACGCTACTGCAAGGTCAACAAGAGTCACTCTCAAGCAAGCGAGCATCTTCACAACACAACCGATCTCCACAACAACAACAGCCACAACAACAACAACCTCCACAACAAAAACAACCTCCACAACAACAACAACCTCCACAACAACAACCTCCACAGCAACAACCTCCACAGCAACAACAACCTCCACAAGAAGACAAAGCTCTCCCAGAGTTCCAATACTTCGGCATTGACGGCTCCATCGTCATAGGCCTTCTCGAACCCCGCCTTCAACGTATGCATCTCATTAATTTAACACCTTATGAATATTCAAAATTTTCTTGCAATACGTTTATTCGTATGCACTTATTGGTAATAATTAACGTCTAATTATGCATGCATCCATAATTATGTCTTCATCCTTATTATATATTCACGTCCTATTACGTATTCATTAACAGTCAAAAGTCCTTGCTTGATAGCGATAGTGAGGAGTGCGTTTGGCAGGCGGGTGTGGGTGATGAATCTCAAGCACCTGGAGAAGTCGCCAGAGGAGGTGAAGTCGTGAATACGTAATGAGCTCATTAATAAACGTATTTGTACAGAGATTAAAGGATGACTATGCATTCTATATGTACACTATTCAGTCTACTAAAACGATTAAAACTTTATTAATCATGATTACCACGAAAATCACCATCAGCATGACCTTTATATTATAATGGTATAATGATGGTGTAGTTATAAAGTTTATAACTACACCATCATTATACCATTATCACCACATCACCACCAACTTTCCACACTTCATCCCCACAGCAAAAACTCACTATCACCGCACCAACTCACTATCACCACCAATACCTACACCTCACCACACCACACAGACGAGCAGCAATCCAGCGGACGTGACCGACATTCTGCCGCCTGGGACGCTGATCGAGGATCCAGTCGACTACGGCGTCCATGACATGTGCTTCCACAAGGCCGACTCGAAACTGTCTCGAGACGGCGCCTTCGACTCGAACTCCGTCTACACGTCTGTTTCATCGCTGTGACTCAAAAGTCGTCGCTAAGTTGATCAAGTTTTAAGGGTCCAGTTCTCACCATCCATTTTTTGAATTTTTAAATTATTCCTTCCACTATTCTTCCATCCACAGTCCATCCATCCTATCAACTATGCCATCCACTATGCCATCCACTATCCCATCCACTGTGCCATCCATCCCATCCACTATCCCATCCACTGTGCCATCCACTATGCCATCCACTATCCCATCCACTGTGTCGTCCATCCCATCCACTATCCCATCCACTGTGCCATCCACTATCCCATCCACTATCCCATCCACTGTGCCATCCATCCCATCCACTATCCCATCCACTGTGCCATCCACTATGCCATCCACTATCCCATCCACTGTGTCGTCCATCCCATCCACTATCCCATCCACTATGCCATCCACCCTCCCAGTGAAGACAGCATCCCTCGCATCGAGGACACCATGCTGGAGCACAAGGAGCAGCTAGAACGTCTAAAGAATCTGTGCCAACAACAGGTCGTCTGCAAGTCCTTAATCGTCCATTCCATGCTATTAATTCTGCTATTCTGTCTCACCAACACCACCTTACTCTCTTCAACACTTCTAACAACGCAAACACCACTAGCTATATCCTCACACCATCAACACCATCAATACCACAACAACAACAACAACAACAACAACAACACCATCAATACCACAACAACAACAACAACACCAACAACACCATCAACACCAACAACACCATCAATACCACAACAACAACAACAACACCAACAACACCACTATCACATCAGGCACGTCTGGAGCAAGAGTGTTACAGACAAGCAGCCAGCAACTACAAACCGCCTGCCAAAGCAACCATACCCAAGTACTGTACAACAACACCTTTTCACCACAACAACACCTTTTCACCACAACAACACTACTAATACTCCTCCAATAGTTTAAGCTTAAATGCCGCAAAGTTTCGCGCCATTTATTCATTTGAAATCTTTTGCGTAGCCTGCGTGCAAAATATAATTATTTAATTTGATTAATAAATTCAGTTAAAGTTCAATAGCTTGTTTGGCTTGCATCAACCCTCACAGACGTGCCTGCGTCTTGAACGGCATGCGCCTCTTCCTCAGCCACTTCGGCTTCCTCTCGCTCGACAAACTCAAGGTACGCACGCTTCAACCTGTCTCTCACTGCAGACGAGGCATGTGTCTCCATGGTTTCGTTGGCTCTGTCGCATGAAGCATCTTGATCCGTGCATCGGCACCACCATCATTAGCGTCACCACCATCATTAGCGTCACCACCATCATTAGCATCACCACCATCATTAGCGTCACCACCATCATTAGCGTCACCACCAACATTAGCGTCACCACCATCATTTGCGTCATCACCACCATCATTAGCGTCATCATCAGCATCGCCATCATCATCAGCATCCTCACCATCATAATGCCATCATAACCATCATGCCATGCGATGCAGACCAGTCCAGACAAGGACCTGCCCAGTCTGGTACGACTGCATGGCGACACTCTCTCGCGAGACATCGCCCAATTAGACGGCATGTCGCTCCGGACAGCGGACGTGGTGCACGTTTGCGTGGTCAAGCCCGGTCAGTGCAAGCTCCAGGAGATTTTAACGAACACGGCTCCAGGCGTGCGTTTGCAGGCGGCCTTCGTTGAATTTATGCACTCACTCGGCTGGCCGGTCGACGTCGCCACCCACCCTGGCTGGACCGGAGATGCTGCCACTAGCTGGAAACTGCCGCACGAGCTGAATACGCCTTGTGGAGTGGAGAGTAGCTCGGAGGAGGGTATGTGGGGAGGTTTATGTTTGCCACTTTTAGATCAGGTGTTCAATAAAATGCAACTGCCAACATTGACTCTCATATTAAGTCAACCAATGCCACTGATCTAACTGTTTTAAACACCACCACCACCAACACCATGAAAATCATCATCATCACCACCGCCATAACAATAATCACCAGCACCAAGACCACTACACAGACGTCAGTGACACGAACATCTACGACGGTGGCAGCAGGGTGTTGTACTGGGCTGACATCAACACTGAGGTGGTCTTCGTGCTGCCCTCTGTCGCCAGTGAGTGCCATGCAGTCGTGCCAGAATTTAAAGGCCCAACTGAGTATAAATTATTCAGCAAAATATTAATTATTCAATAATTTCATGTATTCAATAAATTCATGTATTCAATAAATTCATGTATTCAATAAATTCATGTATTCAATAAATTCATGTATTCAATAAATTCATGTATTCAATAAATTCATGTATTCAATAAATTCATGTATTCAATAAATTCATGTATTCAATAAATTCATGTATTCAATAAATTCATGTATTCAATAAATTCATGTATTCAATAAATTCATGTATTCAATAAATTCATGTATTCAATAAATTCATGTATTCAATAAATTCATGTATTCAATAAATTCATGTGTTCAAAAAACCATTCACACTCACAAAATTATGGATATACCACTTAATGAAATTCTATTCAAGTTTATATTGCATCTTTGTGCATTTAGAGTTGTTCATGGAGCCTTTTCCTGCAAGCTTTCACTTCCGCAGGCGTTGGCCCTGGCTTGTTGTCCGAACTGGATCGACAGAGCAACAAGCGTCCAACCTCATCCACCACTTCATCTTCTACTTCATCCACCACTTCATCCATTTTTTCATCCACCACTCCATCCGTTCTTCTATTTACTCCTCCATCCATCACTCCATCTATTTTTAGCACTAGCACCACTATCCCATCCACCACCCCATTCAGCACCACTACTTCAACCACCACTACCTCAACCACCACTACCACATCGACCACTGCAACAACCACTGCAACCACTGCAACAACCACTGCAACGACAACAACCACTGCAACAACAACATCATCCATTGACGACTCGGCAAAGAGGCGAAAGTGTGCAGCGCAAACAGGCGCAGACACGCAGGTGGTGGTCGTGTGGCTGGAGTGCTTCGAGGACCACCTCACCTTCCCCACACGTTCGTCTTGCACTCCTTCCTATGTCAATATATTTGATTGATTGATTGATTGATTACTTAATTGATTGATTGATTGATTACTTAATTGATTGATTGATTGATTACTTAATTGATTGATTGATTGATTACTTAATTGATTGAATGATTGATTGATCACTTAATTGATTGATTGATTACTTAATTGATTGGTTGATTGCTTAATTGATTGATTGATTGCTTATTTGATTGATTGAATACTTAATTGACTGATTGATTGATTGACTGAATACTTAATTGATTGACCCATCCATCCATCCGACAGACGACTTCTTGAAGGCGCAAGCTGCAGGCAAGGAGGGAGAGGCAGCATCCAGCCAGTGCACCATCTTCATCCACCCTCTCAAGACCGCCCTTTATCGCATACACGTCAAAATGTCGCATTCCAGGTGGAAAAGCATGTCTCCAATTACTTTGCTTTCACTCCTGGGTCTTATCTATTAGATATATTTTAAGCTTTTAATGCTATTTTTATAATGCGATATAAACCTATTTTTAAATACATTTTCATACCTTCAAAAACCAACTCAACAACTACACTGTTCAACACAACAACATCGCCAACAACAAAAATCAACACGAACAACAACAACAACAACGAACCAAACCTCCTACCACCCCCACCACCTTCATCACAGACTGGGTGACGGAGGGCCGTTGAGTGCAGGCATGGTGGTGAGCAAGTGGAGCTTGGGTCACATGGTCCGACACACTGCAGTCAACGTCTTCCGGAGGAGGACTCTCGACAACGAAAAGTTGGTCATTCAAAATTAAAATTCTACTCTTTTTTTTATATCTTACTTTTTTAATTAAAATCTTATCTTTTTATTTTTATTTAAATATTTTAATTTTTACTCTTTTTAAAACTCTCATAATTTCACTCAATCTTTTCTATTTTAAACCTTATTCAACCTCCCACCCTTTTTGGCACCCTCTTCAGCCCTTTCTCAGCATCTCTACCATCCCCTCCCCTCCCTCCCCTCACAGCCACCAGCCACCACACGTACGTAGGAGGATCGGCATCAAGGAGATCATCCAGCGACACCACCAGGCGCTCACAGAGGCTGAATTTCTCGCTTCACTGTTCAGCAACTCTTCGCCGTCTTCGTAGCGTTCATCGTGGTGTGGAGTGGCTGCTGTGCTGATGTGCTTTGGTGTGGTTGAAATGGTGATGGTGAGTGGGTTTAAGTGGGTGTTGTGCTGATGTGCTTTGGTGGGGTTGAAATGGTGATGGTGAGTGGGTTTAAGTGGGTGCTGTGAAGTTTGTGGTGTTTGAGTTGTGGTTTAAGGTGATTGTGGGTGTCAAGTGGTAGTGGTGGGAGTCAAAGACTCTTCCGAACCACTTTGCTTGGCCGTTAGCAACACCACTCATTAGACTGTAGCGGGCAGTGCTGTTTAGAAGTGTGATGTTGCTTTTGTTTTTGGTTTTAGGAATGCAGATTCACTCTCCATCAGCCAAGTAAATCATTCTCATTAATATCTAATTAATCACCAATTAAAATTCTCATGACTAATCAATCGAGCCGGCAATAATTTTTATGGTAATCTTATTCACATTTAGGTGTACTGAACCGCATTTACAACAGTTGGTTACAGTCACAGTTACTGTAACACCCTCGTTACAGTTACTGTAACATCCCATCACAGCAATTTGAAAGTTATTTATGATGGGTTATTGGTAACTAGATACGCCGTGTACACATGTTGATTTGTACATTCAACTCAAGTGCATGCCCACTGCACTACATTTGTAAATCATTCTCATACGAAGACTCACACGACCTTGAGGCATTCACCCTTGCACATCTCCTTGTCGTTTCCTTGTGCGCACACTGCCACCATCGATGCTTGTACTTATCCATTCCTTCGCATCCCCCCCCCCCCTCAACCTTGATCCAATTCACAAACTGCCTGATTACCATTCATTATGCAATAAATATCTAGCTCACTCCTCCTTAAGCATACGTGCTTCCTTCTCAATGATATAAGGCAAGCGCGTACAAACGGACCATATTTTACACCAGTATGTGAGTGGCAAGTAGTTATAGAAGATTGACATTCATCAATCAATCAGTCAAATATATTTGTATAGCGCTTTTCCATAAAAACAAGAAAAATGCACCAATGCAGCAGGATTTATTGACGCCTTAAATGTCTGTCGAAAGTCTAAGGTGGTTAGTGGAGCACTGTGGTTTACAGAGGATGACAGAATGTTGTTGTGAAGGTGGTTAGTGGAGCACTGTAGTTTACAGAGGATGACAGAATGTTGTTGTGAAGGTGGTTAGTGGAGCACTGTAGTTTACAGAGGATGACAGAATGTTGTTGTGAAGGTGGTTAGTGGAGCACTGTAGTTTACAGAGGATGACAGAATGTTGTTGTGAAGGTGGTTAGTGGAGCACTGTAGTTTACAGAGGATGACAGAATGTTGTTGTGAAGGTGGTTAGTGGAGCACTGTAGTTTACAGAGGGTGACAGAATGTTGTTGTGAAGGTGGTTAGTGGAGCACTGTGGTTTACAGAGGGTGGCAGAATGTTGTTGTGAAGGTGGTTAGTGGAGCACTGTAGTTTACAGAGGGTGGCAGAATGTTGTTGTGAAGGCTTTTGAAGTGTAAGGGAGCACACAGTCGTATGGGAGGTCACATGCAAAGTTGAGTCAGCAATGATGCATTGAAGGGCACAGACATTGATAGGCTGTCTTAAATGGATCTTCAAGGTTTAAACGCAGTCATGAAGGCTGCTAATGTCCAAGTTTCATGCAGCACATCTGCAGACACAATAAGAAGTTCCAAAGCAGACGTTGATGACGTCGGCATCAAGCCATTAAACGACAGATCTCACTAAAAACCATATAGGCCATTAAGAAAAAATGCATTCATAATTAATTAAAAGACCAAGTAATAGAATGATAAAAGTAATTAATTTCAATGATCTTTTGGTTTTTCTAGATCTCGAATGCTTGCAGCGATGGAGTTGTCTGAGGCGTTGCGGCTGTGGATGGGAGTCTGTGCCTTGTACTTGCTCATCCACTGGCTGATGTTGCTGCCCGGGGCACCCTTCGACTTCTGGAGGATGACGTGCGCGATGGTGCTCGTGTTGCCAAAGAAGAGGATGAAAAAGGTGATGCCGAGCACAAAGACCTGCCACTCGGAGCACTGTGGGTGGAAGGAGAGCTTGATGAGTGTGAACGCGTTGTAGAGCTGGAAGATGTAGACGACTGCCAGGAGTGGAAAGACGAACGTCAAGCCCTTCCACATCCACGACTGGAAGCCCTCGACTGTGATGTCCATGTTCCTGCGTTCGCCCAGTGCCCTCAGGCGGTAGAGACTGCCTGTCTGGTAGTAGAACTGAGTCAGCTGCACCAGAGTTAAGCAGATGGCAAAGATGATGTACTGTGGTCTGAAGTAGTGGTAGGAAAAGCCATCAGGCCAGATCAGAAATAATCCTGCGCATGCTGTAGAAATGAAATGATGTGTGATCCACCAGCCCTTGATCCTTGAGCCATTCATCTTCAAGATGTGCTCTCTTACTGTTAGCGTGCAATAGTACCACACCAATAAGAACTGGAAAATGGCATCTGTCACTCTATAATTCAAAAAGAACCATAAAATTAAAGCAAATATGAAAATAATTAATGTTACATAAAGTTTAAAATGTTCATAGTTTTGCTTATACTTATATTTATCTCGTTTGCTCAACAGGGAGACGTTCACAGAGCCAAGGACGATTTTTAAGTAGAGATTGTTTTCATGTGGCAAGACATCATCCATCTTTCTTAGAAAGTCTAATTTCTTGTTTACTTTAGATTCTAGTTCAACTAAATATTCGTAGTTTTGTTCAGATACTCCATCTTTTGAAGCTTTCACTTTTTCAATAATTGCAGAAATTTTTTGTAACTCACTTCTCTGTTTTGTTATTTCTTTTTGACACTTTTCTTGAACATCAGTCAACTCATTAACTTTGTGAACGTATTTTCTGTGTTCTTCTTCGGCTAGAGAAAAACTATTCTCATTAACCATCCATTCATCCATTAACTCATCCATTAGAGAGCCTTCTCCCGCAGCCATTACTCGTCTGATTGTGATTTTAAAAGTTTAAACAAACAAAATATTTTCAGTTCACTAGAAAATCAGAAAATGTATAAACTTTAATAAAATTAATCAATCCACGTTTTAATGAAGAACGCGAAGGAAGAAAGCTCGAACTAGTTACATGTGTCCCTTTAACAGTTGTTTTATGCAGAAAGTAAGGTCACGTGATAGATTAATTTGAAAAACAGAAATTAAATTATTATTAATTTGCTTTTTTTATAAAAACACTATTCCAGGGTTATATATAATGATGAAATTTTCTTTATTTACAAATTATAACATACTTCAATTGTGCAAAGTACTGTTTACCAGACTACATGTAAAGGTTAACAAATAGAAACAGATAATCTTAGTTTATAAACTCATAATGATCATTATTATGAAGAAACTATATTATATTATTTTATTTGTCAACATTTTTCTTGTAATAATCATTATTATAAAGAAATTATATTTTATTATTTTGTCAACTTTTTCTTTTTTTAACAGTTTCTTCTTAACCCATTAACGCATACTGTCCTTTTTTAAGGACAGCAATAAAAAGTTTTTTTAATAATAGTTATCTTGATTATATTTATTATCTTTGCAGCTAATCCTGTCCTATATAAACTGAAGTCTTTGTTAAAAAATTTTTTGTGATTTGAAATTGATAGATTGTTTCGATATTCTGATTTTTCAAGGCGATAACTAAATTTTTTGTGTTTTTGTCATGGCTCATGAAAAAAAGTTAGTTATAATTTTATTTAATGTCTACCATTCATAATGTATAATAATATTTCATTGTTATTCATTCTTATATCTTTATTTAAAATAAATTTTATTTTACATGTAATATTATTTCCAAAAACTGTGTTTTATTGAGTGTCCTTTTTTAAGGACACTATGCAGTAATACTGATGGTAAAAACAATTATTTTCAGATTCGCTCTTCATGAAGTCCTTAGTATTTTGGAAGATGACAATGATTTCTTCTCAGCAGATACAGTTCTAACAGTTTACACGACAAATCAAAATTTGAAAACATGTCTTTCCTCACATTGTTTAATTAATTTTTTTATGTAACAGTCATCAAGTTGATAACTATACAGTATAGCTAGATTGTGTCCATGGTCGCTTTGTTCGCAGTAAATCCTGCGGTTTGCTAAAGGAGCAAACCTGAAAGCATAATTATAGCCTATACTCATTCTTTCAGGCAATCAATCAAATAAATTTCTATAGCGCTCTACCCTCAAAATCAAGAGACTATGTTCCTATGGCAAACCGCAGGATGTATTGCGAACAAAGCGACCATGGACACAATCTAGCTGTAAGCAATGCTATAACTGTCAACAGATTTGAATAATTATTAAGATATTTTCATTGCAATGACAATGAGAAAACTAATAAATTAGACAGAATGGCCAAAGTGCGTCCATTATTTGATGCTATGAATGACAGATTTTACAAATTTTAGCCCAAAGAATGTCATTTGGCAATTGATGAATCAATCGTGTCATATTATGGGAGGCATTCATCAAAAGAACTTATCAGAGGGAAACCTATAAGGTTTGGGAATACAGTTTGGCGTCTAAATAATAGGCTTGGTTATTTGGTAAACCCATATCAAGGAGCATCGGAAGATTGCAACAGCGATTTAGGCCTTGGTGGATCGGTGGTATCCAAACTAATAAGATCATTTTATTAGTCAAATTGGAGATGGGCAAAAAAGATTCAAGCAATGTGGAAAGAAAGTGCAAAAGAAATGCCTTAAATGTAATGTAGCTTTACATTTGGAGTGCTTCAGCATCTACCACGAATCGTGATTACCGTCGGTAGCAATGCATAGCGTCCTTTTTTAAGGACATTTTTTATTTTCATCATAACTTTTTTTGTATAAAATATTTCAGACTAATTTTTTGATTTTATTTGTTAGAATCGGGTTTTCAATAAAATGTTAAAAAATTAATTAATTCCTTTGAGTCATGCGTTAATGGGTTAATGTGTCATTCATTTAAATAGGTCTTTGGATGTATTTTTTCGTTCACTATATTAATTATAATTAATTATAATCTATATTTTACAAAATATTTAAAAACTAATAAAATCTGTTTTTATTTACATTGGTTTACGTAGCCTTGGTTTTATCTTCGATTCTAACCTGTCTTTAGCTTCTCAAATTCTATCTCTCTCTAAATCTTGTTATTTCCACATTCGTCGTATTAAACAGCTTTTTCCTTTTCTCGATGATCCTACTTTGCAGCTTCTTGTATCTTCTCTAGTTCTCTCCAGGATTGATTATTGCAACTCTCTTTACTATGGTGTCCCTGATACTACTTTAGCTTCTCTAAATAAAGTCTTTAATTGTGCTGCTCGTCTTGTTACTCGTGCTCCTAAATTCTCTCCTTATATTTCTCCTTATCTTCGTTTGTTACATTGGTTACCTTTGAGATCTAGAGTGAATTTTAAAATGGGCCTAAATATGTTCAAAATTAATAACTAATTCATAATTAAAATTAATAACTATTGCTTCGGTTTGTGTTAAAAATCTAATTAAAAAACCCCCTAAATCTGGTCTAAGATCATCTACCTTTAAGCGTTCTTTTCGTTTTCCAGTTAAACACTCTTTTGCTCAACATTCTTTTTCTTACTGTGGTCCTCTTTTATGGAATTCTTTACCTTCTTCTCTAACTTCAACTAAGTCACTCATAGCTTTCCGTCGAGGTCTGAAGATGTATTTGTTCAAGACGTGATGGCTGAACGCTTTTTTTCAGGTGCTATACAAATAATTACGTATTGATTGATTGGTATAAAAGTTTCAAAAATTTTTAATTTTTCAAACACTGTATTGTCACTCAACATTTTTATGAGAGGAAAATATAAATAATCTTTTAAATAACCTACTACTCCTACTTTTAACCCATTAACGGATGACTCAAAGGAATTAATTACTTTTTTTTACATTTTATTGAAAAACTGATTCTAAAAAATAAAATCAAAAAATTAGTCTGAAATATTTTATATAAAAAAAGTTATGATAAAAATAAAAAATGTCTTTAAAAAAGAATACAATACAATACAATACAACGACGAATATTATTAACGTGGCGTAAACCCGGACGGGCTTCAAGACCACTTGGTTATGGAAAATTTGATAATAATATTAATGATAGATGAATAAATGGAAAGTATAGGAGAAGTAAGGTATTGAAATTTAACAGTAAAATCATATATATATATATATATATATATCAGGGCTCGCGCTGTCGAGGGCCACCGGGGCCAATGGCCCCACTTTTTTAAAATTGGCCCGAAAGAATCCTGATTGGCCCCAATGAATTTTTATATTTTTTATCCAAATTTTATTTCCATTTTTTTGGACATTTTTTAAGATGTTTCTTTGTCTAAAGAATGTCGCTGGAAGAAGTTGTTATTGAGAAGTTGAGCCAATCAAAATTAGCCTCGTATTTTAATCCGGTCATTCGCGTGCAGACTATATCAATCTATATACTACTTGTGTTGTCGTAGCAAGATTGAAACAGCATATTCCTGGCCTCCTTGCTACACACTGCATTGCTCACAGATTAGCTTTGAGCTGTAGCAGCAGTGCTGATTCAGTCCCTTATTTGGTTAAATTTCAAGATATTTTAAATTCTATTTTTCACTACTTTAGAAACTCTCTTAAAAACATGTCTAAAATAACTGCAATTCAGTCTATTTTTATGTCACAATCCCTACGCTTCAAAGAAGTCTACCACACGCGTTGATTGAGCTATGAAGGTTCTGTAGATGCAATGGTCAAAAACTTTCCTATTCTTGTTCCTTTGTTCTCAGAAGAAAAGTCAGGAAAATCTTTAAGTCTTTATAAGATAATATGAAAATAGTGTTAGAGGATGTACTGAAGGTGTTAGAGGAATATGGAATGAAACTGAATGAAGAGAAATCTAAAGTTGTGGAACTGGTTGGTAATACAGGAATGGAAGGATGTCAAGAATGGGTAATTAGAGGTAAGACCATAAGAAAATGTGATGAGGTAAGGTATTTAGGATTAAAGCTTAAAGGGTGAAAAAAGATGGGATTTATCAATTTGGTGAAATGATGAAAAACGTTGGAAGCCTAACCGGCATGGTAAAATATGGAGCAAAAAGATCGGGGAGTCGGTTTATCGTGGGCAGGGAGGCATGGAAAAGCTTGATTGTAGGAAAGATAATGTATGGTGTTGTAGCAGTTGGTTGGTCAGCTAAGGAGAGAAAGAAGTTAGAGGTTTTGCAGACTAAGTTTGGGAGATGGATATGGGGGGTAGAGACCAGTGTTAGAAATGTTGTAGTACATGGTGAAACAGCCTGGAGTACATTCTGGGAAAGAGAGGCTAAGGTCATGACAGACTTTGTGATTAGGACATTAGAGGGGAAAGATATAGTAGGAAAAGTAGGTAGAGCATGTGTAGAGGAGATAGGTAAGAAATCTAAATGGTGGAGAGGTGTAGCCAACTTAGGAAAAAAATTGTGTGTGGAGGTTATGAGCCGAATGGTACGTGGAGGGAAAGGCGCACGAGCAGGAGTGTTTATGATGGGCGTTTCAGAAAGGGAGGTCAGAGGGATGGGGGAAGGGAACTAGTGAAGAGGATCCAACAAAGGGAAGGGAGGAATGGGGGAATAAGAGACAGGAAAGTGAAAGACTGAAAAGATACCGTGAGGAGAAGTCAGAAAGCAGGAAGTTTGAAAAATGTGTAGAAGGTTCAGATGGAGCGAAAGTTAGGATGATGTGTAGGGGGGATAGTTTGACAGTAAGGAATAATGAAATTGTGCGCTGGAAGTATGAGAAGGAGGATAGGAAGTGTGTTTGTGGGGAGGAAGAGAATGAGAGGCACGTTTTGCTAGAGTGTGGGTTGTATGAAGAGTGGAGAGAAGAATGGCTGAAGGTTTGGAGAAGGGAGCGTGGAAAACAGGACCCGATGGAAGGGGTCCTTGGTTACCAGAAGGAGGATCGGAGGATGGAAGAAGTGGTGCTAAGAAGTGTGGGAGCGATCTGGAGACAGAGGGAGAGGAGAGAAAGGGGGAGATGAAGAAGAAAAAGATATGAAGTGTCGAGACAAAGGCACTATAAAGACTAAAGACTAAGACTAATAAACCAATAACAACCTTCAAATTTTTGTACATTGCTCACTTTTTGTGTGATGTGCTCAAGCCTATTTCTATATTGTCCAAAATGTACCAAAAGAAGGACTTGGCTTATTCTGAGATTGCACCCCTTTTAACAGCAACTATTCAGACTTTGGAGTACATGTTAAAAGCTAAGTCAGGCCCCATGATGCAGAAGTTTTTAAAGCTTATACCTTCAAATTCCAAAGCCTGATGAATTTGGTTTGTGTCTTTTTGATTATGAAGGTCACACTATTCGAGATAGTGTGAAACAGAGAACTGAAGCTGAGTCTGTATGCGGAAAGTTTGTTGAAAGCATGATAAAAAGCCTCAATAGTAGGTTTTCAGACAACGAGGATGGGTCCGTATTAACAGCAATAAACAATTTTATTGATATAAGTATTTCAGTTTCCTAAATACACTCAGACATAGAAATAGTATCTGAGTACCTAGAGACTGTGGGTATCGAGAGCTCACAACGTGAACTACTCAGCTTCGCCAACTTCACTCGAGCCAGCCATAGCTCTGGTAATAAGTCAGTCACTGACATAAAATCTACAAATAATTTTGCCATTAAAAACTCTTATTCTTATCCAGCATCAGCGGAAGCTGCCAAGCGATTGTTACTATCGCCAGTATCAACTGTAGAGTGTGAAAGAAGATTCAGTAGTCAAAACTTAATAAAATCTGACTTAAGAAAGAGTATAAATATAAAAAATTTAGAAAATTTAATGAATATCTCTATTGAAGGTAAAGAAGTTAAAGAAATAGACTTTAAATGTATTTACAAACTTTGGGCGAATAAGAAACAACGCAGAATAATGAATTAACAATTATATCAGTTTGAATGCATAAACAAGTTTTTTTCAACATTAAATTTATATTTGTCTAAAAGATTCTCTATAAACTATAGCTATAATTCGTGTTTTTAACTTTTAATAAATAAATTTAATGTTTTCTTCATTGTCTTAAAAAAAGTTTTAACGCTCACTTTATACAAATAAAACTAAAAATTAGAATAATTATAAAACGAAGAAGAAACTTTCTATGTGGGGGTTTTATTGATTTGAAGCCGACTAGGAGCTTATTAAGGGTGAGTTTAAAAATAAATAAGTGCGCATTATACATGGGACTTTAAAAAAAAATTGGCCCCACAAAATTTTGACCCAGCGCGGGCCCTGTATATATATATATATATATATATATATATATATATATATACATACATACATATACACATACATATAAACACACATATCCATATATATACACACACATATATACATATATATTTAAAAAATTTTTAAAGATTGAAACTGAAATGATAATGACAATAAATTTAAGAAAAAAAAGTAAATATCTATAATATATTATTATTATTATTTATTATTATTATCATTATTATTTACAGTTATTATTGACCATTTGTAAAAATATAAAAAAGAATGAAATTGGGAAGCAAGAAATTGATTAATGAAAAGTGAGCAGTAAATTTGTAAGTTATTGTTATCGGTCGAACAAGTACGTTTTCAGGGAACGGCTGAATGTCGCGGTCGAGCTCGGGGATTTGAGTCTATTGGGAAGACTATTCCAAAGAGTCGGCGCTGCAACAAAAAAGCTTCTTGCACCTGCATACTTGAGTTTGTAGCTCTGTGGAACTACATCTCTTGACCTAGCAGACCTGAGTCTTTCCCTCTGGGGAAGACTTGCTTTCATGAAAATGCTACTCGACAAATAATCTGGGCACTCATTAGACAGACACTTGTGCATTAACAAGATGTTTTTGTATTCAATTCTGTTTTCAACACAAAGCCAGTGGAGCTCCTTGAGAACAGGGCTGATGTGATCATACTTTCTAGCACCTGTTATGAGCCTAGCTGTCAGGGGCGGCGATCTGCGGAAAATCTTGGGGGGGTCCTCCCCAGAGTTGGAATCAAAGAACTGGTATCGGCCAATAAAGTATCAGCGATACTATTTAGTATTGTTTGCTGTAGTGCTCATTCTTTTTATATCAACTATTAGTATTTGTATCGCCAAACATTTATAAAAAAAAGCTCGATACTCAATAAAAATACTTTTCTATTGCCACTATAAGCGATTTGAAGAAAAACAATAGCGATTTCAATATCTTTTATTATTGTTCATCTATATAAATTCAATTACAATTATATCCATAAACTAGCCTATCAATATCAAAACCACCACTCTAAAAATATAACCACGTTCCACGAGTTTGAAAAAAAAGTAAACATTCTTTTAAAGTTTTTAGCGATTTTAGAAAAAAATAATTAGGTTTTGCATTGCGTACTTATAGATTCAATTAATGTTATTCTTATATTCTTTCATTCATTTACCTTATATATTTTGTTTCCAATTATTTTATGAACGACTAAAGAAAACGTTCCACAAATCCTTTTATTATTTTGCCAAATCTATTTAACAGTTCTTTTTGTAAAAAAAATAAATTTGCATCCATATGCCTATGTCCCAATAAAATAGTGAAATTCAGTACAATAGCGTCAAATGTAAGAATAAATGAATAATAATTAAATGTCCGGACAATCTGGTTTTTACAGTCATCATATTATAGAATTATATATAAATGTCAAGTCACTAAAAATTTGAGTACCAATATAACATAAATATGAAGCATAACTAACTAGGTAGACCATGAATAAATCTGTATTCATTTTGTTGATGAAACTCTAACGATAAATAAACAATTTATTTGGTTAGCCAGTCCAACAGACAGATAAATATACACTCTGGGTCAAAAAAAACATGCTGGTATATATTTGTATATAACTTTGGAAAATGTTAAGCGATTTTTAATTTTTTCACTATTTGACTCAGAAATGAATAAGGAACAAGATTTAAGAAACATTTACCTTGTGAAACTGAAACAAAGATGAAAATATCAAAAAATGTCATGCAAGAAAAATGAAAATAAAGTATTAACAAATGTCAAAAAAATTGTAAAAAAATTAAAACTTTAAAAAAAATTTATAACATTTTTATGTGTTTTACATTACAGTCTTCGCTATTTTCTCACTTTTTTTACTTTCACTAGGTGAAGATAATACATATTAAAGGAATCTAAATAAATTTTACAACATCTTGTTTTCCATTCATTTCTGAGTCAAATAGTTTTAAAAATTACAAATCGGTTCAAATTTGCCAAAGTTTTAAACAAATATACAATGGCCCATTTTTTATAGCCCACAGTGTATATTCAGATGACATAAAATACCCTCTCTGTCTGTTCTTCTACCCTCTCTCCACAGCTCGCTAACTAATTTCCAAAAAGACCCCTCCGAATGTCTGACTGACTGGCAAATTCTTCTAGTCTTTTTAAATCTAGGCTGTCAAGTATATCCTGATGTGCATGACAAACGGCCAGTGAATTCAAGCGAGGCTGTGTCATAGTTGCACGCAATCAAGTTTCAAAACGCCGCAAAGCAATAAACGACCTTTCTGCTGTACATGACGTTGCTGGAGGCACAAGCATCAACCGGATCAGACGTTCAACTTGAGGAAACAGATGTCTGACTTCGGGATCATAGCTTGCATTTTTTGCGCTTATGCTAAAGTTCTGTATTCATTCTGGTCGTTAAACATAGCTTACTGTGAACAAAGACTAGTTGCATTTAACTCACGATACTGCTTGCAAATATCATGGTTCACTTCACCAGTTAGCAACATTGTCTCCAGCTGCAAGTATGAACGCAAACCAGGAGAATCTCGATTGACCCTTTCTGTGAGTTGCATGATTGCAGCGAAATATGCTGCTCGATAATGTTTCTCTGGTTTTGTTGCTACATAAGCTGGGCCTAGCCCACAATACTTTTGTGGCGGCTTTCACACCCGAGGTACAGCAATCGCCAAAACCATACTGGTCGCTGCAACCATTCCACTGACCTTGGCACTTTCTCACTGCAACGACTTTTTAAACTGTTCCAGAAGTGAAAACACCAAAACAACTAGCTTGAGGGCCAGTGTAGTAGTGTCCTGTTGAAAAAAAGCCTCGAGCCTTTTACAGCTGTTTCATCAGCAGTACCAATGGAAGCAAATGATTCCAAGCTAACAAGTACCACTTCATATTATTCAAGCCCAGATGACACTGCAGATACTCTGACCAGCTATCTTGTAGGACAAAGAAGTTTTATACTGTACTTTTCATTTAGCGGGTCATCAGGCAAGTCAATTATAAGAGACACTAAAGCATTAATAAACTGCTTTTCTAACTTCCCTGAACGATTGTAAAAAGCACCTAACTCTTGGACAAACTGAAGTGAATTGCTCACAAAGGGATTTGCGGCAGCTGGGTGCTGGGCTACAAGATTTTCACAGTGTGCAGAACAGTGGAAAAACAATGCAAGCGGATGCTCACTGCTGATAATAGCCTGATAATCATTATATCGGCCGCTCATGTTAGCAGCGCCGTCATAAGTCTGAGCTTTGAAGTTTTCTATTGGTAGCATAATTCTGATCAGAACATCTTTTACTACAGCAGATTCTGTTTTTCCAGTCGTGTCTGGTGGGCTGAATAAACCAATAAACTTTCATTAACATTTAGAGTTTCATCAACAAAACAAACAAATGCATATCGATTCTTGCTTTAACCTATTGCAGTCTTGTGTGCCGTCAACCACAACACCAAACTGGCTTGATTCGGCATTAACAGTGCACACTGTGTTTCTAACAATAGAATGAGCTAAAAGCCTCAGCATTTCTTTTTGGCAGTCATGCAATATGAAACTTGTAGTTTGATTTAACCACAACTTTAGTTAATGTTCGAGGCCTTTTGAAATTCATTAACTTTGGTTCATCTAAAAATTTAAAGGGTCGATATTAAAGTAGACCTCAGAACCCCCTATGAACAACGACCATGCAAAATAAGTAACACAATGTGAATGATTTTTTTATAGTATAAAATTAATACAAATGTAAATCTGTCTGTTTGCATAAAGTGAACCGATATTTTCTGAAAAACATCCTGAATGTCTGCTTGCGAAAATTGAAAATTCAGAAATTTAATTTTCTATAAATATAATTCATTAATTTAAATCCATAAATATAAAAAAAAGAGTAGGTGGAGGAGTATTTGAGTATAAGCAAAGAATAGTTTTGCTTCAGGCAGCTATCACTATAACTACGTCTACCCAAAGTATATTACTGAATAAAAATTCTGTTTCATGCTATGGTTGACGATTATGCTTGTATTAATATAGGGGTTAAGAAATTATTTTATTTGAAAAATTGAAGGGGGTCCATGTTAAGATGGACCCCAGAAACCCGCTAGCATCACTGCCCATTCAAACTCACAATGTATTACTGTATTAGCATTTCTTTATCCCATGGTTGACAATTAGGCTCGTATCAAAATGAGAGTTGTGAAATGTGTATTTTAAAAAATGAGTGAGGGGGTCCTTATAAAGGTGGACCTCAGGACCCCCTTAGGATTCTCGTCTACGCCATAGAGATAAAAAGAAAAGTAGATGAAGGAGTATTTAATTAAGCAAAGAATATTTTTTTAGACAGCTATCACAATAACTACACATACTCACAATGTATTACTGTATAAAAATTCATTTTTATGCCATGGTTGACGATTATGTTCATATCAAAATGTAACAAATTAGATAAAAAGATTGGAAAAAAGTGGGGGGGTCCACCTTAATGTGGACCCCCCCACTAAAAAATAGTGGGGTGGTCCTGACCCCAGGACCCCCCCAGGATCGCCGCCCATGCTAGCTGTGGTGTTGATTATAGACTGAATTTTCTGCAGCTGCGTCATTGGCAACCTAGTAAGAATGATATTGCCATAGTCAATTCGACTGAGAACCAAAGCAGAAGCCAATGTTCTCAGTGAGTCCTTGGTCAATAACCATCTTATGGATCGTATTTGGCGTAAAGAAGCAAAGCAGGTTTGAGTCATCTTGTTGATGTGTGTCGTCATGGTGAGGTCTTTGTCGAGATAATCTCCTAGGTTTCTGACATTATCGGAAGGAATTATCTCGTTCTGACAAATGCGAACTGGATCTTTGGGAGTGTGAGTAGAGTTTCGACGGGATGAGAGCCAGATAACTTCAGTTTTGCTGGAGTTAAGTTTCAGTTGATTGGCACCCATCCAAGCAGCAATTTCATCAATGCATGATGACACCCTTGCTTGCAGGTCAGCCTGATGACCTTTAATGCAATGACCGTAAATCTGGGTGTCATCAGCGTACTGATGAAAAGCGAGCTCATGTCTAGCTGCTATTCTTTCCAAATCTCCAGTGTACAAAGAGAACAGTAAAGGACCAAAGACTGAACCTTGGGGGACTCCTACAGCGGAAACCGACATTGTCGATTTTGTCCCACTACAGCGGATGTCAAAACATCTGTCATTTAAGTAGTCCCTAAACCATTCTAACGCAGAGTCAGAGAAACCACAGGAGATGTGCAATCTTCGGAGCAGTGTTGCGTGATCTACCAGATCGAAAGCTGCCGATAGATCAAGCAAAACTAACCATGTAAGCTTACCGTCATCTGCTGCCCTAACGATGTCTGAAAAGACTTTGGTTATGGCAGTTTCTGTCGAATGATGACGACGGTAGGCTGACTGCAAGGGAGGGAAAATATGAAATTCTGCGAGGTAGTTGACTACTCTGTGGAGAACTGATCTTTCCATGAGTTTGGACAACACCCTCAAGTTTGAAATAGGCCTGTACGACGAAGTTTCAGTGAGTTTAAGACTTGGCTTCTTGAGCAGTGGCGTGATGTAGGCCGACTTGAAGGACTTCGGAACCCTGCCTGCCGAAAAAGACCTGTTGAATAAGCTCACTAAAAAAGGAGCAATTATTCCAGATATCTCCTTCAACAGCCATGTAGGAACCGGGTCATTCGAGCACTGCTTATTCGGAAGCCCTTGAATAGCCCTAACTACTTCTTCTTCGTCGAATGTGCTGAACCCATGCTGAACAGTATGCATTGCTACTGACGGCAATCACGATTCGTGGTAGATGCTGAAGCACTCCAAATGTAAAGCTACATTACATTTAAGGCATTTCTTTTGCACTTTCTTTCCACATTGCTTGCATCTTTTTTGCCCATCTTCACTTTTACCAATAAAATGATCTTTTCCATCGTATCGGACATCTGCAATCACGCTTTTAGCTAAATTCATGGATTCTTTTATTTCTTTGGGCCAAAATTTGAGAAATCTTTCATTCATAGCATCGAATAATGGACGCACTTCGGCCATCTTGTCTAACTTATTAATTTTCTCGTTGTCATTGCAATGCAAATATCTTAATAACTCTTCAAATCTGTTGACAGTCATAGCATTGCTTACAGCTAGATTGTGTACATCGTCGCTCTGTTCCCAGTACATCCTGCGGTTTGCCAAAGGAACATAACCTGAAAGCATGAGTAAAGCCAGCACCACTCTATATTCATTTTCAGTAGCATTCAGCTGTTTTAGTTTTTGGCTGGCATATAAATTTGACATGTCTATTATTAGCTTGATGACTGGTACATCCAAAAATGAATTAAACAATGTGAGAGGAGACATGTTTTCTAAATTTGGTTTGTCCTCGGAACAATAATCCAGTAGTAATGTCTTTTTTGGTCCATCTCCGATCAATTTTAATTTTGTTAGCTGGTCTTTTTACAGCAGTTTCTTCTCTACTTATAGTGGTTTTCTCTTCCCCAATTTTGGAAATTACTATTTCTGCTTCTGCATTTAGCTGGTTTCTTGATAAATTATCTAGGGTACCTTCACCATCCTCGGGTCCACTATCCTCATCAGAGCAGTTTGGGTCAGTAGGAGGAATCATGACTATATCTGCTGAAAAGAAATCATTGTCATCTTCCAAAATACTAAGGACTTCATGAAGAGCGAATCTGAAAATAATTGTTTGTACCATCGGTATTACTGCATAGTGTCCTTAAAAAAAGACATTCAATAAAACA
>OX030959.1:8921105-9036105 GCA_943735955.1 Piscicola geometra | reverse complement strand
TTTTCTATGCATTCAGACAAACATTGATATTACCCGTTTAGAGTTCTTATCAGAAGGAAAGAATACGCATCGAAAATGTCTAAAGGTTTCCGTGTGATGTTTAACAAAAATACAGCAAGGTTTGATAACTCAGGTAACATATTTTTCAGACTTGAAAGTTTCAAGTTGTAACTGAGTAAAAATTACATCATGTGTCTCAAGACTATTAAACTAATAAAAATGTCAAGAATATATTAAATCTAAAAATAATCCGTTTTTTACTGTATTAAAAATATTGAGTTCCAATGATTTTCTATTTAGAAACTCAACTACAGTCAAGACATGATTAAATGCTGAATTAACACTCACAAATAACATCATTCTTATCCACTATAGTCGATACGATGAGGTCAAATAACAGGACGAACTTTAAGGGTTACAACCAAAACAATGCTTCTACGAGCAGGAGAGGCGCTATAAGCTTCTCAGCAAGTTGGTCTTCTTGCATCTCTTATTCACAACTATTTAATCATTAATTTATTATAGGTATAAATTATTAAAATTCT
Source organism: Piscicola geometra (assembly GCA_943735955.1). Taxonomy (NCBI): domain Eukaryota; kingdom Metazoa; phylum Annelida; class Clitellata; order Hirudinida; family Piscicolidae; genus Piscicola; species Piscicola geometra. Next base: position 9,035,560 of record OX030959.1, on the reverse strand, counting down.
TAATTAAGATTGAAAACTTAATAAAGGCTACAAACATCAAATAAAAAAATGCAATGCATTATGCCAAAGGGAGGATCAAGCAGTACCTCGAGGCAGACGTCAACATGGATGGTGATGATAACGCAAACAACACACAGTTTAGGAGGTCAGCTACATTTGCATCATCATCATCATCTGCACAAATCATCTCCATCATCATCATCAGCACTACATTTTCAATTGCCTCATGCTCAATCTCATAATTGAATTTTTAAAAGCTATATTTAACTACAAGTTTACCAATTTATATCCATAAAATACATATTTATACTTGATTTCATCATTATATGAAATTATACAATTAATTCACTAAAACCCTTAATTAAAAAATATTACGAAAACAAAACTTTTCCAAACCACCCTACCCAGAGGAAGAGGGGCTTTCAGGGGCAGGGGTGGTCGAAAGGGGATCAGCATGCCGAACACTCCCTACGTGCCCATCTCCAAGTCAAACTGGTACAAGATCACAGTGAGTTTGCCACTACAACCTCCACTATTTCAAATCATTAAAACCGTTGGGTTTTTCATCTTAAAATTTATTGAAATTAATATACATTATTTAAGTTATTAGAAAGTAATCAGGGTAAATAAAGTTTTTGAGACATAACGGACCATGACCATTTTGAATGGACAGATCTCGCACGCCAGAGACCTCGAGCAGGACTTCATCTTGAAGTCGATCAATGATCAGATGAAGATTCCCTTCTTGCCCGTCAATGTGCGTGTGCTGCTAGGAGTGGTGACGCAGTGGTGCTATTGGTGGTGGCGGTGGTAGAGCTCATTGGAGTGGTTTTAGGGACGTTGGTGGTAGTGGTTGGGTGCTAATAGCCATCGTCTTGACTCCAACAATGGCTACAAATTCCATCCACCCACCATTCCATCCATCACCCCATCCAATCCATCACAACATCCAACAATGTCACACTACACCCTGCCGCACTCTTCTTCCCACCACCACAACAACAATAACAACCACTACAACACCAAAACCACCACAACAACAACAGTTCACCAAAACCACCACAACAACAACAGTTCACCAAAACCACCACAACAACAACAGTTCACCAAAACCACCACCAAAACCACCACAACAACAACAGTTCACCAAAACCACATCAACAACAACTCAACAACGACAGTTCAGCAAAACCACCACATCAACAACAACTCAACAACAACAGTTCACCAAAACCACCTCAACAACAACCACATCAACAACAACAGTTCACCAAAACCACCACAACAACAACCACATCAACAACAACTCAACAACGACAACAGTTCAGCAAAGAGGGCACGTACGCCATCTTCTACATCAAGGGCCACAACGAGGCAGTCGCCATCAAGGCACTCCACCGCAAGATCCCCACCCCTTCAGGATTCATGGTGGGAGGCGGTGTGCATGCTTGTGGTGGTAGGTTGAGAAGGGGGGGTTTGGTGGTGCTGATAATGGAGGGGATGGGGGTTGAAATATGTGTGGTTTTGATTTAGGTGACCATTCAGTCGTCAACTTTTTACTTTTCCCAAGTCACCACTACCTTCCTTCTTGCCACCACACCACGCTTACCACCTACAACTTACTAATCACAGCGCCATGACCCCTCCACAATAACCACGACCACCACGCAAGATGTACATGACGATATGCACGTGTGAGGCGCCTCTGACGCCGCTGAACGCCGAGGTGCTGGCGAAAGTGAAGGAGGTGATGAGCAAGCGCTACTCGCCAGACACCGCCTCTCTCAACCTCTCCAACTTCTCGCAAGATCCTGGTTTGTACGTTGTTGTTGCCACATACATACTTAAATACATACATACATACATACATACATACATACATACATACATACATACATACATACATACATGCATACATACATACACAGACCTGCAGTCACAGAACCTGATCATAACGTTTGCACGCACGAAGATGGTTCACTCGATCATCGACATCATCGAGCAGAACATCCCTGAGGTTTCATCATCATCATCATCATCGGCATCATCATTATCATTATTCATGTTTGTATAGCGCATTCTTTTTTCATTAAAATGCACTCATGCCATCCCTGTGATGCAGCTACGGATCCTGGACCTGAGCGACAACAACATCTCCTACTTGGACCCCTTCAGCCTCCTAGCTGACAAGGCCAAGCACCTCACCCACCTCAACCTCTCCTCCAATAAAGTTTGAGATGATCATGATGATCATCGTTATCATCTCCATCATCATCATCATCATTTTTGTCATCATCATTACCACCATCATCATCGTCACCACCATCATCATCAAATTCCCCACTAGCACCATCATCATCATCATCACCCACCATCAACATCATCATCATGACTTCGCCACCAGGTGACTCACGACAACGAGTTGAGGCATCTGAAGAAGTTGAAGCTGGAGGAGTTGTGGTTGGTGGCGAACCCGCTCACGAAGGTGCACAGCGACAAGCAGTTGTACATCAGGTTATGTACGCGTGGTTGTTCAGCAGTTGTTGTTGCTTGTGTTGGTAGTATAGTAGTTGTTGTTACTTTTGTTGGTAGTATAGTAGTTGTTGTTGTTGCTTGTGTTGTGGTGTTCTCCCTCTTCCTAATTGTGTTCGTCTGCTTCATGATCTTCATTCATCTTCTTCATTGTTTCCACTCTATTCGCATCTCAATACGTGAATCTGACGTCACATCACTATCAAACATACGTCACAACACACGGGATGTGATAGGGACATCATCTCTTTTGTCTCCACCACAAGCACTGACCTCCATCAGCAGACATAGTAGTAGTAGTAGTTCTGAAACTGCATAATGATGTCTTCTTAACAGCCCCATTTGCTCACCTCTTGTCATCATCATCATCATCATGACGTCGTCGTGATGATGATGATGTCTAAATTGAGGTCCAAATTTTAGAAGCCATTTCCATAACAGAGTGGGAGGCTCTGAAGAGCCTTCAGTGAGAGACGCTCGTGTGTGTCTGTCTCTAGAGCTCTGTCGCCATGCACTGGTCGCTATGTTAAATAACATCATTATCATGCACTGGTCGCTATGTTAAATAACATCATTATCATGCACTGGTCGCTATGTTAAATAACATCATTATCATGCACCTGTCGTATTCTTAGTCAGTTCTTGGCGCTCACTTCCTGCATTCTATTTCATTCATTTCTATTTCTTATTACGCTTGATAAATGAATGCATGCATGCATGCATGATTTGATAGTTGGATAGATGAATGGTTGAGGATTTGTTGAAAGGACCAAGGACATTTAATGAGGCTGGATGGATGGATGGATTAATTGAATGAATAAATGGGTGGGTAGGTGGGTGGGTGGATGGATGGATGGGACACTAATTGACACTATATCTGTTTGGATGGGATGGCAATTGTTTCATTGGTGGACGATTCATCCCTTAAGGGAATGCATGGGGATGCTTGTCGTGGACATTTATAGAAGAACTCTTTTACCATCATACTTTGAATCATTGGTATTTTCATTGTGGTTCATCATCATCATCATCTCCATCATCATCATCATCTCCATCATCATCATCATCTCCATCATCATCATCATCTCCATCATCATCATCATCATCATCTCCATCATCATCATCATCTCCATCATTATCATCATCTCCATCGTCATCATCATCTCCATCGTCATTATCATCTCCATCATCATCATCATCTCCATCATCATCATCATCTCCATCATCATCATCATCTCCATCGTCATCTCCATCGTCATCATCATCTACATCGTCATCATCATCTCCATCGTCATCATCGTCAGCAAATCAACAACAACGATGATATCAAAGAAATGTATTCACTGGTGCTCAGGAAGGTCAAGAGAAACAAGTATTAGAAGAGACAAATGTTTGGTGAGGAATTGAAAAGGATGAATGATAAATTGCAAAAAAATAAAAAGAAACATAAAAAAACTTGAAAGAAAAAAAACATTTTCATATAAAAATAAAAAAAGTAGAACGAAAATGAAAAACAAGCAAAAAATGAATCAATGGAAAAAAACAAAAAAATCAACTAGGAAGAAATATCAAAAAAATTAAATAAACTAGGAAGAAAAATCAAAAAGAACTAATGAAGTAAAAAAAGTATACAACTAAAAAATTGGAAAAAAAGGGGAAAAAATGGTTGAATTAAAAAATGAAAATAAATGGAAAAAATGAAAAGAACTTTAATCAAAAAGAATAAATGAACGAGAGCACTTCAATTAAATGATAATGTGTTGAATTGAATAATTGGAAAACGTCTCTGACCACTTACAAATCAACCCAATTTCTTCATCATCATTGACTTTGGCATCATCATCGTAATCATCATCATCATCATCATCATTGACTTTGTAACTCCATCATCATATTAATTCTCATCAAATCATGGCTTTCTAACTACATTTTAACCGTGTTCAATGTCTTTTGCACAAAAAAACTTATTTGTTATCATCATCGTCATCATCACCACCACCATCATCATCGCCATCATCATCATCGTCATCATCACCACCACCATCATCATCGCCATCATCTTCATTCTGATTTTTGACACTCTTCCAAGGACTCAACATGTGCCTGCAGCATTTCTGACTCTCCCCATCCTTTTTCCACTCTTTCCTCCACTCTTTTATTTTGCCCATGCCTTCTCCACTCTTTCCTCCACTCTTTTATTTTGCCAATCCCTTCTCCACTCTTTCCTCCACTCTTTTATTTTGCCCATGCCTTCTCCACTCTTTCCTCCACTCTTTTATTTTGCCAATCCCTTCTCCACTCTTTCCTCCACTCTTTTATTTTGCCCATGCCTTCTCCAGTCCTTCAATGTCCTCTCCTCCACCACTTCCTCTCCCATCCCATTCTTTCCCTCCTTCTCTTCCACGACCTTCGTCTTCCTCCCCTTCTTTCCTGAGATTCCTCTCCCAACAATCTCCTCTTTTCTTCTCTTCATTCCTTCCATCGTCATCTCTCTTTCTCTTCTTTTCTCTCACTCTCCATCCTCTTCCTCCTCAGTTTCTTGTCTGATGTGTGCACCACTTGTAGTGCTAGTGGCAGCAGTGAAGGTGGTGGTAGTGCTAGTAGTAGGGGCTGTCAAGCAGGTGGTCGCCATGGCAACCACACAAGCCTCAAAGCATGCCATTACAACACACCACACTGCACTGGCCACACTCTACCACTTGCAACAGCTGACACCACGGTGTTCGTGCTGATGATGTCACACGTGCAACAGACGTGGCAAGTTGGCCTACAACCACACTGCCAAGCACACTGCATGCATCCCCTCCATGACAGCAACCCTGCCTGCTCCTCTGCACCTCCCTGACCAGGGGAGGGCAAGAGCTGAGAGGGTGGTCGAGAAGGAGGCTCTGTATGTCTGTTTCTTTCTTCTTCTGCCTGTTTCTCTCTTCTTCTGCCTGTTTCTTTCTTCTACTGTCTGTTTCTTTCTTCTTCTGCCTGTTTCTTTCTTCTCCTGCCTGTTTCTTTCTTCTACTGCCTTTTTTTTCTCCTGCTGTTTATTTCTGTTTTCTTCTGCCTGTTTCTTTCTTCTACTGCCTACTCGTTTCTTCTGCTGCCTCTTATCTTCAACTTTTTCTGATCCTCAAGAACATCAAGCGATGTTTTTTCTTCATCATCATCGTCATCATCATCATCATCGTCATCATCATCATCATCATCGTCACCACTATTGTCATCATTATTATCACCAAACTCAATCTTCAAACATGACTTTCATGTTTATTTAACAGTTTACTGCTGCCATTTGTACTTTCACCATTGCTTCTCAGGGTGTGTATATATATGTGTGTGTGTGTTTGTGTGTGTGTGTGTGTGTGGGTGTGTGTGTTCATGCGTTTGTGTGTGCATCTGAAAACATCTCTATGCTTGAATGTCCTATTTGGTTTTTTCACGATGGAGTGTAGAGACAGACACACGAAGGCGGGCAAGCCTCCCACACCAGAGCCTCGACCACTCCTCCGATGCAAACAGTCCCAACCACTCACATCTCGTTTTTTTTCTGTCTAAGCTCCAACGAAATTTTTTCCGTTATGAACATATTATCGACTTTCATTGTATTTTCAATTAACTGAGGCTTTTATGTTTTTTAATATTTTATCCCCCTCTATTATACTTTTCAAATAAAATCATCACAATCCATCATCATCATCACCACATAACACTAACATCATCATCATCACGGCACTGATGACGATGATGACGTCATGTGGTGACGCAGTAACGTTTACAAATATAAAAACTCCCTCCTGCCTCTGCTCCCGTGTGCAGGGCTGTCCGACAGAAGTTCCCACAGCTGCTCAGACTGGTCGGTGATGATGATGATGATGATAGGGTGTGGGGATGATGATGATGATTATAGGGTGTGAGGATGATGATGATGATGATGGGGGGTGGGGATGATGATGAAATGGATACTTAATTTATTGTATTAATCGATTCAATGCAAATGCTTGAAGCATGGCCTTGTTGAAATTATAATTGAGAGAATCTAATTCTCAAAGAGTGTGACCTACCACCACCAACCGAATGCAGGACGGAACCATTCTGCCACCCCCCATCAACTTCAACATCGACTCCACAGAACTACCACCCATCAAAGTTATCATCATCATCCTTATCAGCATCATTATCATCAGCATCATCAGCTTCATTATCATCAGCATCGTCTTCATCATCATCATCATCATTACATCGATTGACTCCTTTTTTCGTCTTTCCATCACCTCGATCATTATCACTTCTTTCAAACTACCTCCTCTCTCAAGCACCATCCAGTGTGCCAGCATTGTTGCATTGTTATTATTATTATTGCTATTATTAAATTTTATTATTTTTGTTCTTTATTATTATTAATAATATTATGGACCGCAGGAAAGCCACTACGCTGACGGCGCCATGAAGGACATCATCAACCTCTTCTTGCAGCAGTGAGCGCTCATCCTCCATCTCGTCCTTTTCCCATCCACCCATCATTGATCCTTTTTACTACCCATCCACCCATCATTGATCCTTTGTACTACCCATCCACCCATCATTGACCCTTTCAATTCATCCGTCCACTGTTCACATATCCCTCCAATCTATCCATCCATCCTTCCAATCTATCCATCATTCATCCTTCCACTCATTCCTCCCATCCATCCAAGCATCAAACATTCATCCACTCCAATCCACCCATTCACTCATCCCTCCCATCCATCCATCCATCCATCCACCCACCCACCTACTCCAGGTACTTCAGCGTATATGACAGCACAGACAGGAGTCCACTGATTGGAGCATACCACCCCAGCGTCAGTCATCATCATCATCATCATCATCATCATCAACATCAACACCATGCCATTCTTTCAATCATTCATTACTAAAGGGGTTCAACCAGAATGAATAGCTATTCATCAATCAATCAACCAAATAGACAGTTTATATACTTATACATAAATCGATATATCTTAAAACTGATGAGAAATATCGATATATAGATGCACTATAACGCCTACAAAGAGGTTGTACTGATGATGATGATGATGATGACGATGATGATGATGATGATGATGATTTAAATTCCTCCAGGCGACCTTGACATTCAGCACTCTGCAAACCAGGTCACAAGGCCCCCACCAGTCAGTGCTGCTGATGATGATGTCGCTACTATTATCATCAAACTAATTTTGTTGATAATCTTTAACAACAACAACAACAACAGCTCATCCAGTCTACAGGAATATCTGAAGCTCAACAGAAACTTGAAAAAGATCTCGGAAGGTGTCATCTTTTTCCTCTATCCACCTTCCATCCATCCGTGCATTCATCCACCCTCCATCCATCCGTGCATTCATCCACCTTCCATCCATCCGTGCATTCATCCGTCATACATCCATCCGTGTATTCCATCCATGCATTCATGCATTCATGCATGCATTCCTCCACGCAGTCGACAAGTTCAAAAAGGTGTATTGTGGCTCAGAGGCGATTGTGGCTGTGATCAAGAAGCTGCCGTCGACACTCCACGTCGCCTCGTCGTTCAACGTCGACATCTCCCTCGTTTCTGTGCGTTTTGGTGGATGCATTATTCTTACTATGCGAGTTGTTTGCAATGGTGTTTTGGTGAGCTGATGTGGTTATGGTGGTGTTGATTGTTATGATGGTAGCGGTTATGGTGGTGTTGATTGTTATGATGGTAGTGGTTATGGTGGTTGAGGTGGTAGTGATTGTAATGGTGGCGAGGATGATGATGGTTTCATGGCAAGGACCTCGATGACTCATCCACCACCCTCCAGCCCACCATGATGATCTTCTCGGTGCAGGGAATCTTCATCGAGAGTGAGGCGTCCTTACCTGTCTCAGTGCAATCCTTCAAGCTACCAAATATTCTACTCAGTAGTTATTCAACCCATCACAACTTTTGATTCCACTCCCACCACCTTGACCACTAAAACGTCATTCCTGCCTCCATCTTCCCCTCCACAAACACTGCAGCATCTAGCAAGTTAAAGAGACACTTCAACAAACAACTGGTCACTGTGCCTAATGCCGATGGGTGTGTGACTCACTTCACTTCTCTCTCCCTTTCTCTCTTTTTGTTTTTCCATCTTTCTGATTCTTCATGAGTGTCACCTTATAACGAATTCAGCGCATATTTTCAAGGTTTCCTCAACCTTCATATCTTTAAATGTTCTGCCTCAATTATTCAACTCCACTCCCCTCACGGCCTGCCCTTCAGACTGGCAATCATGAACGAGATGTGCACTGTGGCGAATCTGTCGCTCGATCTGCTTGAGGTTCGTCTGTGCAGACATTCTTTCATTCTTTCATTCTTTCATTGTTTCATTGTTTTAACTTTCATTCTTTCATTGTTTCAACTTCTCAAGTCTCAACTGCATTGTTATTTGCAACGTTGCTCTAGCATCGAGTAATTCTCAGTGTCTCGATCGCACAGAAACACAAAGGCACATCGCTGGAGACGGCCAAGCAGCAGGTGCAAGCAGTGCCCCCGCCTACTGTTGCCACTGTCGTCAGTGGGCATGGCAGCTTGACAGATGTGCAGCGGGAAATGATGGCCATGTTTGCAGGACAGTCCGGCATGAACGGCCACTACTGCTTCCTGTACGTTCACTGTGTCTGCCATCTTTTCCATTCGATGCCACTTCCTTCTGAACCATCCCTCTCCACGCCTCACACACACACACACACACACACACACACACACACAGGTGCCTCTCGGGCAATGACTGGAACTTCCAACAGGCAGCTGCCAAGTTCGCAGAACTTAAGGTGGGTACTCCTCACTCCAGTCTTCTTTTACGTACGCCGAATGTGTTGGTGCTTGCCAAGATTATAAAATGTTCTTGTATATTGTTGCTGCTTAATATTATTTGTTTTCTTGCAGGCTTCCAACAGCATACCAGCAGAAGCTTTTATGTTGAACTGACCAGTTTATAAATTATTGTGTTATCATGTACAGCATTTTTTTACTATTTAGTTTTTTATTATCAATACTTATTAGTTAATATATTTTTTAACGTTTTCTGTAAACATACAGCATGCTTAAGACATTTACCACCGATCAAAGCCTTAAGATGTTTCCCTGCTTTTGGAAGTAAATGAAATCCCATTAATAAATGTATAATAAGGCGTTCACTTTTTTTCATCCTTTGTCAAAGGTTTCAAGCTCAGCACCATAAATAATTTTTGTCATTTTTTAGTTTGTCATTTAAATGGTAGCTGTTTTTATACTATGTTAATTGATTATCACTCATCGCTATGCCTTTGGAGAGAGTTTTCTGCAGTTTTAAACAACTATCTAAGAAACATTTTTCAAGAACCGCTTACAACTACTTAAAAAAAAGTTTGTTTAGTTTTTTTGAAACATTAATTTATTTGTTTTGTTTTCATATATTTAATCAATTTACGGGATACATTTTATGCAGTTGAAATCAAAACTGAAGGAGATCTCACAACAGTTTGTTACCCCGTTATAATAACAATAGCATCATTTCAATATTTTATAGATAAATTCTCTGCATAAGTAATTTATTGAAGAATATCATGCACACAGCCTGTTTTTATAACATTCCAATGATTATTAAACTACACTTGAAAGATTGAAGGAAGGTACATACCGTCTGAGAGAGAAGAATATTTGATCAACAACGATCCGTATTACGAATACTGTGCTCTATGTCCTAAAAAGCTCCCCTCACCAGTCAAATACACCGTTAGTATATATTAAATAATTTTTTCATAAAATCTTTATTTTATTTTCAATGATTTGTAATTCCCAATGCAACAGGATGTCTTAATTCTCAGTCAGTTTGTGGATAGAAGAGGGGCAGCTCTACCCATGCACGCAACAGGTCTCTGCTACAGAGCCAACTACAGGCTACTAAGACTGGTCGACCAAGCACAAGCTGCTGGTTAGCTCAAGCATTCATCCATCCCATTCATCTATCACTTCCATCCATCCATCATGATCCCCTATCACTTGAATGGCGCCTCACTTGCATGCTCACACAGGCCTGATGAAACGACCATCTGACCACCCCGAACTCACACGCAGGTGGAACAAATACAATATATACTACGATGAGTAGTCCTCCCTGAACTAACCTTACTATTCGATATTTTGTAGTAAAAACTTTTCAGTATATTATAATAATATAAACTTTTCAGTATATTATAATAATATAAACTTTTCAGTATATTATAATAATATAAACTTTTCAGTATATTATAATAATATAAACTTTTCAGTATATTATAATAATATAAATCTCTTATCTAATAATTGAAATATGAAAATGGGAAAAATAAAATAACTGAGAATTAGACAAAGTTGTTGAAAACTTCGAAAATTGAGTTTTAACTTAGTAAGCTAACTTTATCAAGGACACATAAATACCTACATAAATAATATAGCAAACTATCATAGAATCATTAACGCGATGTAAATTGAATAAATCATAGATGTAGTATGTTAGATTAATGTAATGTGCCGAGTCTGTAATAAAAGCTTGAATTATTTTATAAATATGTGAGGGATGGCTGACATTTAATCAAGTATTACCGACATTTAAAATGAAAATGAGTTCTCAACTAAAATTACGTTTCAATTTCCAAGAGTGAAGTAAAATGTCAAACACCCGCAATCTGCTCAGTCGTCGAACGCTAATACGAAGTTTATAAGCAGTTCGCGGCTTTGATGAATTGAACATATGGTAATGAACTAAGAATAACACATACTTCTCGAGGTTAAAACGGTCAAACCGCCTAAAGAGAGTAGAAAGAACGAAGAGTCGCACTAAGCAAGGTCCTTCTTGATGGATTAGGCGACCATTCATCCCATCCTATCACTGCGCAAACGAATATTAAATGATAGTCATGGCAGACTGACCATCGGGTGTCGAAGGTTGCTACGCTATCGTAGATGGTCTGATATCATATTTAAGAAGAATAAACATGTATTTTAAAAATTAATTAATATTGTCCAGTGCAGGTTTCGCTTATAATAATTACGGTAGTGTTCCAGCACGCCAATATCAAAGATCGTCTACTTGTATTACAAACTTTGTAGTAAATGAAATGCACCTTAAAGTAGCAAGCATTGCTTTCAGTGTGTGTTTGTATATATATATATTTATTTATTTAATTAAAGAAGTATGTATATGTTAATCTTCCTCATATACATACACAACTTTTTAAACGGCACTCTAACGCTCCAGAAGTGGTGATGATGATGATCACTGATCCTGAGGCGTTGGAGCCAGCCTGTTGATGAGCTCCTCGATCATGTCATGCCTGTGTCATGGTGGTGGTTGTGGTGGCGCATCAGTGGTAATTGTTGGTAATTGAGTGCTATCTCAAGATAGAAGAATGGATAGAGATGGATGGATATAAATGGATGTAGATAGATAGATAGATAGATAGATAGATAGATAGATAGATAGATAGATAGATAGATAGATAGATAGATAGATAGATAGATAGATAGATAGATAGATAGATAGATAGATAGATAGATAGATAGATAGATAGATAGATAGATAGATAGATAGACAGACTTGGCGTAGATGCCTCCACCAGGGGGCAGGCCTTCGATGTCTTCGTTGGCAAGCAGGTGCATCACGTAGTTGAACATGGAGGTGTTTGGAGTGATGCTCTCCATCAGCTCTGGTGGACCAAGCAGCGTAGTGAATTACTTTGATGCAACTCTAAATACTTTCAAAGTTGAAAACTCAAATCAATGTCTGGGTAACATATTTGCATTAAATTAATTTAAAAGAACATTAACCTTTATGAAATTCAAGTAGAAGTCAATGCCATAAGACATCATCAATAGCTTCTTTCCCACATCAGCACCAACCCTAACCTATGACTTTGGTCTCGAGCCTCTTGTTCAGTTCTTCCTCCTTCGCCTTGGCGTCCTCAGAGATCCTCGGAGCGCCATCGAACGTCAGGAGGATGATGCTCATGTTGTCTCGCGAGCCCTGTTGAGTGTGGACTTTATTATAAGGTTTGTATTCATGTTTACTTTGTTATATTCTATTGTGTTGTAGTTCGCTTTAGTTAATAGATTTTTAAGGTTAATGAAGAAGAAATTAAACCTTAGAAAGACAAGTGTCTAGAACAGAGTTGCAGATGCTGATGAGATCGTCACTGATTTCTAAACGATTTCTGATGAAGTCACAAAGCTGCTCGTTGCTCATCACGTCCCAGATGCCATCACAGGCCAGCACTAGAAACTCATCATCCTCACACCGCATCTCTGAAAAGACATCAGGTTCTGGAGACACCAACTGCTCACACTCACCCCTCCCTTGCACGTTTTTGTATTCAAAATCTCCAAGTGCCCTTGAAACAGCCAGAGAACCATTCACCCTCTGAATCATGACACTGCCACCTGCATTCACTATTCTCTCCTTCTCGGAAGGCGACGCAGGCTTGTGGTCCTGGGTGGCTGCTGCAACCTTGCCTCCCCTCGACAAGACAGCTCTGGAGTCTCCGCAGTTGGCAAGGTAGATCTTAGTCGGACTGATCAAAACGCAAACTGCTGTAGTACCACTTTTGTCGGCGCCACTCACTGTTTCTGGAAGTTCTCTTATTTTCTGATCTAATGTTAGGAATCCTGTTCTGATACCAGCTTTAATTTGATCTTCTGTTGGTATTTCGACTCCTTCGGCGGCGGTTTCTTCAACTGCAGTAGCTGAATTTTTTCCTTTAAAGTCCTCATTTGAAAGTATAGAATCGAGTAACTCGGTTGAGCAATAATTAGAAATGCGTGAACCGGCGTGTCCGTCGAAGACGGCAAAGTACAACCATTCTTTCAGGTTCCCAGGCAACTCGACTATTGCAGAATGGGCATCCTCCATGTCAATCCTCCAGCCTTGCATACTACTAACGGCATACTTAACGCCATTGCCCGCCCCCGATAAGACATGTTTATCGACTTGTGGTTTATCTAGAAAGGCCCCCATTAAATTATTAACAACTTATGTAGCAATACTAAACGGCGAGTAAGATGTATCGTTTTGAAGCAGAAATGAAATCTGTAAAATAATATGTTATAAATATCATTTATATTTTTTGCAAATCGTACATCCTATTCAACGCTTCATTACCTGCTTGTAATTCAATCGAAGTCAACAATTCATTTAATGAATAACATGAAAATATTCAATCCCAAACGAAATGAATGTTAATTCAATATTTTAAATCTTTTAAATTTGAATTAAGACAATCGCCATGAAAAGCGGAGCTAGTAAACAGAAAAATTAGTACGCATGCGCCAACGACTATTAATAGGCTATGATGTAATTTGTCAGTAAGAAAGTAATTTTTTTAACTTTATTTTCTGCATTTGTAAAATCTGATAGAAATAACTATTAATACTATTAAATTATTCAAACGTAAAAACTTTAAGAGAAGTTTAATGAAAAATATAGAAATAATTGAATAAACCTTTGTGATCATGAAATACTCTTCAAAACTTCCCAAGTATTTCTAGAAACTACCTTTAAAAACTGCTTTCTATTCATGGAAAACCAAATATAAAAAATTGAAATATATTTCAGTGAAATATTTAACTTGAGAATGCGTTGAAAGATTATTGGGTTTGATGGTTTTTATTATGATTTAACAATGAGTATTTTCATAATTTATTTTTTTCCCACAACGAAAAATATAAAACAGCTTAAGTTTTGAGCGAGTTTAAAAAGTTATAGATGAATTTACAAAAATTAAATGGCATTTCAGTATAATAACATAAAAAGAGAACTAAACAAAATAGAAAATGCTAAAAAAACTCAGACACACACATAATGCTGGTAGAACAATGATTCAAGTGTGTGCATGATAAGAGCATTGATGAGTAGCCAGTTGAAATCATGATAAAACGCACACACAGAGACACTGATGGAAGGGTTGGATGAATGCAGACAAGTGTTTGTTGTTGTGAGTAGTTTGGCCTCGAGTAGGAATGATTCAACTCAGATGCATGCAGAATATTCAGAAAAGATCGATCAGATAGAATAACATTATTGTAACTCATTCGAATATAAATAATTTCTGTGCATATAGAACCAATGCAACTATACAATATACAATTGTCACTAACTAGTTCTCTAAAGGATGAAGTTAAGTTTAAAATAGCAGACATTCGAAAAAGAAAGCAAATAGTTGTTAGTCGGAAAGAGTCGCAACGAGTTGTCATGAGACATTTGTGGATGAGTATTTGACAGATTGAGAGTATTTTCTGTGAATATTTAAGGAGGTTAATGCAAGGTGACAAAGACGCTATTCCAAGTGGCACGTTCAATTGTTGCTCGCATGCTTGGAGAGGAAGGAAGGCGGCGGAATGGACTTGACGCCAGGGGGCAGGACTCTTCCCTTGGCAGGGGAAGGTTTGATGCTGGCGTTGAGAGGCTTGGAGGCGCTTGTCTCCTTGACCGATGAGAACTTGAAGGCGCCTGGAACGATTTTCTTGGTGGCTGGAGGAGTAGAAGATTCAGGCTGCTGCCATGCTTTGAAAGGGATGTCCTTCTTTGATGCCTCAGCGGAAGAAGGAGGAGTTGAGGAAGAGGAGGAGGAGTGAGGGAGAGACTGGAGAAGCTTGGAGTTTGAGGCGTTTTCAGACGTCTGTTTGGGAGACTTGGCGCCTGACAGAGCGACACTGTTTAGTTTGAGGTTCAGGAAGGAGTTGTTGCAGTCGGAAGAGACCTCCTTCTTCTCACTCTCCGAAGCCTTCCTCTCCCTCGGCACCCTGGCCACAAACTTCGCCTTGTCAGCGTTCTCAGGAGGCGTGTGTGAAGTGTTCTCCTTGGCGTCTGAGTTCACTTGGTTCAACTTGAAAGCTCCGAATGGCTTCTTGGCTCCCTCGACAAACTCATCACTCGCACGAGCGTTCTCCGCCTCCTGCTCCACCTTGGAGGCTTTCAAAGCGGGCTTCTCGAAGGCAACTTTGGGCTTCAAGGCAAACACCTCAGGCTTCGCGGCAGGCTTCTCTTGAGGCTCAACATTCTTCCCCTTGGTGCTGTTGAAAGTCTTGCCTACACCCGCCTTAGAAGCCGACGAAGGAGCCTTTTCACTGAGCGACCTCAGTTTGGGAAAGTCATTCGATGCCTTCTCTTCCTTGCCTCCCAGCACTGAGAACTTAGCTTTCAGTTTGGCCTTGACCTCATCGGCGTTGTGGTTCTTATCGGAGTCTTCCTGACCTTCCTTCTTGCTGCCCCTCCTGCCCTCAACTGACTTCAGCTTCCAAAGCGGCTCCTTCACACCAGGCTCAGAGTCTGCCTCTGCAGCCTTCTCAGGCGCTGCAACCTCTCTGATCGTGCCAACTCTCCTAACGAACTTGTCGGGCTTGGCGGCGATGATGGGAGGGGCGTTTGTGGTGTTGTCGCTGTTGACTCGGGCACTCTTGAACGAGGCTGCAGTCGATGGTTTCGGAACAAAGGGCTTGCTGTCCAGGCCGTTGGCAGCACTCTCTTCGTCTGCTGCCTTCTTCTCAGACCTCGAGGCGTCAGGCTTCAGTGACTTCAGGGCATCACCCTTGCCCTGCACAAGGACACTCTTCTTGCTGGCCTCGACACTCGTCTTTGTGTGCATCAACAACAACAAATTCAAATCATTATTACAATTCAAGCCATGCTGCAAGCAGATAAATAACACCTTCATAAAAACACCCTAAAAGATTTAAAAGCACAGCAACCTCGTTGTTGGGAAGGAGATCCTTGTTGGCGGAAAATTCCTTGCGGGGAAAGACGACATTCCTGGGTGGGGCGTCATCCTTGCCGACCAGCGTCGTCTGCTTGCCCTGCTCTGCCTCCTTGGCGGACGCCTTGCCTCGAAAAGACTTTGCCTGCAGCCGGTTGAACATCTCAGTCAGCTCATTCCTGCCCGTCTCCTTCGTTGGACTGTCGTCCACTGGGGTCGTCTGCAGCAGGGCGATCGTCTTGCGCTTCTCCTGGATTTCTGCCAGATTCACCACGAAGGGAGCCTTGTTGCGCAAGAGATCAGCCTTGCTGGGCTTTGCTCTCACCTCGACCTCTTCCTGTCTGATCTTTGCGCCTACACCTAGTACTATCACTCTCTTGTCCTTCTTCTCTTCCTGTGCATCCTCTCCCTTCTTCTCCTTCTCTCCGCCCTCCGCTTCTGTCTTCGCCACCTTCAAGACGTCCAGCTTGTGGTTGAACACTTGCGTGGAGGACTTTTTGAAGTTCTTGTGGCTGGAGGCAAACGACATGCACTCTTCCTCCACTTGAGCCAGCGTTTGCTGCAATACATTTACGCCATTTGTATTTTCATTCTGACTGCAAATTCATTTTTAAAACAAAAGACCAATTAATGGGATAAGGCATAAATACATTTATCCCATTTATATTTTAATTTAGACTAAAATCTCATTTTAAACCAAACACAAATGAATAAAGTAAAGCTCTATGAATATGCAAACAGGGATGGGCGTGGTTCGGAAGACAGTGACGGCCCTGCGTCCAGTGGGTCTGATGAGTCTGCGATGTTTGGCAGCCGTCATGTCGAGCTTCTGCACGCCCTGCAAGGCCTCCAAGTCGGCTGCTTCTGTCGAGTGGTGCGTCATCCGTGCGATTGAATGGAAAAGAAATTATTACTTGTTTTGAATTTATCACAATAAGTGCTGTATAATAATAATATAATAATAATAATAATACTTTATATTTTAATCCACCATCAATATTGTTCAATATAATCGAAATATTCAGGATTATACAAGAGGAATAGTGAGGTGTAGTTTGAAGACACCTTCTTTCGAAGTCTCCTTGGCAGCGCCTTTCCTAGCGACTGCTTGAGGTAGTTGTTTGAATGGATCCTGCATGATGTGAAATCAGCATGCACGCTCTATCACACATAGCAGCAGAAACTACACAAATACCTCAATATTAAGAATCATTGTAAAACATAAAGGCGAGTTTAGTGACTTTTAAAGGTAATATATATTATTATTTATATTAATTTTACATTTCAAAATCTTTTTTATATTAATGTTACATTTTAAAAATCTTATTTATATTAATTTTACATTTAAAAATCTTATTTATATTAATTTTACATTTTTAAAATATTATTTATTTGGAGATCAACCTCGCCAAGGTTGTCCTCACTGGAATCTTCACTCAGTCTGCAATGGCCGCTGTCGAAGCTCGGAGAGTTGCATAGTCTCTGTGTTCATGCATGCATGTGTGATTGCATGTTTGCATGCATGTGTGATTGCATGTTTGCATGCATGTGTGATTGCATGTTTGCATGCATGTGTGAATAAACGTGTGGATCGATTGATGGATTGATGGGTAGATGGATGGGTAAATAGTCTATAATTAAGTCACATTTGTGTTTTTGGACTCGGGAGAAAAAGGACTTTGTGGCAGGCCGTCATCGTTTCCATCTCGCTTGTCGTCGTTGTCGTCTTTCAAGTCTTCCCTTTCTTTATCGTTGATCTATTCGGGTAAATAAAAAAGTAAGATTTTTAGCCATTTTAAATGATTCTTCAATTTTCAATCTTAAATAAAACCCTCAGCAATTAACTGCAAACAGCCACCTTCATCTTTTCCACCACCTCCACTTTCTTCTCCAAGATGAAGTCTCTACTCTTATTTCTCCTGTGTTTCTTGCCAGCGAATTCATTCTTAGCATACTTAGTGTTACTGTTGCTGTTGCGATTGCTGCTATTGTTCCTTTGGGCATCATCGTCAGCACCACCGCCACTGCCCCCCTGAACAGCGGTGAAGACGTTTTCGACAGATAGGCTCATCTGTTTCTTAACGGAAGCTTTGTTTCTGCGAAGTTGAAGGCGTGTTCGGTGAGTGAAATAGTTGAAATGGCTTCCAAATGAATTTGAAAAGTTTAATAAAAGCAGAAAAATAATGAAGGAATGATGGGGTGGTTGGTGAACGAACACATCATTGATAAGACGAATCGATGAAGAAGCAAAGCACAAGAGCATACTCTTCGGTGGGGGTGTTGGCGCTGGCCATGTGGAGCATGTCGTGCGTGGAGCCGACGATTTGTCTGTGTTGTTGAGTGGCAGGGAGGAAGGAAGTGGAGGGAGAGATGGAAGAGGGAGAGACCAGTTCATCTTCCAGGTGGTTCTTGTTTGGCAGCTTCATCAGTTTGCGTATCATGTCAAAAGATTTGAACTGAAAGGACTTCTTCTTCTTGAGCCCCTTGTCTGGCAAATAGAAATGGTCAATGCGAGTCACAGGATGGTGGTGCAAGAGCATAGTTGTGAATGGGTTCTTTTTCTTTAGAACGCAGACGTATTTTATGCAAACGGGTAGCCGAGTCGGCAACGATTCTCGGCTTGACCAATAATGAAAGGTCATAGGTTCGAGTGCAACCAATGCCCTAGTAACCCAAAGACGCACTATGAAAATATGCACCCTAAGTGGCCTGGAAGCCCGTTCGGGTTATACGCCACTACAATAATGCTTGTAATTATTATCATCATTATTATTATTATTATTAATGATAAAAAAGCATGCGTGAAAAATAAAAAGACGCAATTTATTTATGTATCTAAAAAAATAAAAAATAAAACCACTTTGCATTTATATATGAATGTCTACAATTTGTAGAACCTCTCAAGCACTCTCATCACAACACGCAGAAGCATGCAATCTTGAGAGCGCCTCTGCTGCAGGCATGCATTGGAAGGCATGCATTGGATGGCATGCATTGGAAGGCATGCATTGGATGGCATGCATTGGAAGGCATGCATTGGAAGGCATGCATTGGATGGCATGCATTGGAAGGCATGCATTGGATGGCATGCATTGGATGGCATGCATTGGAAGGCATGCATTGGATGGCATGCATTAGAAGGCATGCATTGGAAGGCATGCATTGGAAGGCATGCATTGGATGGCATGCATTGGAAGGCATGCATTGGAAGGCATGCATTGGATGGCATGCATTGGAAGGCATGCATTGGATGGCATGCATTAGAAGGCATGCATTGGAAGGCATGCATTGGAAGGCATGCATTGGAAGGCATGCATTGGATGGCATGCATTGGAAGGCATGCATTGGAAGGCATGCATTGGAAGGCATGCATTGGATGGCATGCATTGGATGGCATGCATTGGAAGGCATGCATTGGATGGCATGCATTGGAAGGCATGCATTGGATGGCATGCATTAGAAGGCATGCATTGGAAGGCATGCATTGGAAGGCATGCATTGGAAGGCATGCATTGGATGGCATGCATTGGAAGGCATGCATTGGAAGGCATGCATTGGAAGGCATGCATTGGATGGCATGCATTGGATGGCATGCATTGGAAGGCATGCATTGGATGGCATGCATTGGAAGGCATGCATTGGATGGCATGCATTGGATGGCATGCATTGGATGGCATGCATTGGAAGGCATGCATTGGAAGGCATGCATTGGATGGCATGCATTAGAAGGCATGCATTGGAAGGCATGCATTGGAAGGCATGCATTGGAAGGCATGCATTAGAAGGCATGCATTGGAAGGCATGCATTGGATGGCATGCATTGGATGGCATGCATTGGAAGGCATGCATTGGAAGGCATGCATTGGATGGCATGCATTGGATGGCATGCATTGGATGGCATGCATTGGAAGGCATGCATTGGAAGGCATGCATTGGATGGCATGCATTGGATGGCATGCATTGGAAGGCATGCATTAGAAGGCATGCATTGGATGGCATGCATTGGATGGCATGCATTGGAAGGCATGCATTAGAAGGCATGCATTGGATGGCATGCATTGGATGGCATGCATTGGGAGGCATGCATTGGAAGGCATGCATTGGGAGGCATGCATTGGATGGCATGCATTGGATGGCATGCATTGGATGGCATGCATTGGATGGCATGCATTGGATGGCATGCATTGGAAGGCATGCATTGGATGGCATGCATTGGATGGCATGCATTGGAAGGCATGCATTGGAAGGCATGCATTGGAAGACATGCATTGGATGGCATGCATTGGATGGCATGCATTGGATGGCATGCATTGGATGGCATGCATTGGAAGGCATGCATTGGATGGCATGCATTGGATGGCATGCATTGGATGGCATGCATTGGATGGCATGCATTGGATGGCATGCATTGGATGGCATGCATTGGAAGGCATGCATTGGAAGGCATGCATTGGAAGGCATGCATTGGAAGGCATGCATTGGAAGGCATGCATTGGAAGGCATGCATTGGAAGGCATGCATTGGAAGGCATGCATTGGAAGGCATGCATTGGAAGGCATGCATTGGAAGGCATGCATTGGAAGGCATGCATTGGATGGCATGCATTGGAAGGCATGCATTGGAAGGCATGCATTGGAAGGCATGCATTGGAAGGCATGCATTGGAAGGCATGCATTGGAAGGCATGCATTGGATGGCTTCTCTAGCGGCGATGTCTAAAGTAACGAAGCAATTATGAAGCGGCGTTTCTAATTGAGAGGGCAAAGTTTCGTGTCTATATAGGTTGTTACTGAATGCTGATGCCGCTGAATGAGGTTCATTTAGGCAATCACGTGTGTGTGTGTGTAGTTGGTCATGAGGTGAGTTTGATGATGAAGATGTATTTGCTGATTGGATAGACGAATGAATTGGTGGATTGGTAGAGGGATGAAGATGTAATTAGATTGAAGTTTGGATAGATAAACAAATGAGTAGATGGATGGATAGATTGAATGAGTAGGTGAATGAATGAGTAGATGGATGGATAGATTGAATAAGTAGGTGAATGAATGAGTGGATGGATGGATAGATTGAATAGGTAGGTGAATGAATGAGTAGATGGATGGATAGATTGAATAAGTAGGTGAATGAATGAGTAGATGGATGGATAGATTGAATAGGTAGGTGAATGAATGAGTGAATTGATGGATTACGTCTGTTTAAACATAAACTTAAATTGGAATGCCTGTTTGGAAACCGTTTGAAGGTCTTTCATTTGAAAAGCTTCCCAACGTTTCCGCACAAATATGCAGTTGAAAGAATGTATTTGAGGGGCTCAGTGCGGCAAGTGAGTGATCGATATAACCATTGTTCATAAAGGGGGATGTGCAATATTCTATAAATAATTCCAAGAACCATTCAAGTTGGAAAGTGATTTCTTTTCGAAGCTTCCTTACCCATTCCATCCTTCGTGCTGACATACAAGCCTCAAGATGTTCCATCCGCACTTCCTTCCAACTCCACCCTTCTATTACTCACTGCATGACCTATTTACGCGTTCAAAGAAACTTGAAGCTATAATACATCCACCAGAATCCATTGTTTAACCTCCATCACTTCGTCTTCATCATCTTCATCACCTTTATCATCATCATCATCTTCTTCGTCGTCATCATCCTCATCTTCATCATCTTCATCAACATCATCTTCAGCGGCTGTTTCTTTCTAATTATCATCCAATTAATTATCATTCTCGACACATACCTACAGCCATTTCCTGGTTGTAATGAGTGAGTGCAGTTACACTGATGTAATGACCGGAGTCAATTAAGGAACCACTGATGCTCGATCAATCATTATTACGAAACTAGCATCAAGGCACTTGAAACAACACCTCAAACCTTTCTAAGCAGTTTTGGGAATTTTAATAACTAGGAAATGTATCTTCCCAATAACCATTTTAATGCTGACCTCACTTGATTACGAGCACATATGTCATGTTGCCAGTGCTGCTCTTACCTGCCTCACATGGCCAACCACATTGTTCAGCAAACCAGCAAAACTCCTCCATTGGTGGGTGCTGGCACGACGCCGACACTCGGAGCACTACAACCATGCCAGTCACCATCTAGGTCTGACGCTCAAATCCTCCACTTTTCCCCATTCCCAACCCAACCCGCCATTCATTTAAACTGTAGAACTGGTTATAAAGCTTGCTCTCAGGGAAATATTCTCAAATATGATGATGATGATGTTGTCTTAGCTCTGAGGTGAATGCGAGTCTGGTGAGATGGATGTGTAATGCTGAGCGGAGGTGAGGCGGTGTGAGGCACCTCCCCCCTATGATGACCCCGTTGTATGAGTTTTTATTGTATGAGTGTGGTTGGGTGTGGTGAAAGAGTTGAAAAATATAGTGAGGGTAATGATGATGATGATGTTGATGATGATGATGATGATGATGTTGTTGATGATGATGATGTTGATGATGATGATGATGTTGACGATGACGACGAGGATAATGTAGCGGTAAAAAAACATTTTTTAAATAAATATTTTAAATGTATTCAAGTCAAAATTTAAAGATACATTAGAGCAAAAGAAACACACACACGAAAACACTAACGCATTCAGCATTACAATAGGAGGCCATTGAATAGAATGTAATAATGCCGAGATAAATCCTTCAACACAACTATCATCATGGTGGTTTATATTATACAGGCCTGAGTTATTCCTCTGCAAGATAGTGCCTGTCCAACTACTATGATGTCTGTCTCAATCTTTTTAGAATCAGAGCAGTTCTAATCTCCGAAAACCACTTTCACTGGTCATCAGATCCGCTTGAACCACTTTTTTCCATTTGACCTCTCTGGTTACTTTGCATTGAATACTTGCAGCTCTCTAATGTCATTGATCCATCCAGGAAAGTGATTCTGTTATACAAGCATCTTTAATAATCAGTTTTAGTTTTTATCAACCCTGCCTTTCTTTCTCAACATTAAACAGAGCATAGTGCAGCCATTGTGTCAGAAACAATTCATTATCTCTATTGACAGAGACCAGGTCTTGGGGTACCGTAAATATCAAAATCTATCGACATCTTTTTTTAAGAAGCCATATTTCTTCGAAAAATTGTTTTTTAGGCCTTTATTTGGAGCATCATTTTAATCGTTTTTTTCTAAATCTGTTACACTTCAACTCCCACTCCAAGTTCATCAATGTAACCTTCCAAGGCTCTGAGAAGAAGCCAGAGCACTCTCACCAAGCCTCATTGGTCCAAAGCAAGTTCAAAGATGTTTTGCAGGTTAAGAATGGCTCAATGGAAGATTTTAATGGATGACTGATACTCTTGCTAGATCCATCATGCAACTGCAGCAACCTTGCCTCTCTAGTCCTTGTACCAATTCAATTGGACTAAAGTGACACAAACATTAAATATTATCTATGCACTTATTGTTTGTTACCTTGTTTTTTGGCACTTATGCTGCAATTGCTAATGGTTATTTAAGAGTTTTATTCATTATGAAATGCTACCTATAACAATGAAATATTCATGTCTAGTGAGAATTTTAATTTTAAATGACACTTTTGACACTTGAATCATTAAAAATTCATTCAACTTTATTATTCAATGTATAAAAATTAAGTTTTGATGTTAAAAGTAACAAAAATTGTATTCTTTTAAAGGCTTTAGAATAAAAACTCAAGTTAGTGGAATTTTTTAAATAGCTCTTTAATAGTTTGCACATGCCAATATTCTAATGGTTTTATTCAGGAAACTAAAAAATTGAGGAAAAAAATATATAAAATATATTTAATAATATTAAGCCTTGAAAACCCTTTACAAAAAGATTTGAATGGTTTGAATAAAATTTGAAATACTAGCTCAAAGTCTAGTTAAATATTATAATGGTCTCAGTCTTCTAATAGTAGTCACTAATGAGAAACACATATTTTATTAAAAGTTCTCAAGTTTCATTAGTTGTTTTTCCAAAGTATTTTGCTAAACTCTACAGAATCTTACTAAAGATTGGTTTTCGATGACATTTAATAGGCTTTACCAATCTCTCTTTTATTTGAAACAGCCAATCTTTTTTAGATTTTCTTATAAAGCTTCAACCCCACATATTCCATATTTAGTTCTTGACAGATTTTATTTAGTTTGTAATGACCTTTATCATTTTTAAAGAAGCTTGATTTATGATCTAAATCAAAGTAAATTTAGTTGCTAAACTTCTGTCAGAGGTCCTCTGAATATATATAAAAAAAATGTCTAAATGCCTAAATTTAGACACTCAAAATCAAACTTTTGTTAGACTAGTTTTTTCCCAAAATTTTGAAACCATTTAAAACAAACAATCAATTTAAAATATAATTAAGAATTTATTGTAATCACCTTCATTCAAAGCTAGAGAAGTAGGTTTCTTGGGTGGAAAGGCCATATTATACTGTATTAAACTTTTCTCTAATCTTTTTTCTTATTTCACAACTGAAGCTCTTTAAATTAAAGACTTTAATACTTTTGATTTGTGTTTATTTATATTTTGCTGCTTATTGATCGTTCGTTGCCATGATAATGAAATCAACAAATAAATTATTATAAGTTACAATCAACTTTCAACTTTTAAACTCCCGATGAAATACATAATAAAAAATAACTTTTGGCCTAAATGATTCAAGAGAAGAAAAGGTAATTCAGCGAACTTACAGTACAAATATGGGTTGTTTGGTACGCACCAAAAATAGGAAATATAATTTGTATTATAGACACTAGCTAAAGGTCCGGCACTCAAACGAGTAAAAGTTAGAGCGTATATTTAACTTTAAGAAATTATTTATTAAAACCGATTTTTTGAACAAATCTTTTGGTAAAATTTTAATTTCATTTCATCGTGAATTATATGTTTAAGATATTTTTGTTATTTAGCATAACATAAACTTTAAAGTGCTTTATAAGTTTTATAAAGACGATTGCTCTTATAGACAAACGGATAGCGCTCACCATGGGCGGTGGGGGAGTCCACCTTAATGTGGACCCCCCACTTTGTTCAAATTTTGTTATTTGAAAATTTCTATTTTGATATGAGCATAATCGTCAATCATGGCATAAAAGTGAATGTTTATACAGTAATACATTGTGGGTATGTGTAGTTATAGTTATAGCTGTCTAAAACAAAAATATTCGTTGCTTACTTAAATACTCTTTCACCTAGTTTTTTTCATCTCTATGGCGTAGGCGGGAATCCTGAGGGGGTTCCGGGGTCCACTTTTATAAGAACCTCTCACTATTTTAAAAATACACATTTCATAACTCTAATTTTGATACGAGCCTAATCGGCAACCATGGCATAAAAAATGAAAATACAGTAATACATTGTGAGTATGTAAGGGCAGCGATGATAGGGGGGTCCATCTTAACATGGACCCCCCTCAGTTTTTCAAATACAATAATTTCTCAACTCTTATCTTAATACAGGCATAATCGTCAACCATAGCATGAAACAGAATTTTTATTCAGTAATATATTTTGAGTGGGCGTAGTTATAGTGATAGCTGCCTGAAGCAAAATTATTCTTTGCTTACTCAAATACTCCTCCGCCTACTCTTTTTTGTATTTATGCATTTAAATTAATAAATTATATTTATAAAAATTAAATTTCTGATTTTTCAATTTTCGCGAGCAAACATTCACAATGCTTTTCAGAAAATATCGGTCCACTTTTTGCAAGAAGACAGATTTACATTTTTATAAAAAAATCATTCATATTGTGCTACTTATTTTGCATGGGCTATATTTATAGGGGGATTCTAAGGTCCACTTCAATATCTACCCTTTCAATTTTTTTAGATGAACCAAAGTTAATGAATTTCAAAAGGCTTCGAACATTAGCTAAAGTTGTGGTTAAATCAAACTACAAGTTTCATATCACATTACTACCAAAAAGAAATGCTGAGGCTTTTAGCCTATTCTATCGTTAGAAACATAGTGTGCACTGTTAATGCCGAATCAAGCCAGTTTGGTGTTGTGGTTGACGGCACACAAGACTGCAATGGGTTAGAGCAGGAACCGACATGCATTCGTTTTTTTGATGAAGCTCTGAATGTTAATGAACAGTGTATTGTTTTATTCAGCGTTAACAGTGCACACGATAGAATCAATCAATCAATCACTAATGATTTGTATAGCGCCCTTAACTAAGACTTAATATCTTTGAAGAGCGCCTTTGTTCACTTAGTTACTAAGTGAACAAAGGCGCTCTTCAAATATATTTGTTAAATAAAACGGCTTTTAGACCATTACCAATATATGTATATATATAAATTAAAATATATATAAAAAAAAACAATAAACCTCAATAATCCAACCTCACCCACACCACCATGACAGTCACCGCCAAAAAATCATTATCACCACAAATAAAAAATTCAATCATCACCACAATAAACACTCATACCACAGCACAATCATCACCACAATAAACACTCATACCACAGCACAATCATCCCCACATCATCATCAAAACAACAAAACACAATCATCACTCTTCTCAATTTTCTGTCTTGCCACTGGTGCCGAGGCTGCGAAAGAGGGTGAAGGAGAAGTCCTTGCCAACGCTGGTACTGCTGCTGCTATGGAAGGATTTCTCCTTTATGTCACAGCTCACTTGATTCCCTGCGGCTATCTTGGTCTGCTGCAGCCATTCTCGACAGATTTAAAACAACCAACATTCGCACTAAAAACATTCTAATTAATTACATTTATTTTTTATTTAGACTTAAGATTCTAAAATTTTAATATATTATACCCAAAACCTTTTATTCTACAAATTTATTTGAGCGGCTGCCAAAATGGCAGCCGCTAACCAAAGATCCCGTATGAGAGCTAAAAGCCTCAGTATTTCTTTTAGGCAGTTATGCGATATGAAACTTGTAGTTTGATTTAACCACAACTTTAGTTAATGTTCGAAGCCTTTTGAAATTCATTAACTTTGGTTCATCTAAAAAATAGAAAGGGTCGATATTGAAGTGGACCTCAGAATCAATATTATCCGACGGCGAAGTATTTTATTTTCGCTCTGAACTTCTCGCAATTTTTTCCTGTTTTTTCTCCAGTCTCATCTCTTCTCTTGACATTTTTTAATGAATAATGTCCTTGTTGTTGTTGAATTGAGTTATATTTGAATTTTTCATTTTGGATTTTATGTTTTAGTCTTTTTAAACGATTTTTCAGTAGAATTATCAAATTCTGATCAAAACTTAACTGTCTTAGATAAATTGGTTGTCTGTCCTTTTCTTCATTTTTGATTGAACAGTTAATGGTATTGTTTTTGAACAATTTCCAACTAAAAATGTGTTCAAAGACACTTTTGGCACATTTATTTTTGAAGAGGGAGTAAGAAATTTTAAATTCATGAATGATCCTAGTTTTCTCATTTTTGTTAGATTTATTTTCTTTTTAGCAACAATACACACCTTTGAGTATAAAACCAGTGGGTTTGGATTAATGAAGTTGTCATTAAGGCATCCCAAAACTTCAGCTTAACTAAGACAAGATATATGTTCCTTTTTAAAACAAGTTTTTTTAACTCTAGAACTAGGCCATTGCTTATAAAAACAACTTTTTTCAAACTTATATTTTTTAAATTAAAACATATTAGGCCAAGCTTCTGACAGATTGGGCCAGAAAAATCCATTTGCGCAAAATATATTTATAAAAAAAACAATGAAGAATAATGTTAAAATTCTTATTGGATGTATTTATCGAAGTCCATCATCAGATTATATTAACTTAGACAAGTTAGTTAATTTATTTTACGAAATTAATAATATGAAAAAAAAACAATCATTTACTAATTACTGGAGATTTTAATTTACCCGGGATAAATTGGTGTAATATGTTAAGTAAAGATAAATTAAGCGAAAAGTTTGTGGAATGCATTAGAGATTGTTTTCTGGAATAAGTAGTTGATAAACCTACGAGATTCCGAAACAAACAAGAGCCATCTTCACTAGACCTAATACTAACTAATGGTGGTAACAATATAGAAAATCTTAAGTTTCTTGACCCTTTGGGAAAAAGCGACCATATTGTTATGTCTTTTGAACTACTTTGTCAAACGCAAATTAGTAAATCTAATGTGATAAAGTTAAATTATGAAAAAGGCTAATTTTGAAAAAATAAAACAAGAAATGAATATCGATTGGGATGTATTAATGGAATATATAGATACGAATGATCAGTTTGAATTATTTATGAATAAACTAAATAATGTCATAAACATAAATACACCAATAAAGACAAACAGAGATTATACATAACCCTACTGAGTAAAGATACAAGAAACATTTTGAGGAAAAAAAATAGACAATGGGAGTGTTACATAAAGGAAAGAAACAATAAAAATTATGAACTATACAAAATAGCAAGAAACAAAGCAAAAAAAGCAATGATAATAGAACGGAAACAACAGAAGCGTTAAATTGCATTATGTTCAAAATCTAATCCTAAAAAATTTTGGGCTTTCATAAATTCCAAAGGAAAAACTCGGAGTGGCATATCCGAGCTGCACCTAATAGGATGTGACGGATCACTGAACATTGCGACAACTGATTTAGAAAAGGCAGAAAGTCTCAGTAATTTCTTTAAAATTGTATTTACAGAAGTAAATAATGATAATTTTAATAAAATGGATAATATAACATTTAAAGAAAGATCTAATGATGGAGATGTCACAAAGGATGAAATTTATAACTTATTAAAAGAAACAAATGTAACAAAAGCCCCAGGTCCAGATGGTGTTCATTCCATAGTATTATCAAAATTAGCAAATATAATACATACACCATTATGTAAAATTTTTAATAGTTCACTAAATAGCGGTATAATACCAGGAGATTGGAAAAAAGGGAAATTATATCAATATTTAAAAAAAGGAGATAAAAAAGAGGTATCAAATTATAGGCCAGTTAGTTTAACTAGTTTAACCTGTAAACTAATGGGAAAATTAATAAGAAAAAGAATAGACAAACATATGAATTTAAATGATTTATTTAGCAAAAGACAATATGGTTTTTTTGGAGGACGGTCGACTTCATTACAACTACTAATGGTAATGGAGAATTGGACTAGTATTTTAGACAAATCGATGTTATTTACACTGATTTTATGAAAGCATTTGATAAGGTACCGCAAAAAAAATTAATATATAGATTAGAAAATTATGAAATTGGTTATAAAACATGCAGGTGGATAAGTAATTTTCTAAATGAAAGGGTACAGAGGGTTAATGTTAATGGTATTAAATCACAATGGGTAAAAGTAAAAAGTGGCATTCCCCAAGGATCAGTCTTGGGTCCATTATTATTTGTTTTATTTATCAACGATCTGCCAGAGAGAGTGAGTTCAAATATATTTATGTACGCTGATGATTGTAAAATATATCAACAAATTAATGAAATAGAGGACCAAACAAGGCTACAAGAAGATATAAACAAAGTAGTGGAAAAGGGGTGTGCAATGGGACCTGAGACTTCATCCACATAAATGTGAACTATTGCAAATATACAGAAATAAAAAAGAAGAAAGAGTTTATTCTATGCAGGATTATGAAGGAAGCCAGGTAGTTTTAGAAAGTATAGAGTATGAAAAAGACCTTGGTGTAATTAGAGACAAGAATTTAAAATTTAATATTCACATACAAAAACAAGTAAATAAAGCTTACCAAATATTAGGACTAATAAGAAGAACATTTAAATTTATTGATACAAAAACATTTAGATTATTATTTAAAGGTACAGTTAGGCCCCATCTAGAATACCTCATCAGTGTATGGAGCCCTTCCTTGAAAAATCAAATTGATTGCATAGAAAATGTACAAAGAAGGACTACAAAAATGCTACCTTATCTAAAAGACAAGACTTACAACGATAGACTTAAAGTAATTAAGTTGCCAACATTAAAATACCGAAGACTTCGAGGGGACATGATCGAAACCTATAAAATAGTTAATAATAAATATGGCAGTAAAATAACGGAAGATATTTTCACACTTAATACAAAGCAATCAAGAGGAAATTCACTAAATTTTCCAAAAAACAGTGCCAAAAGAATACAAGAAAAAAATTTTATACACATAGAGGGGTAACAGTTTGGAATAGCTTGCCTGATGAGATCGTAAAAGCTGAAAATACAGATAAATTTAAAATAAAATTAGATAAATACTGGGAAAACCATCCCATGATGTACAACTATAAGTGCAACTATGACATAATAGTAAAAAATAATTTATATTAGAGACCGACCGAAACAGATATATTTATTTCGGCCGAATCCGAAGTTAGGACGAAATTGAAATTCCATTTTCGGCCGAAACCGAAATCAAACCGAAATTGTAATCAGATTTTCGGCCGAAACCGACATTTTCCCCAACTTTTATTAAAAACAAAAAAATAGTATTTGAGGATGACAATGCAAGTTTAATAAGTAAATCTAAACAAGCGAATATTTTAAGCCAAAAAATAAAAGTTGTTCAACAACAAATATGGTCTACATAAGTAATTGTTTATTAAAATCAAAAAATATTATTGAATGATGACAACTTCTGTTTAATAATTAAATCCAAACAAACGAATATTGTAAGCAAGAAATACCTGTTTTTAAACATTTTCACCAAGAAGGTTGCTGCGACGATCTGCCCTGCAGAATTAAATAGTTGCTCGTTAGCCACACTTTTATTTTCGAGCAGCAGGCTCAAGACATGAATATTGACTGCAATGCCAATACACAAAAATATTGGATGTTCTGTTGATTCTAGGCTCTTTAAGATACGCCGGCATTTATTTTTGAATTAATGAATGGAAGCCGAATCTTCTCGGGCTTTCGATTCATATACACTGTTTATCTCAGCAAGGATATCTAGAATTCAGAAAGCTTGTACATGTCATTCGAACAATTAGTCTAATGACACCCATAAATCAATCAACCACGATAACTAATAGATATCTAATAGAGATGAGAATCGAACCCAAAGTTATTAGTTCGAATTCGATTGAGGAGATACAGATACTTACTTTTGACAATTAAAAAAATTTAAACAAATGTTTTTTTTTAATTTAGAAAAAAAAGTTTTGTTAAACATCATCATTGAACGTATGTCAACTAACTTAAATTTCTACACAATGGTTGTTGTTCCAGATGCTTGTATATGTTATTCGAACAATTAGTCTAATGACACCCATAAATCAATCAACCACGATATCTAATAAATATCTAATAGAGATGAGAATCGAACCCAAACTTAATAGTTCGAGTTTGATTGAGGATACACAGATATATCAGATAAACTGCATAAATAAATAAAAATTTCGGTTTTTCGGTAAATATGAGATCCATTTCGGCCGAAGCTGAAATTGAAAAATTATTTTCGCCGAAACCGAAAAATTGCCGAAATTGGAAATTTTGATTCGGCCGAAACCGAAAATTTGCCAAAACTAAGAAAATTTCGGCGCCGAAACCGAAACCAAACCGAATTTCGGTCGGTCTCTTATTTATATACATAAAAATAAATATAAATATTTTTAGATAATAATTATTATTAGATATATATGTGTGTTTTTTTTAAACCATTATAGAGGTCAAAAGATCTGCATGGTTTAACTCCCTAAACTGTTTTAAAAATAGCGAACGTATAACAACATTTGAAAAAATTATACTCACAGCTCCAGTCTTTCCTATATAAAAAATTTTGTAATATACTTATTTACAACAATTATTATTTTAATCAAACAAATATTTTGAAAAATAAAATTATTTTACCTTAAACCTAGAGTCTTTTATTGCCAAGACGACGTCATAACGCTTTCTGTTTGAATATTTTCTCACACCGATTGCGCACAAGTTTTCTCGATTTATTAAAAGCTTATAGTTGAAAAGAATTGACTTAACAAGATTAGATCTATTAGTTTTAAATTAAATTTATTACTGATATAAGCGATTTCATTATTAAGAATTTAAGATTTTCAAGTTAATACTCAAAAGGTATATTCTAATTAGCCCTATCTTTTGTTCAGTTGGTTTAATTTATTTATTTATTATAATCAATTTCATAGTTTTAATTTCTATACTTATTTTTAATTGATTATTTATTTTCTTAATTTATTTTCTTAATTTATTTTCTTAATTTATTTTCTTAATTTATTTTCTTAATTTATCTTTTTAATTTATTTTCTTAATTTATTTTCTTAATTTATTTTCTTCATTTATTTTCTCAATCTATTCTCTCAATTTATTTTCTTAATTTATTTTCTTAATTTATTTTCTTAAAATCAAAAAACAAAAAAAAACAAAAAAAACAAAAAAAATCAAAAAACAAAAAAACAAAAAAATATTTAATTAATTTTTAAAAAAATTAAATTTCATTATAGTTATGAGTAAGTTAATGAGGTTGTTTGGTAGAGGTAGTAGGGGTGTTGAAAGGCATATAGAGTCTAAAGTAGATGGGCATGAAGGAGAAGGTTTAAGAGGAGAGAGGAGGAAGGAACAGGAGGTAGCACAATCCACAAACACACCAGAAACATCAACAACAACACAAGCAAGATCACAACCTGTCCTTCCACCGCCAAGACAAACTCTGTTTAGAACTTTATGTAACCTGTTCAGAAGGAGAAATCGTGCTGGAGAGGAGCAAGGAAGAAGGAATGCTTCCTCCACAGCACCAGCAGACACGCCACCATGGAAGGCAACACAAGCAATAACACCATTCCCTGCAACAATACCACCAAGAGCAATAACATCTCCCATAAAACTATTAGAAGAAGTAACCAAAACATTATCAGAACCAGTAATAACCCTAGCTAGGCTTTCAACCACAACATCAACCACTGAAAGATCACCAAAAAAAGAATTGGAAACACCATTGAAAAGATATTTTTCAGCACCAGTAATATTAACACGTGTACCACTACCAACACTTTGGAAAACGCTAGCACAAGATGACCTGGTCAAAAGGAAAAGTTGTGCTGGAGAGAAGCAAGGAGGAAGGAAAGCTATGAGAACATTCTCAGAACCAGTAATAACCCTAGCTAGGCCTTCATCAACTGAAACATCACCAAAAAAAGAATTGGAAACACCATTGAGAAGATATTTTTCAGCACCAGTAATATTAACACATGTACCAGTACCAACACATTCAGAAACGCTAGCACCAGTAAAATTGTTCAGAAGGAAAAGTTGTGCTGGAGAGAAGCAAGGAGGAAGGAAACCTTTCAGAACATTATCAGAACCAGTAATAACCCTAGCTAGGCCTTCAACAACAACATCAACAACTGAAAGATCACCAAAAAAAGAATTGGAAACACCATTGAAAAGATATTTTTCAGCACCAGAAATATTGACACTTGTACCACTACCAACACAGTCAGAAACGCTAACTCCTGAACTAGAAAAAAAGCCACCACCATCACCAACGTTGCCATCTCCACCAGCCACTCCATCATCAAGATCCCTTCTCGCTAGATTGAGGAGCCTGTTTGGAAGGCGGCGTGAGAGTATTCATCCGACAGAGACGCAAGAAGCTCAAGCGAAAGCTGCTTCGAAGCTGAGGCGAGTGAGAGGCAACAGCAAGCGGGTTCATGTCAAGTGGGCGGAAAGAGAGGAGCAAAAGGAGGAGGAAGAGGAGGAGGAGGCTAACATGCCTCCCCTGGCGGCTCAAAGGCGAACACTTTTCGGCTGCAACTTGAGCGATCTTCTGAGGGAGACAGGCGAAAGCATGCCTGCCTTCCTGCAGGTGTGCACAAGGGTGCTTGAGAGGCCTGATGTGGACGAGGCTGTGTACAAGAAGTGTGGAGGCGAGAAGAAGGTGCTGTGGCTGAGACGCTTGCTTGAGAGCGTGGATGATGATGCAGAGTCTCTCGAAGACTTTCTTCTGCAGAAGCTCGACAAGAGTTGTGCTCTTGCACTCGCTTCAGCACTGAGACAGTTCTTTTCAGAGCTTGAGGAGCCACTCTTTCCAGTGGAGCTGACGGAAAGGCTGCTGAAAGAGATGAAGAAGAGGGGTCGTAAGAGGAGGGCCAGAGGAATCGAGCAGCTGCTGAGAGAGGGAATGCCCAGAGATCACTGGCAGACAGCTTCGTTCCTCTTTCACCACCTGCGTGCCATCAACAGGCATGCCAATACAGGCAAGAGAGCTCGACATGCACGCAAGGAGAGGCTTGCGATGGCATGGGCGCCAAATCTGTTTCATGCCAGCGATCCTGATGAGGAAATCTCCGGAAAGAAGATGAGGCGGAGAGTCAAGGAGCAGACAGCCTTGATGCGGCACTTGATGTCGAAGAAAGGACCTTTTCTGCGCTAGGAAGGCCAGCAGGAGGGAAGGCACTCATCAAACGTTGAATATAAAAGTTTCATAAGTGTGGGAAGTTTCTCAAGCATAAAAGGTCTAGGGAGCATTTGGGAAATGAAAAGTTAAGCAGATCATCATCAGCATTATCTAAGTCAAAACTGAACCCCAACAAAGGCAAGTTCGCTTTATAGTTTTTAAATTCAGATATGATGTAATGAATATTTTATACAGCTAAGGCAAGTTCATTATATTTATTTCAATTTAAATATAATGTAATGAATACATTATACTCTGTGATAATTACTTTACATTATAAATTGCGACTCTACGCCAGTGCAGAAGACAGGGGACGCCGCGGAACGACTCTGATATCGAGGTGATTAGTGTGAAAATATGGAAGAAAGCTTATTTGAATATTTTATAGAGTATGAAAGAATTCATCTAATATATAGTGTGAATAAGTCTCGTACTGAAGATCAATATATTATAAATAAAATTAAAGCTTTTGTGTTTGTATTAGTGACGCTAACCACAACACCAACTGTTCAAGCAACATAATACATCCAGAGTCTGTGGCGAGCACCCAGAAACAGCGGCACACCCCTTGACATGCGGCACAGCTGGTAGACCTCCTACTGACCAGACAGCGCATTTGAGTCGAATAACAACTACAACCTTGGAATAAAAAGAAAGATAAGTTTAGTTATTGTTTCATTAAATTGAGTAAAAATTCATCTTCATCATCTTCATCATGGAGCGCGCGTCGCTAAGTGGTCAGAAGGAATTTTTGATGGCACGACCATAATGTCAGGTCAGGTTCTGAGAAAGAACCTGCTACTAGTACCACGTAAGCTAGTACAACCTGTGTCGTGGTCGGATGCTCGGCGACTAAACCGACACCTCCACCATCTTGTCTCGATAATTCGGACTCTTTGGTGGGGAGGGTATCTGGCTTACCCAGCAGCACGAAAAAAAGCTGTTAAAGGGCGGATGAACACTTTAGAGTGTCAACGGCCAACCCAGGAGCAGTGGGCAGGTGTTACATCTGCACGGGAAAGTAAGACATCCCCGCTCTACCACCGTCAAAGGGAAAGCACCTTAGACAAGTGCCTTCACCCCTTCAGTCTCCCAACCAGGGTTACGGCTCTGCTGCCTTGCAGGCTAGGTTTTGGCTAACCAAAGGCTAGTGATGGTGTCACGAAAAAAACACTCTGAGCTGAAGACTTGCAACCCAGCCTCAGTATTTGCAACCCATTGAAATATAGAATAACATTTCAAAGCAGTTTAAGCTGTATTAAATAATATAAACATTATAGAACATATTAACAAACATAATATTCACCCATCAACAGCCCTGCTGATTCTCGAGCTGCCCATCTCTTGCTATCTTTTGCACTGCAGTCAAGGTGCAAGTTCTTCCTCTCTTCAGTAACTCTGAACATGTTTCTGTACTATTTGTATTCAACTTATTTCTCGTATATTATTGAAACTAAGCATAACTTCCGCTTTTCGACAGCCTTGCTGGTTAACGAAGTAACAGCGAAAAGTTGAGTTTTTTATAATATTTTATACAAAAGATACGAATAGTATATAGAATGTAGAAATATCATATTAAACATTAATATTTTATAAAGATAAATAAACTATAAATATATTTTTCATTGTTCGACAGCCCTGCGGATTCCCGAGCAGCTTACCTTTTGCATGTGTTTTGCACTGGATTCAAGTTCAAAGTACTTCGTCTCTTCATTCATTTCACTTTCTATGTACTTTTCTTTTTTGTTTGTGTATTATTGACGCTAACCACAACACCAACTGTTCAAGCAACATAATACATCCAGAGTCTGTGGCGAGCACCCAGAAACAGTGGCACACCCCTGACATGCGGCACAGCTGGTAGACCTCCTACTGACCAGACAGCGCATTTGAGCCGAATAACAACAACAACCTTCGAATAAAAAGAAAGATAAGTTTAGTTATTGTTTCATTAAATTGAGTGAAATTTCATCTTCATCATCTTCATCGTGGAACGCGCTTCGCTAAGTGGTCAGAAGGACTTGTTGATGGCACGACCATAATGTCAGGTCAGGTTCTGAGAAAGAACCTGCTACTAGTACCACGTAAGCTAGTACAACCTGTGTCGTGGTCGGATGCTCGGCGACTAAACCGACACCTCCACCATCTTGTCTCGATAATTCGGACTCTTTGGTGGGGAGGGTATCTGGCTTACCCAGCAGCACGAAAAAAAGCTGTTAAAGGGCGGATGAAAACCTTAGAGTGTCAACGGCCAACCCAGGAGCAGTGGGCAGGTGTTACATCTGCACGGGAAAGTAAGACATCCCCGCTCTACCACCGTCAAAGGGAAAGCACCTTAGACAAGTGCCTTTACCCCTTCAGTCTCCCAACCAGGGTTACGGCTCTGCTGCCTTGCAGGCTAGGTTTTGGCTAACCAAAGGCTAGTGATGGTGTCACGAAAAAAACACTCTGAGCTGAAGACTTGCAACCCAGCCTCAGTATTTGCAACCCATTGAAATATAGAATAACATTTCAAAGCAGTTTAAGCTGTTTTAAATAATTTACACATTATAGAACATATTAATAAACATAATATTCACCCATCAACAGCCCTGCTGATTCTCGAGCTGCCCATCTCTTGCTGTCTTCTGCACTGCAGTCAAGGTGCAAGTTCTTCCTCTCTTCAGTAACTCTGAACATGTTTCTGTACTATTTGTATTCACCTTATTTCTCTTATATTATTGAAACTAAGCATAACTTCCGCCTTTCGACAGCCTTGCTGGTTAACGAAGTAACAGCGAAAAGTTGAGTTTTTCATAATATTTTATACAAAAGATACAAATAGTATATAGAATGTAAAAATATCATATTAAACATTAATATTTTATAAAGATAAATAAACTATAAATATATTCTTCATTGTTCGACAGCCCTGCGGATTCCCGAGCAGCCCACCTTCTTCATGTGTTTTGCACTGGATTCAAGTTCAAAGTACTTCGTCTCTTCATTCATTTCACTTTCTATGTACTTTTCTTTTTTGTTTGTGTATTAGTGACGCTAACCACAACACCAACTGTTCAAGCAACATAATACATCCAGAGTCTGTGGCGAGCACCCAGAAACAGTGGCACACCCCTGACATGCGGCACAGCTGGTAGACCTCCTACTGACCAGACAGCGCATTTGAGCCGAATAACAACAACAACCTTCGAATAAAAAGAAAGATAAGTTTAGTTATTGTTTCATTAAATTGAGTGAAATTTCATCTTCATCATCTTCATCGTGGAACGCGCTTCGCTAAGTGGTCAGAAGGACTTTTTGATGGCACGACCATAATGTCAGGTCAGGTTCTGAGAAAGAACCTGCTACTAGTACCACGTAAGCTAGTACAACCTGTGTCGTGGTCGGATGCTCGGCGACTAAACCGACACCTCCACCATCTTGTCTCGATAATTCGGACTCTTTGGTGGGGAGGGTATCTGGCTTACCCAGCAGCACGAAAAAAAGCTGTTAAAGGGCGGATGAACACTTTAGAGTGTCAACGGCCAACCCAGGAGCAGTGGGCAGGTGTCACATCGGCACGGGAAAGTAAGACATCCCCGCTCTACCACCGTCAAAGGGAAAGCACCTTAGACAAGTGCCTTTACCCCTTCAGTCTCCCAACCAGGGTTACGGCTCTGCTGCCTTGCAGGCTAGGTTTTGGCTAACCAAAGGCTAGTGATGGTGTCACGAAAAAAAACACTCTGAGCTGAAGACTTGCATCCCAGCCTCAGTATTTGCAACCCATTGAAATATAGAATAACATTTCAAAGCAGTTTAAGCTGTATTAAATAATTTACACATTATAGAACATATTAACAAACATAATATTCACCCATCAACAGCCCTGCTGATTCTCGAGCTGCCCATCTCTTGCTGTCTTCTGCACTGCAGTCAAGGTGCAAGTTCTTCCTCTCTTCAGTAACTCTGAACATGTTTCTGTACTATTTGTATTCACCTTATTTCTCTTATATTATTGAAACTAAGCATAACTTCCGCCTTTCGACAGCCTTGCTGGTTAACGAAGTAACAGCGAAAAGTTGAGTTTTTTTTATTATTCTATACAAAAATATCCAAATAGTATATAGAATGTAAAAATATCTTATTAAACATTAATATTTTATAAAGATAAATAAACTATAAATATATTTTTCATTGTTCGACAGCCCTGCGGATTCCCGAGCAGCCCACCTTCTTCATGTGTTTTGCACTGGATTCAAGTTCAAAGTACTTCGTCTCTTCATTCATTTCACATTCTATGTACTAATCTTTTTTGTTTGTGTATTAGTGACGCTAACCACAACACCAACTGTTCAAGCAACATAATACATCCAGAGTCTGTGGCGAGCACCCAGAAACAGCGGCACACCCCTGACATGCGGCACAGCTGGTAGACCTCCTACTGACCAGACAGCGCATTTGAGCCGAATAACAACAACAACCTTCGAATAAAAAGAAAGATAAGTTTAGTTTTTGTTTTTATTAAATTGAGTGAAATTTCATCTTCATCATCTTCATCTTCATCATGGAGCGCGCTTCGCTAAGTGGTCAGAAGGACTTTTTGATGGCACGATCATAATGTCAGGTCAGGTTCTGAGAAAGAACCTGCTACTAGTACCACGTAAGCTAGTACAACCTGTGTCGTGGTCGGAAGCTCGGCGACTAAACCGACACCTCCACCATCTTGTCTCGATAATTCGGACTCTTTGGTGGGGAGGGTATCTGGCTTACCCAGCAGCACGAAAAAAAGCTGTTAAAGGGCGGATGAACACCTTAGAGTGTCAACGGCCAACCCAGGAGCAGTGGGCAGGTGTTACATCTGCACGGGAAAGTAAGACATCCCCGCTCTACCACCGTCAAAGGGAAAGCACCTTAGACAAGTGCCTTTACCCCTTCAGTCTCCCAACCAGGGTTACGGCTCTGCTGCCTTGCAGGCTAGGTTTTGGCTAACCAAAGGCTAGTGATGGTGTCACGAAAAAAACACTCTGAGCTGAAGACTTGCAACCCAGCCTCAGTATTTGCAACCCATATAAATATATAATAACATTTCAAAGCAGTTTAAGCTGTATTAAATAATTTACACATTATAGAACATATTAATAAACATAATATTCACCCATCAACAGCCCTGCTGATTCTCGAGCTGCCCATCTCTTGCTGTCTTCTGCACTGCAGTCAAGGTGCAAGTTCTTCCTCTCTTCAGTAACTCTGAACATGTTTCTGTACTATTTGTATTCAACTTATTTCTCGTATATTATTGAAACTAAGCATAACTTCCGCCTTTCGACAGCCTTGCTGGTTAACGAAGTAACTGCGAAAAAGTTGAGTTTTTTTTATTATTCCATACAAAAGATCCAAATAGTATATAG
Organism: Piscicola geometra; assembly: GCA_943735955.1. NCBI lineage: Eukaryota > Metazoa > Annelida > Clitellata > Hirudinida > Piscicolidae > Piscicola > Piscicola geometra. The sequence goes on along the minus strand of OX030959.1, from coordinate 8,995,543 downwards.
AATGTAAAAATATCATATTAAACATTAATATTTTATAAATATAAATAAACTATAGATATATTTCTCATTGTTCGACAGCCCTGCGGATTCCCGAGCAGCCCACATTCTCCATGTGTTTTGCACTGGATTCAAGTTCAAAGTACTTCGTCTCTTCATTCATTTCACTTTCTATGTACTTTTCTTTTTTGTTTGTGTATTAGTGACGCTAACCACAACACCAACTGTTCAAGCAACATAATACATCCAGAGTCTGTGGCGAGCACCCAGAAACAGCGGCACACCCCTGACTTGCGGCACAGCTGGTAGACCTCCTACTGACCAGACAGCGCAATATGACCATTTTTTAGCTATTTCTTCAAGTTGTCTAGATCCCCCACATTTTGGTAGTGAGGGGTCCACCTAAATGATATGATCCCAGGATCCCTCCAGAATCGCCGCCCCTTCTGGGTAGAACCCCCCAAGATTTGCAGCACATCGACGCCCCTGATAGTACACAACCAGTGCTTCACTTTGGGAGTCAAGACAGCTCATCACTCCATCTTTCTGATTGAATTCTTCAAACGCAAGAAGATTCAGCAAGATGATGAGGGTGCTTTTTGTAGGAATGATGATGTGTTGGCGGTGATAGTGCTCTGGTGATGATGACGAAACTGTGTTGGTAATCATAGTGATGCTGTGGGGATGATGAGGGTGAAGTAGGTGAAAAGTGAACACTCTTGTATTGTGATGAAAGAGTGCTATATAAATTTATTTGATTGACTGATTGATTGATTGAAGTAGTTGAATTAATAATTTAAATTATAACATTTTTATTTTAATGTATATTTTTTATAGGAGTAAAAAATGTGTTCTTATTAGTGAAGACCTTTTTCAATTAAGTAGGGCACTCTAAAATATAATTGTATTGACTTAGTTGAACTTTTAATCATATGGCTATTTAAACTCGGCGCGTAGCAACAGTGATTGTCTTACATATATTATTGATATATCTTACATGCAAAATCAATATGGACAAATATTTAACAGCTGAATATAAAAGACCTACTGAAATAAGTTGCGGTAAATTAAAACAGTCAACTATTCGTGAGCTCAAAGTAAATATTAAATATATATATAAATTTATCGTCTAATTAATTACATTTTTATTAAAATTAGTCTTTACATTTTATTTTTTGATATTTATGTATGTATTTACATAAGTTTAATTTACAGAATATGTAACACAATTGACAGGGAGTGGTTAGCGTTGATGAAATCTTGAATTTTAAAGACAAATTAAAGAACCCAAACACGTCAGAAGAAGAAGTTCTCGTCTGCCTAAGAAGGCTTTCTAACAAGATTCCATCCCGCAATGTGCTCAAATCCTCCAGGATCGGTGCCATTTTTCTCTGCTTTGATCCTTTCTAATTGAAATTTTCGAAATAAATAGTATTAAAATTGTTTAATCATTGTTTCATTTAAAGATTCAAAACCAATTTAAATGACTCATCAGATAGAAAAATCGAGAAATGGACAAAACATATTTCAAACAAAGAAATTTCTGAGCTGGCTTCTTCTTTGCTCAAAAAGTGGCGCACCTTCTATGCTGCAAAGGACAGCCTGCCCCTAGTGGATGTGCAGTGTGACGCTGAGACGACCCGTGCCAGGAGGGCAAGCAGACAGCAACTCTGTACTTTTCTCAAGAATGCCTCTGATGTAAACGGAGAGGGGTTTCTCTAATAATGATTGGCAATTCCAGAATCGATATAAATGTTTAATAATCTTTTGATGCATAAACCTCGTTCATTTAATGGTAATGCCTTTGAAAGATTGGATGAAACCAATCTACACTAAATATTTCCCATTGTCGTGAAGATTTGTCGTAACATAGATACAACTCATAGGTCTAAATCACCCTTCGCCAAACTACCCTGTGCACCACAGCAACAGAGCAGACACGCTCTGGTGGAGAGCATCGACAGGCAGGTGTTCAGACGCACGAGACTGTTGCACAAGTATGTTGCTGTGATGCGCAAGGTGGGCGCCTCGTTGAGGGTGGATGCAGAGGTGGAGGGACGCTTGCTGCAGGGAAGTCTGTCTGTCTGCACGTTTGTGCAAGAAGTGATGCACAAAAAGCGTTAGCTGATGCTAGTTGGGAAGGGGATACCTTAGTTTGTGGGGGAACAAACAGGCATTTAGGTAGCTGCTTTCAACTTAACCAATGTTTAATGGTCATCACTATTGAAGACATTCCATGTGATGCGCAACTGTTTCGTTTATCTGTGATACGAACGTCATTTTAAAATAAACACAACGATCTCGTCTTCTTGAAGGTTTTACGCCTTTTTAGTGATATTCGTCGTCTATTGCATTGTATTGTAAGCAAAGGCAGTGGCTGGCTGGAGCCTCGAAGGACATGAGAGGACGTCAGAGAATGAGGAACTGCGCCATGACGAGCAGGTGGTCTGAGCCGTTGACGTGGTTCGGCAACGCCTGCAGCTGGCTCGAGACGACAGGCAGCTGCAGGTACTTGAGCAGTCGGAGGGGACCTTCCTTGTCGCCCTCACTCACTCCATTCCTCGACAAAGTTCCTTTTTCGCTCACGCCATAGAATATATAATCAAAAGTTTTTGGCGCTTCGTTGGAAGAGCTTTGTGTGACTTGCATGTCTGTGAAGTGGCTTGTGGGTGTGTGAATATGCACCAGGTGTGGGTAGGCGGAAGTGAGTTTGAGAGAGTGAGTGAGTACGTGTGCGTGCATGCAGGTTGCCTCTCCTGCAATGTTGTTGTCTGTGAAGTGGGGAGTGTTGTTGTTGTTTCCTTGTCGTCGCTTGCCCAGTGGAACACCATCCCGAGTTGACATGAGGCTTCTGGAGGCAGCAACAGGGCATCCATCATCATCATAACCACTCCTGCCTTGTGGAGGTCCCTCGGAGGCTGCTCTACGGGATATGAACTGGCAGTTGGAGTTTATTTGCGCGGGAAGCAGATTCGACGAACTGAGTGGTTTCCCGCCAAATTTGAGGGGCGGCAAGATGCCAGAGACTTGGGAGCAGGCGTGGAGGGAGGTGTCGATGCTGCCGTGGCTGAGAAAGGAGTGCAGGACGCTGAAGGGCGTGAAGTTGAAGTCGCCACAGATCACCACACCACATGAGGCTGTTGTCTGTTTGTCTTTGTTGTGCTTGTGGTGCTGATTATGATGATGATGGTGGTGATGATGATGCTGGTTGTGGTGGTTTGTCTCGGCTTGCTTCGAATACTTTTGCCTTAGAGAATCGACTTTGGCTGCGGTGGTTGACGATATGAAGGAATATAGAAGGGGAATTGTAAAACAGAAGTTATCATCATCATCATCATCATAGGTGACCGAGTTTGTAACGACTCTCGCCTTGCAAATGAAAGTTTGCAGCCTAGGTGGCCTAGAAGCCCATACGGGTTACACGCCACTATAATAAAGCTCGTCCTCATCGAACAAAAGCCACTGAATACCTAGGAGAATGCAAAGCTGCGTCAGTTTGACGTCGCCTCTCTTGGGGTTGTAGAGGAGGTGCGTGTTCGCCACAACGAGGTGTTTGCCGTTCGACCTGGCTGCCAACACCATGAGCACGCCCAGGTTGTTCCTGCCGTCGACTCTGGCGTCGAAGTGGTCGTAGACTACCCACTTGAACTCCCGCATGTCAAACATCTCGTGTCTGAAGAAGATGGCGCATCCGTCTTCGTTCTCGTCGCCAGGCCTGCGTCGGTACTTGCCGTAGTAGCCTGTGTGCGTGTGTGCAAGTTGAGAGGGTGGTGTGCGTGTGTGCATGTGCAAGTTGAGAGGGTGGTGTGCGTGTGTGCGTGTGCAAGTTGAGAGGGTGGTGCGTGTGTGCGTGTGCAAGTTGAGAGGGTGGTGTGTGCGTGTGCAAGTTGAGAGGGTGGTGTGCATGTGCAAGTTGAGAGGGTGGTGTGTGTGTGCAAGTTGAGAGGGTGGTGTGCGTGTGCAAGTTGAGAGGGTGTGCGTGTGCAAGTTGAGAGGGTGGTGTGCGTGTGCAAGTTGAGAGGGTGGTGTGTGTGTGCAAGTTGAGAGGGTGTGCGTGTGCAAGTTGAGAGGGTGGTTCGTGGTGTGCAAGTTGAGAGGGTGGTTAGAGCAGGTGAAGCGAGTGGGTTGTGTGTATCTGGCAAAATGAAAGCTTGCAGAAGATGCTTTGAAGCTGGAAGATTGAAGCAGTGAGTAACCATGTACGTTGAGTTGTTGCAGGAAACATGGCTTGTAGTGTTCATGGTGCACCTCCTGCAGACACACTACCTGCGGACGAATGAAATGTTGCTTTGCTGTTGATATAAATTCCAGCGCTCATACACGATCATGCTCCTTCTTGCTGTTTCAGCTATTGTTTAAAGTTTCAAAATTGGTTACTTGAGAAGACAAGTGTCAAGTAGAATATAACTTATATAGCATAAGTCGGGTCAGGCCCTACGCAGAACACAGGAAATAAAAAGTTCTTCCAAAATAAAAAATTGTCCAAGTTGAATTCTCTTTGAGCACCTCGAGAACTCACGTCAGGCATGAAGTGCAGAATTTCTCTAATGATTTGACTGCTTCTGAAATTCCAGTTCAAGACTTTTCGGTCACAGCAAACATAGTTTTCAGAGTGTCTGTTCAGCAGATTCTGACTGAGGACATTGTAGGAGGCCACAGTGAACACATTCTCTTCTTGGAAGAAGGTGCCCCCTTTGGCCACTTCGATGAGCCTCCGTTCGTACCTGCTTCCTTTGGAAATTATTAGCTTAAAACTAAAAATATTTTCTTTAAAATTATTTTTCTAACAAATATTTAAAGACGTATGAGCTTTCAAGAACTACCGTCTTGAAGTCTCCGCGGATCATCAATATATTCTTTGTTCATGGCGTAACAATATAATCTTTTATATAAATTTAAAATATTATTTGAAACTTTTATTGAATATTTATTAAAAATATTGATTATCATTAAAAAAAGATTTAAAATCTTTTGATGAAGGCAATTGCAAAAAATTTATCAAAAGTGAACTTTAGTTGTGATAAAACTAACTATTTATTCTTGAATTCACCAAAGAACTAATATAATAGCGATAATAAAGGATAGAGAATTAATCATAGATATAGTATATACTACTTGTGTTTGTAGGATATCTATGGAATTAATAATTAAAAAAAACAAATAAATTTTCAAATCCTAAAATGTTCAAGAAGACCATTTTAACCATTAAATACTTGCAAACCAAAGTGTTTTCAAGAGTGTACGCCTCGGATCTGGTACCACATACTGCAAGACTCTCACTGCACTCTCCTCACATCAGCCACTCTTCCTCCAGTGCCTTGAGACTTCCTTGCTCGAAACAGACTGTGAGGTTCCTCGCCAAAGAAGCTGGAAAAAACAAAAATGTATGAAATAGCTTTAACAGTTTAAAGTTTAACTCACTAGATCAATTTTTCTATTTGAAATTAATACCTTAAAATAATATTTCAGTCATTTAACATATATTCAGAAAATTCAACAAAGTGAAGAAAACGAGGAATCAGATTATGAAGATGGCGACAAGAAAGAAGATTCCGATTTCTTCAACAGAACTTTTGCAGACGACAAAAGTCTTCCCTTCAACTTCCGGGAGCGCAGACACGTGATGAAGTCGACGAGGATCGACTCGATCATCTCCAGTGGTCTCAACATCTCCAAAAAGTGCCTCTTAAGACTTTGATAACAACATAATACACTTGTTACTATCTATAAACTAATAATTGTTTTTTACATATTTATGATTTATACAAAAGAATTCTTTAAAAAAAAAATTTGAACTATCACACGTGAGATATGTATCTCTCCTTCCCTGCATTCTCCTCCCACCCATAGCAAGGTGAGTGACTTTCTACTTGGCAGCAAGATCAAACTCAATGGAAAGAAAGTTCTCAAGAAGAGTGTCAAGGTAGTGACTTCATCATCATCATCATCATCATCATCTTCTTCCTGGAATGAATAGGTAGCCAAGAGTTTAATGACTCCTGGCCAGACCAGAGGTCATAGGTTCGAATGCATCCAATGCTCTAGTAACCAAAGGTGTGAAAAAAATGTGCAACACAAGTGGTCTTGAAGCCTGTCTGAGTTATACGCCACTAGAATAAGACTCAATTATAATCATGAATCATCTTTATCAACATCATCATCATCATCATCACCCTCACAATATGGTAAAATGCTCAGTTGTGAGTCTTTCAAAGCACAAAATATTAATTTATGGACTTTATTAAAATTAATTTAAAATAAATACATTTATCAAGTGTTTGTCATTTCATTTTTATTAAAATGTTACTTTTTATTGATATATCATTTAATAATATTAATATATTATTTGTTAGTCTTTATTAATTAAATCATATAATTAATTAAATCATATAACACCTAGCACCTATTCCAAACCACAGTCAACCACCTCTAACTACTTCCAACCACTTTCAACCACTTCCAACCATCTCCAACTACCTCCAACCACCTCCAACCACTTGCAACTACTTCCAACCACTTGCAACCACTTGCAACCACCTGCAACCACTGTCAACGACACCAAGGTGCAGGAAGGAGACTGTGTCGACGTCGCCATGCTGGAGGAGAACAGGACAGGAGTGAAGAGGGTGAGAGTGTTGGCGGTGGTGGAGGAGGAGGGCAGGTGTGAGGTGTACTTGAGGAGTTGGAAGGGGGGAATTGAGGGTGTGGGCAGCTTGGAGGGAGGAAACTGGAAGTGAGGAAGTGTTGGTTTGGTGGGTGGGTGGGTTGATAGAGGTGGTTAGTGTGGTGTAATTTAATGAAATAGTTGTTTGGGGGTGGATGATTGATATTTGTTTGCTGAGGTTTTGCACTTGTGTGGTGCATTGATTGCAGACAAAATGGGAAAAAATTTGATTATTAAACTCAGTGGTGCCAATAAATGGGTGCGGTCGTCGTGCTTATTGGAACAATTAAATCAGTCTTGGTGATATTAAAACATACTATAAATAAATTAGCAACCCCAATCAACCTATGCTAATGAGCAAAAAGTGACGTTTTACAGTTAAATTATAGAAAAGTCTTAAAATTTAAATTATGCCAATAGATATAGTATATACTACTTGTTGCTTGTAGGATATCTATGATTATGCCTTATTCTATCGAAATAAAAAAACAAGCGCATGAAACACAGTTTATTATCATTTAAATGAGTATTTTATCAATAAATGGGGAGCGGGGATGGCTTAGTTGGTAGACGTCGGACTTGCAACTTAAAGGTTGCCAGTTCGAATCCTTGGAAGCAACCGTGAACTATCATATACCTAGTGTATATGATGCGGTGTTTGCGACGTATGCATTGAAAGATGTGTACGTCGTGTGGAGTGGCGCCTTGGCGCATAAGAACCATGGTTCTCAGAACCATTGTAACATGGCATGCGTCTGTCAGGCTGTGAATAGTATAGACCAAAAAAAAATAAATTATATATTATGTAAGCTTTCAAATAAAAGGATTTAATCAAAAATTCCCTTGAATAGCGAACGTTGAAAGCTATAATTTAGCGGCTGCTACTTTTTATACGTACCTATTCATTTCTCAATTCACTAACTAAAGAATTACTTATAATATTGAGATATACATAATTAGATTCGTCTTTAAATAATCTATCATTAGTTTTTTCTTGAATTGAATAAATATTAAGTGAGAAGCCAGAAAACTCGAGGCAAAGCTTTAAATTGTGTAATTCGGGAATCAAAAAAGATAGTGTTTAGTTAAGAAAGTTATTGAAAAAGTACGTTATACTAAATAAAAAAGTTCAAAACTTTTTTTACAGAATTTAGAATTTTTGTATTTTGTATAGATTTAAAAGTTTACATACTTTCGACTTACAAAATTGCTAAGTTATTAAGTTAAAATTGCAAGTCAGCACATCTATGAATTTTTTTGGTCTGTTACAATCAATCAATCAATCAAATAGATTTCTATAGCGCTATTTCCTCAAATTCAAGAGCGCTCGTAAATAAATTTGTTAAACAGATATGTCTTCAGATCCTCACAAAAAGTAAATAATGATTTAGAAGTTATTAAATAAGGAGGTAATGAGTTCCAAATATATGGACCTGCATAATGGAAAGAACGTTTAGCAAAAGAGTTATTAATGGAAGGGATGAAATAATGATTTTAAGTGGAATATCTTAAATTACTTCTATGAGAGTGAGATATTAATGATTTAAGGTATATTGGGGATACTGGGGAGTATTTTAATTTAAACATAAAAACACATTTTAAATATAATCCTAAATTTGATGGGGAGCCAATGTAATAAGATGAGAGAGGGTGATAAATAGGAGTACGGCAAACGACTCTAGCTGCATAATTAAATACTTTATTTAATGGTTTTAAAGTAGTTTCAGGTAAATTATATTATAGTAAGTTACAGTAGTCAATTCGAGATAAAACAAGTGCAGAGACTAACATCTTTAAAGAAGGGTCATCTAAGTAAGGTAATAATTGTCTGATACGTCTGAGATGAAAACAGCAAGATTTAGTAACTGATAGATATGGTTTGATAAGGTTAATTTTGAGTCAAAAATAAATCCTAAGCTACGAATATGATTAGATGGAACAATAGTATGAGTGGGAAAATTACATGTACCATTAATTAGTTTACCATTTTTATCATAAAATATAAGTTCAAACTTTAGTGGATTCAATTTTAAAGACATTGAGCTAGACCAGTTTTCAATAGATAATAGACATGAAGATATAGATGACATAACAGTATAATATGATGATATATCGAAGCTGACATATAACTGCGAATCGTCAGCATAGGATACGGAGTTGAGAGAATGAGAGGAAATGATAGAAGATAATTCAGAGACGTATAGAATAAAGAACAAAGGACCAAGAATAGAACCTTGAGGAACACCATATGAGTAAGTAGATGGGGTAGAGGTACAGTGATTTAAAGAAACATAAACAGATCTATTAGATAAATATGACTTAATCCATGAAAAAAAAGAATCCTTAATATTGAACTTATTTTTTAGTAATAGTTACACATTCGATTGCAATAGTACAGGGTATTTTGTTTAATTAACTTTAAAAAAATTCTTGATTTTTAAATGATTGATTTAATTTAAAGTTTTAAAGATTTATTATTTTTAATTAATAAAATGTACTATTCACTAACAACTTTTAGACTTCGTAATTTTACACACAGGCCTTTTAACAATGACTTTTTCTGGTCCTATGTGTGAAGCCCTTGGCATCTCGTGTCAAAATATTAAAACTAAATTATTACAAAAAGAAAATTCTCTGAGCAAAGGAGTAATGCTAGAGCTATACAACTTTGGTGATCTGGATTCAAGCCAGAGAAAAAGGCCTCATGCATCATTCTTCCATCATTCTGCTGTTCAAAAGCTGAAACGAAACAGAAGCAAGATGTTTCATTGGATTTCTGGAATGAGTGATCGCAGGGGCGGCGATCTGCGGATGATCTTGGAGGGGTCCTTCCCATGGTTAGAATCAAAGAACCGATATCGACCAATACAGTAAAAGCGATACTATTTAGTATTGTTTGCTGTAGTGCAAATTATTTTTGTATCAACTATTAATATTTTTATCACCAAACATTAAAAAAAAGTTTGATACTCAATAAAAATACTTTTCTATTGCCACTATGAGCGATTTGAAGAAAAACAATAGTGATTTTAGTACCTTTTATTATTTGTCTTCTATATAAATTCAATTACAACTAGCTATCAACCCATCAAACAAATTTTATAACATCTTTTTTCCCATTAATTTCTGAGTCAAATAGTTTAAATAAATTACAAATGGATTTAAATTAGCCAAAGTTATAAACAAATATACATTGGGAAATTTTTTTTGCTCACAGTGTTTATTTAGAGAACATGAAATACCCTCTCTGCCGTCCTCCTGCTCTCTCCCCACAGCTCGTTTACTCCAATTTCCAAAAAGATCCCTTCGAATGTCTGACCGACTGGCAAATTCTTCTGCTAGCCTCTTAAATTCAGACTGTCAAGTATATCCCGATGTGCATGACAAACAGCCAGTGAATTGAAGCGAGGCTGTGTTATAGGTGCACGCAACCAAGTCTTAAGACGCCGCAAAGCACTAAAAGGTCTTTCTGCAGTACATGACGTTTTTGGACACACAAGCATCAACCTGATCAATCTTTCAACCTAAGGAAACAGATGTCTGACTTCGGGATCAAGACTTGCATTATTTTTTGCGCTTGTGCTTAAGTTCTGTATTCATTCTGGTTTTTAAACATAGCTTACTGTGAACAAAGACTAGTTGCATTTAACTCACGATACTGCATGCAAATATCATGGTTCACTTCACCAGTTAGCAACATTGTCTCCAGCTGCAAGTATGAACGCAAACCAGGAGAATCTCGATTGAACCTTTCTGTGCGTTGCATGGTTGCAATGTCTATGACAGCGTAATATGCTGCTCGATAATGTTCCTCTGGTGTTGTTGCTACATAAGCTGGGCCTAGCCCACAATACTTTTGTGGTGGCTTTCGCACCCGAGGTACAGCAATCGGCTCGAGATCATATGCCAAAACCATACTGTTGACATCTCTGAAAATGGCGTAAACTGTTCATCTGATCGTAGGCGAAGCAGTTCTTGCACAACTGAATCAGTCACTGCAACCATTCCACTGACCATGGCACTTGCTGAATGCAACGACTTGTTCAACTGTTCCAGAAGTGAAAACAACTACCTTGAGGGCCAGTGCAGTAGTGCCCTGTTGAAAAAAGCCTCGAGCCTTTACAGCTGTTTTATCAGCAGTACCAATGGAAGCAAATTATTCCAAGCTAACAAGTACCACTTCATAATGTTCAAGCACAGAAGACACTGTAGATACTCTGGTCAGCCATCTTGTAGGACAAAGAAGTTTTATACTTTTTATTCAGTGGCTCATCAGGAAAGGCAATTATAAGAGACACTAAAGCATCACTAAGCTGTTTCTTGACCTTCCCTGAACGATTGTAAAAAGCACATAACTTTTGGAAAAACTGAAGTGAATTTCTCACAAAGGGATTTGCGGCAGCTGTGTGCTGGGCAAGAAGATTTGCACAGTGTGCAGAACAGTGGAAAAACAATGCAAGCGGATGCTCACTGCTGATAATAGCCTCACAACTATTATATTGGCCGTTCATTATAGCAGCGCCGTCATAAGTCTGAGCTCTTAGTTTTTCTATAGCTAACCTGGTAGCATAATTCTGATCAGAACATCTTTTACTACAGAAGAGAATGTTTTTCCGATCGTGTCTGGTGGGCTGAATAAACCAATAAACTGTTCATTAACATTCAGAGCTTCATTAAAAGAACGAATGCATATCGATTCCTGCTCTAACCCATTGCAGTCATGTATGCCGTCAACCACACCAAACTGGCTTGATTCGGCATTAACAGTGCACAATGTGTTTCTAACGATAGAATGAGCTAAAAGCCTCAGCATTTCTTTTTGGCAGTCATGCAATATGAAACTTGTAGTTTGATTTAACCACAACTTTAGTTAATGTTCCAAGCCTTTTGAAATTCAATAACTTTGGTTCATCTAAAAAATAGAAAGGGTCGATATTGAAGTGGACCTACAAACCCCCTATAAATATCGCCCATGCAAAATAAGTAGCACAATATGAATGATTTTTTCATAAAATGTAAATCTGTCTTCTTGCAAAAAGTGAACCGATATTTTCTGAAAAGCATTTTGAAACTTGGTATTGTGGTGATGATTGATTTTTTTATTGCCGGTGATTGTCATGGTGGTGTGGGTGAGGTTGGATTATTGAGGTTGATTTTTTTAAAACATATTTAAATTGATATATATACATATATTGGTATTGGTCTAAAAACCGTTTTATTTAACAAATTTATTTGAAGAGCGCTTTTGTTCACTTAGTAAAGGGCGCTACACAATTAGTGATTGATTGAAATGTGGATTACTGGCTTTGATTTAGTTACAGCAATTTTTAGGAATGTCTGAAGGAATTTGAGTTATTTGTTTTGGAACTCACCTCTTGGATTATTTGTGTGTGCATTTTTATTTTTGCACATTTATCTAAATGATTTGCCAACAATCCGTGTGCGTTTTTTTTGTTTGCGCATTTTTCTGTGAACAACTTACTTGAAGCCGCAGGGACTATGATATTTAGAATGACCTCTTGTAATCAGGTCAGTTATGCCATAATTGGTAGAAGTCAGGCTAAATGAGATAATAACACATCGAATTATAATTTAAATTTTATTGAAAAACGTGATAATAATATAATTATTAAATGCCAGTTCACTTTTACCAATCAGAAAACAATACAAATCGTAATAATTATATTAAAAAAACTTTTTAGAATTTAATAGCTGAAATTATTAAATAAGGAATTTTTGGAAACACAATTCGAGGAGGATCAATTTGAATGAATTAGAGAATCAAGACGACTTAAAAGTGCACATTGGTGCACTATAAATATGTAACATCTTCAAATTCTAAAAAAAGATACAGAAAAATAATATTATATAGAAATAAAAAAGTAATGAAACAGCAGAAATATATAAAGAAATAATCACTATTACCACAATTAATAATTATTCCATTACTACTACTTTATCTACTACTACTACTGCTAGTACTACTACTACTACTACTACTACTGCTAATACTACTACTACTACTACTACTACTACTACTACTACTACTACTACTACTACTACTACTACTACTACTACTACTATTTCTATAAGAACAACAACTACAAAATAGGAACACCTACAAACACAATTCTACCCTTCGAATTCTTCTCAATGACACCGCATGAGTTCAAAATTGGCTTTGATAATGATAAAAATAAACTATAAATCGATAACGAATCATTAAACTATTGAAATGATGACTATCGTTTTATAATTATCCAGATGATATCAAATTAAATTAATATTAAAATAATATTTGGTGTCTTTGACAACGATAACCAGTCTACTATTTCTTTCCGTCTTCAAACCAATTATTTTCAGAGATACCAATAATAGATATTATATGATATATTTAAATAGTTTATATTATTAGTATCATCAAATGCATGTTAATAAAAATCTTTACTACGAGCTGAATATATACAAAGATAGGCTTGTATAGTACATACAAAGATATAGAAAGTATAGGAATACATTTTTATGATTGGTATTAGTATTCAAATAGAATAGAGACATCATTTAACTAATTGGCACTTATTGACACGCATTAAATAATTTAAGGTGTCCATTTACAATTCTACTATACATATATGATATAGTCTTGTGAGGTAAAAAGCTATCTTGGAGAGTAGTTCCCACGTAAACAAATAGTATAAGAATTCTCATTATTATTAGTATCAGCAGTAGTAGTAGTAGTAGTAGTAGTAGTAGTAGTAGTAGTAGTAGTAGTAGTAGTAGTAGTAGTAGTAGTAGTAGTAGTAGTAGTAGTAGTAGTAGTAGTAGTAGTAGTAGTAGTAGTAGTAGTAGTATAAGAAGTGATTGCTAAACTAAGAGCGATACAAGAGAGCTTGTGCTCCATCAGAACCAACATTATATTTTTTATATATTATTATTAGTAAATAAATCTTTAATTACATTTATTAAAATTATATACAAATATTCAATAATTATAATTAGTTTATTTGTTACAATAACATATTCTTCTCAATGCAAACAGTCCATACTTAGAATAAGGTGGTTGGCAAGAACAAATTAGAATTTGCACAAAATGTAAGCTGATCGGTCATTAAAATATATACACTAGCCCTTGTAATGAGTCTGTATCACAATCATGACCACGGTCACCAAGGTTTGGGGGTGATGATTGTGATGCACGTCTTTAGCAATCATTAGTAGAGTGGTGTGGCATTTGCAACATGTCTTATAATTATTGAAAAAATAAATAACAATAATTCAAAATAGCAAGAACAAAAATATTTAATTTATTATTTTACTGATATTCTAACTAATGGCAATGTTTTAAAAGTGTATGTGATAGTTATGTCTGTGCGCAGTTCCATTAAAGTCCACTTTTCATAAAACAACTCTTCCAATGTTTCTCTTTTCCCTTCTAAGTACGTCTTTAAAGTTTCATTCATCCAAAAATGCATTCTTCAGTCACTCTCTTCGTCTTGTTCGCTCTCCTCACTGTAATTGGACGACACGAGAAGCATGTGACTGGCATTTGGGCCAATCAGGTGGTGGCTTTGGTAGTCGTCGTTGTTGTTGCTTGTGACTACGTCATAACTGCTGTAATGATCCTCGCAAACACTATCACTAACACTATTACTACAGTCATCTTTGTTATTGTTGTCATTATGATTGCTGCTGTTGTTGTTATAATTGTTGTTGTTGTTATAGAGATGGCAGTTGTTCAAATTGAAAGTTATGGGACTTTTCTCATCTAGAGTGTGATTGTTGTTGTTGTTGTTGTTTTGGTTGTTGAGAGGCAGCTTGAAGTTGTCTTCATTGATGCACAACACTTTGGCATCTTTTGTGGTTCTGAAGAGGGATGTGTTGTAGAGAAGGCTTAAGTTGTTGTTGTTGCTTGTGCGGTTAATGATTGTGTTGTTGTTGTTGTCAATGCTAGTTGTATTAATTGTGTTGTTGTTTATGTTTTTGGCGATGCTTTTAATCCTACTCTTCATTTTGCTTGCGTCATTCTTGAGGTGGTCTTTGTTCAGATTGCATTCGATGACGTCACAGAGTATCTTGTTGTTGTCGTTGATCTTGTTGTTGTTGCTCTTTATGTCGTTCTCAACATGGTTTATCGCTTCCAGAATAATGTCCAAGTTGTTTGGAAAAATCTCCTTACCAGCATCATCATCATCATCTTCTTTCTCCTTTAAATCATCATTACCATTTTTTGATATTCCTATAACTCTACTCAAATAATTGGGACTGCAAAATGTGTCACTGCCATACACAAGACTGTAGTCGCTAGTGTTAGTATTGTTTATGCTTTTGCAACTGATCTTGCTAACAATCTCATTATTTCCATTCATAATAAAGACACTACTACCACCACCACCACCAAATGATGATGATGATGCTGCGAGGGGAAGGGAGGATGGTAGAGCTTTGTGTCCTTCCAGTATCATTATCGCCTGTTGTTGTTGTTGTTGCTGATGATCTTCTTGTTGTTGTTGATGATGATCTTCTTGTTGTTGTTGATGATGATCTTCTTGTTGTTGTGATGGCTTTTGTATGGATATTTCTGGCAGTGGTTCGGTTTTGAGTTGCAGTTGTGGCAACGAGAGGTTCTGGGATAGGTGTTGTTGTTGGGTGCTCAACAACACCCCATCCCTTCCTGTCACTTGCCTTTTCAGCTGCCTATCCATTAGTCCATTCATCCAAATGTTGTTGTTATTGGTGTTTTCTTTGTTCATATTATTATTATTATTGTTAATGTTGTTGAAACTATCCAGCTTGATCCTCTTGCGACTAATGCCGTAATCCACATTGTTTATCATTATAGTAGTAGTATTACTTTCACTCACTATTCCTCCATTATTATCATTATTATCATTATCATCTTTGTTGACATTATTGTTGTTGTTGTTGAGAACTAGTTTCTTGTAGTAGTCTCTTTCTTCTTTCAGCGTCACAATCGTCTCAACAGCCTGCTGCAAGATGGCCGCCTAGTGGGTGGTGATGATGATAATGAATTGGTTATGATGATAGATCATAACTAACACCCCTCAATCCATCATCACCACCACCCCCCTAAATACACCATCATCACCCTCAATCCATTATCATCATCACCACCACCACCAAAACACTCAATCTTTCATCATTATCACCCTCAATTCATCATCATCATCATCACCCCCACCACAACACTCAATCCATTATCATCATCATCACCACCACCAGCACCACCACAACAATAATTCCATCATCATCATCACCACCTTGCTGATCTTCTCGTCGTGGGTGGAGGGCAGGAGACAGCGCAGCGACTCGAAGCCTGCATTGATCTGCTGCATGCGCTTGCGTTCGTTGCTGTTCGCAATCTGTCTCTTCATCTTCTTGCTGTCGCTGCGACAACCATTCACCACTTTTGATAATCTGGTCGGTGTGGTGGGATGGAGGAGTAGGGAATGTAGATGAAGTGAGGAGGTGGAGGAGGGGTGAATGTGAATTACTAGTTGCCAACAATCTTTTATAAAACCTATACGGCTTTTGACTTTGGAAATAAAATGAAAATTGCAAGACTTCTTTCGAGATGCGACACAAACTAAAAAAATCTTCCTTCGGAATCATTGAATATCATAAAATACTTGAAGACTGAAAATCATATTTCATTAACTAATCGGACCGACATGACGTAAGAATTGATCGACAGAAGGGCTTGGTGGTGCCAGCCAGACAGACAGGAAAATGTGTGGTCATTGTTACGAAGAATATGAAAAGTTGAGTCGAAATAGATTAGAGGTGACTTCTAAAGCGAAGGCAGATGTGCATGATACGTCATTGTACGCGCCAGACCTGAGCGTACAATGTGCCTTTATCGAAACACGTGCTAAAAAATGCGAACTCACTTTTCGTCAAAGATTCGATTGTAATCCATCATGAGAGTTTTGTCTTCTAGTTGCGACATTTGTATTGAGTCGAAGTGAACATAAAAATGTTTTTGAACGTTGTAAAATCAGAAGTTTGGAGGCAAAACAAGCAGACAGTGGAGTCAGCTGTAGATCAGTACAACGATAAGCCGATGACTAATAATAAGTGCAATGGCGGGAGTTGTAGCGCAGATTGGCACTTTGCCAACAAATTATTTCCTTCCAGATGCGTCTAAAAATTGTGAAAAAAATTATTTATTTATTAATTCTTTTAAAATTGTTTTAAACTTACTATTTATTGTTTTAATGTTTAATTTAATTTTCTGTCTGATACTAGGCCCACTTAGCACTCCGACACGTCAAGCGAATTATTAGGAACCTATGAATAGCGCGGTATTTTTACTTTTTCTTATAATATTAAGACAAAAGCAAAAATGAAAGAGAACTTAGTTAATTAATATTTTTTTAATTCATGAACTTGATAAAACAACTAAGATAAAAAGTATAAGTTATATGATTACTAAGGCACTTTTAAAAATGATTTATTTTCTGAACGAATTGAGCTGGGAATGTCATACTTTGTCCTCATGTGAGACGGATCTTGGATAAAAAGTCTTAAAGATAAAAAGGGATGCGGAGCGGGGATGGCTTAGATGGTAGACGTTGGACTTGCAACTTAAAGGTTGCCTGTTCGAATCCCTGATAGGCAACCGTGAACTATCATATACCTAGTGTATATGATGCGGTGTTTGCGACGTATGCATTGAGAGATGTGTACGTCGTGTGGAGTGGCGCCTCGGCGCATAAGAACCACGGTTCTCAGAACCACTGTAACATGGCATGCGTCTGTCAAGATGTGAACGATATAGAGTAAAAAAAAAGTCTTAAGGATAAAAAGTCTTAAGGATAAAAAGTCTTAAAGATAAAAGTCTTAAGGATAAAAAGTCTCAAGGATAAATCAATCAATCAATCAATCACAGGCATTTATATAGCGCTTTTTAACTAATCCAAAAGCGCTCTTCAAATAAATTTGTTAAATAATACGGTTTTTAGACCACTACCAATATATGTTTATATATATCGATTTAAATATAAAAAACAAAAAATCAACCTCAATAATCTAGCCTCACCCACACCACTATGACAATCACCACCAAAAAATCAATATCTCTACCAATCAAAAATTCAATCATCACAACGTTACCAACACTCATACCACAGCACAATCATCACCACATCATCCTCAAAACCACATTGGCAGCAGCTCAAATAAATGTTTAGAATAAACGGTTTTGGGTATAATATATTAAAATGTTAGAATCTTAAGTCTAAATAAAAATTAAATTAAATTAATTAGAATGTTTTTTGTGCGAATGTTGGTTGTTTTGAATCTGTCAAGGAATGGCCGCAGCTGACCAAGATGACCGCAGGGAATCAAGTGGGCTGCGACATAAAATAGAAAAACTGGCAAGGACTTCTTCACATGACTATATTTCATTCCCGGTCCCGTTTCGGTCCCAACATATTTTTTCCGTTTTGTTCCGTTCCAATGGTCATCAAAATTGTATTACCGTCCCGTCCAGAGGTGGCAATCTGCGGAAAATCTTGGGAGAGTCTTCCCCAGGGTTAGAATCAAAGAACGGTATCAGCCCATACAGTACCAGCGATATTACTTAGTATTGGTTGCATTATTGCTAACTCTTTTTGAATCAACTATTAATATTTGTATCACTAAACATTTTAAATAAAAGGTCGATACTCAATAAAAATACTTTTCTATTTTCACTACAAGCGAT
Source organism: Piscicola geometra (assembly GCA_943735955.1). Taxonomy (NCBI): domain Eukaryota; kingdom Metazoa; phylum Annelida; class Clitellata; order Hirudinida; family Piscicolidae; genus Piscicola; species Piscicola geometra. The sequence continues at coordinate 8,977,157 of OX030959.1, read as the reverse complement.
TTGAAGAAAAACAATAGTGATTTTAATATCGGTTGTTATTGGTCATTTATATCAATTCAATTAAAACTAGCCATCAACCCTACCAATAGCAAAACCACCACTCAAAATATAACCACAACTCATGAGTTTGAAGAAAAACTTGACTTTCTTCTACAGTTTTCAGCGATTTGAAGAAAAATTAATAGGTTTTGCATTGCGTACTTAGAGATTCAATTAATGTTATTCTTATATTCTTTCACTCATTTACTTTATATATATTTTGTTCAATTATTTCATGAACGACTAAAGAAAACGTTCCACAAATTCTTTTATTATTTTGAAAAATCTATTTATTTTATAAAAATCTTTTTATAAACAAATACATTTGCACAGATTTGCATCCATATGCCTATGTCCCAATAAAATATTTAAATTCCTTTCAATAGTGTCAAATTTAATAATAAATGAATAATAATTAAATGTCCGGACAATCTGGTTTTTTACAGTCATCATATTATACAAGTATATATAAATGTCATGTCACTAAAAATTAAAGTACCAATATAACACAAATATATAGCATAACTAACTAAGAAGCCCATGAATAAATCTACAATGGCAAATTTTTTTGAGCCCACAGTGTATTTTCAGATAACATAAAATACCCCCTCTTCCTGTCCTTCTACCCTCTCCCCAGAGCTCGCTAACTAATTTCCAAAAAGACCCCTCCGAATGTCTGACTGACTGGCAAATTCTTCTTCTAGTCTTTTTAAATCTAGACTGTCAAATATATCCTGATGTGCATGACAAACGGCCAGTGAATTGAAGCGAGGCTGTGTCATAGTTGCACGCAACCAAGTCTTAAGACGCCGTAAAGCAATTAATGACCTCTCTGCTGCACACGACGTTGCTGGAGGCACAAGCATCAACCGGATCAGACGTTCAACTTAGGAAACAGATGTCTGACTTCGGGATCATGACTTACATTATTTATTGCGCTTGTGCTTAAGTTCTGTATTCATTCTGGTCTTTAAACATAGCTTACTGTGAACAAAGACTAGTTGCATTTAACTCACTGTACTGCTTGCAAATATCATGGTTCACTTCACCAGTTAGCAACATTGTCTCCAGCTGCAAGTATGAACGCAAACCAGGAGAATCTCGATTGAACCTTTCTGTGCGTTGCATGGTTGCAATGTCTATGACAGCGTAATATGCTGCTCGATAATGTTCCTCTCGTTTTGTTGCTACATAAGCTGGGCCCAGCCCCCAATACTTTTGTGGCGGCATTTGCACACGAGGTACAGCAATCGGCTCGAGATCAAATGCCAAAACCATACTGTTGACATCTCTGAAAATAGCGTTAAACTGTTCATCTGATCGTAGGCGACGCAGTTCTTGCACAACTGAATCAGTCGCTGCAATCATTCCACTGATCGTGGAACTTGCTGAATGCAACGACTTGTTTAACTGTTCCAGAAGTGAAAACAATTACCTAGAGGGCCAGTGCAGTAGTGCCCTGTTGAAAAAAGCCTCGAGCCTTTACAGCTGTTTCATCAGCAGTACCAATGGGAGCAAATGATTCCAAGCTAACAAGTACCTCTTCACAATGTTCAAGCACAGAAGATACTTTGGTCAGCCATTTTGTAGGACAAATAAGTTTTATACTATACTTTTCATTCAGTGGCTCATCAGGAAAGTCAATTATAAGAGACACTAAAGCATCACTAAACTGCTTCTTGACCTTCCCTGAACGATTGTAAAAAGCACATAACTTTTGGAAAAACTGAAGTGAATTGCTCACAAAGGGATTTGCGGCAGCTGTGTGCTGGGCAAGAAGATTTGCACAGTGTGCAGAACAGTGGAAAAATAATGCAAGCGGATGCTCACTGCTGATAATAGCCTGATAACCATTATATCGGCCGCTCATGTTAGCAGCGCCGTCATAAGTCTGAGCTTTGAAGTTTTCTATTGGTAGCATAATTCTGATCAGAACATCTTTTACTACAGCAGATTCTGTTTTTCCGGTCGTGTCTGGTGGGCTGAATAAACCAATAAACTTTCATTAACATTTAGAGTTTCATCAACAAAACAAACAAATGCATATCGATTCTTGCTTTAACCTATTGCAGTCTTGTGTGCCGTCAACCACAACACCAAACTGGCTTGATTCGGCATTAACAGTGCACACTGTGTTTCTAACGATAGAATGAGCTAAAAGCCTCAGCATTTCTTTTTGGCAGTTATGCGATATAAAACTTGTAGTTTGATTTAACCAAAACTTTAGTTAATGTTTGAAGCCTTTTGAAATTCATTTACTTTGGTTCATCTAAAAAACTGAAAGGCTCGATATTAAGGTGGACCTCAGAACCCCCCTTTGAACATCGCTCATGCAAAATAAGTAACACAATATGAATTTAATGATTTAGTAACAATTTTAATCGGTCTGCTCGCAAAAAGTGAACCGATATTTTCTGAAAAGCATTCTGAATGTCTGCTTGCGAAAAACGAAAAATCAGAAATTTAATTTTGTTCCAGATGGTCTAGAAAGCGTTCTCCTACAAGTCGGTTGACAAGACAACGTGACAATAAAAAGCAAAGATCATGAATAATGACGAGCATTATTATACTGATGATACTGATGATGATACTGAAGATGATATTGATGATGATACTGATGATGATATTGATGATGATACTGAAGATTATACTGATGATGATACTGATGATGATACTGATGATGATACTGATGATGATACTGATGATGATACTGATGATGATACTGATGATGATACTGATGATGATACTGATGATGATACTGATGATGATACTGATGATGATACTGATGATGATACTGATGATGATACTGATGATGATACTGATGATGATACTGATGATGATACTGATGATGATACTGATGATGATACTGATGATGATAAAAACATAACTGATATTGAAATTGATGACTTTGGTGCAGTCGAAGGGATAAGACCAATTACAAAAAGGGTGTTGGTGATATCGGACACAAGTTTGAAAAAGGCAATGGAAAGCATGAAAAGAAAAGTTTGTGAAGAAGAACCCAAGTAACGCCATTGATAGCATTTTAAAAGACAGAAGTGGTAAGAAGAGCGGTTGTGACAATGTTCACAGAGCCTCTATCACAAAAACTCAAATGAACTCTAAAAGTCACCTCACCACTTCATCATTCACCTCTCCAAACCACAGCGTGGCATCCACTCAACAAATATGTTTTAACTGCGTCATCAGAGGGGGCTGTCCAAAAGCATCGGCAACAATGTGGATTGGTGGCATAAATATCACACACCTCGCTCGTTTTAATCATAATATTTCACCACTGGGCGAAGCGCCTTTCAAGAGCTTGCTGCTGGAAACCCGATTGAGTGTCAGTGGTTATCAAGTGGAAAAGACGCAGCATGGAGTGATGGTAGAATGTAGAGCATTGGTAATGGGGGAGAAGAGATATGGTGGTGTGGTAGGTGGTGATGGTGGGAGAAATGAAGGTGTAGTGGGTGGTGATGGTGGAAGAAGTGTTAATGGCTCGAAAAGCAATGATGTAGTGGTGGGAGTTGGGGGTGTGGTAGAAAGTATTGTTCTAATAGGAATGGGTGTTGGTGTAGATGGTGTTGACAAGTTTGGAAGCATTGGAAGCGATGGAGAGGCCAGGAAAGGGCATAATGCAGGAGATACCACTCAGCTGGTTGCCATGGTAAAGCTGCTTGTTGAATGTAAGTGAGAGGATTGGTGAAATGCAATAAAGGTAAAAGTCTTTTAATAAGGCCTAAAATACTGAATTTCAATGTAATAAATCATTAATATAAAATTATTTTTGCAATTTTATTCTTTACAAAATTGGAAAACTTTGAAACTTGACAACTTTTAAAATGGAAAACAAAGAAAAAACGAAGAATTATTGATAAATCGATTTTCTCAATTATACGTATAACATTTGAATAATTCCATTCAAACCGGATTTTAAAAACTATACTAAATGCTTGGAGGATTGATGGTCAGGCTAATCCAGCAATGTTCGATAGTTCACGTGGAAAAATCTCATTTGATTCCTGTTCAAAATATTCAACTCTTTTTATTTATAAGTTTACCAACCATTAACATTTTTTTCTATTTTTTAAAAGTAAAAATAAGTAAGTGACACAAATATGATCCCACTAATTTTTTTCTCTAAATACTACTTCTCCCCAAACCAGGCACGTCATATGAAAAAATCTAATTTTGTATAAATACGCATGATAAGATTTTTCATTTTGGTAGATTTGGACACTTGATGTTTTTCCTTAAAGTTTCATTCATTGTTTCTTATTTTGCTTTAATAGCGGAATGCACTGCTTCTTGGAATTGTAAGTCAGTAGTAGATTTCAATGATATGTTTTTTTTAATTTTTATTAGATTTCTAACCACAGATACAATGTAAGCTATAATAATTTTGCTAAAAGATTTTTAAATGAATTCGTTAAAACAAATAATAAAATTAGAATTAATAGTTTTAACTTCAAAAATAGTATTTTATCGTTCCAGTGTCCTCTGCCAACGTTCTCTTTCGCAAGCCTGCCAGACAAGATGGCACTGTATCCATTCACGTAGCTGACTTCACCGTGGACGAAAACTAAAATCCATTTATGGATACTGGCTCATGTACTCACGCTGCAGATTCTGGAACGTGGTGGCTTTGCGACATGCAAAACTTCTACATGGTTGGAAAAGTGACAGTGTATGGAAGGAATAGCAGTATATTTCGACTAAACTTCTTCATCGTAGGTCTTTCCACAAGCGACTATGGAGGCGGTGATGTGGTCAGAGGCACGTACCACATATGTGCTCAATACCCGAACACGATTGTTGGAACTGGTCCCTTCACGGTGTATTGCATCCCTCCCATCCCCTTCTCCAAATACCTGATCGTGCAGCAGCCTGAACCATCCTTTGGAGCTCTCACAATATGCGAGATTGAAGCGTTTGTAGTTGAGACTAAAAAAGAGTCTAAGTGGCAAAGGTTCAAAGGCTTCTACCAGAGCAACTTCCAAGTGGCCAGACTGGCGACAAGGGATGGTTTGGAGTGTTTGATGCAGTGTTTGTCGATGGAAGATTGCTCGTCTGCCAGTTGTTCGAGCTCTGGAGAGTGCATCCTCAGCGCAAGCAATAGCACCAGTGTTCTAGTCCAGGATCAAGCGTGGGTTTACTATATGGCAGAGGTGCACAACCCGCGGCCCGCGGGCCGCATGCGGCCCTTCGGCCTGTTTGATGCGGCCCCCAGATAACTAGTCCATTTTGGCTATTTGCGGCCCTAACAGAATTTTAAATCGACGCACCCGCCCATCTCTTTTTAATAGTACTGTTTGCACTTTCCTAATATAAAACGATTGGTACAACAACGACGAGCGATAATTGAGTTGTTTTAATTTAGTAAGAATGTCAAAGCGTAAAATTGAAGCAGAAAATCGTCAGTTTAATGAAGAATGGACAAATGCAGCATTTCAACGGAACAGCTTTGGGCCTAATTTGTCGCGAGTCCGTTACTGTAATGAAGGACTACAATTGCAAAAGACATTATGAAACAAACACGCTGCTACGTTTGATGATGTGAAAGACGAAGCTAGAAAAAATATAATTGATCAACTTGTAAAAAGATTGTCATTTGAGCAAAATGTTTTTTTAAAAAAGTTAATGAAAATAAGACTTTTGTTCGTGCCGGTTGTGCCGTAGCACAGATTATTGCGCGATCGTCTCGACCATTTACTGATGGTGATTTCGTCAAAGACTGCATGCAAGCCATTTGCAAAGAAGTCTGTCCTGAGAAAACAGATCTGTTCAACAAAGTGCCATTGTCACGGATGACTATCCAGCGCCGAGTGGTTGATTTATCCAACGACGTTTGTGAACAGTTGCGTGACAAGCTTGCCATTTGCAAGTATTTTTCAATCACCTTAGATGAGAGCACGGATAACGTTGACACAGCATAGCTTTTGGTTTTTGTTCGTGCGGTGGATGAGAACTGTAAATTAACTCAGGAATTAGCAGGAATGGCCTCTCTACGTTGACGTACGACTGGTACAAATATTTTTGGAGGAGTGAAATCTGTTCTTGAAAACCTTAACATTCAGTGGCCAAAGCTCTGTAGTGTTACTACTGACGGTGCACCCGCCATGACTGGTAAAGAATTAGGACTTGTTGCCCATCTGCGATCACATTTGCGAGACTTAGGAGTTTCAACAGACACCATCCACGCATGCCACTGCATCATACATCAAGAGTCACTGTGTACACGAGTCATTAATTTGGATAATGTTATGAAATTTGTTTTTAAATCAGTGAACTTCATATGAGCAAAAGGACTTAACCATCGACAATTCAGATCATTTTTTGAAAACATACCATATCACACTTATGTAAGGTGGTTGAGTCGAGGAAAAGTTCTAACTAGGTTTGTTGAGTTACGAAAGGAAATCTGTGAATTCCTTGTTACCAAAGGCTAAGACACAGCTGTTTTTACAGACAAACAGTGGTCGGCAGACTTAGCATTTATGACAGACATAACAGAACACTTAAATAAATCGAATCTGCGTCTTCAAGGCAAAGATCACTACATCTTTGATATGTACCAAGAGCTGCTGTCATTCACCTTGAAGCTACGGCTGTTTTGTTCGAATCTGCAATCTGTTAATTTATATCATTTTCCTATTTGTTCAGCTTTTCAGAAGGAATGCCAATGTGACTTCAATAAATACACGACAGTTTTGAAGCGTTACTAAAGGAATTTAATGAACGTTTTGATACATTCAGGGAGGATAAGGATTTATTTAACTTCATCCGTGACCCTTTCTCTTGTGCTGTAGAATCCGTATCTGAGCAATGTCAGTTAGAAGTCATTGATTTTCAATGTTCACCAGAATTAATGTCTGCGTTTCAGCATAACTCCATTTTAACTTTTTATGGAAGTATTAGTTCAGTTAAATATGGAGCGGTCAAAGATTTGGCTTACCGAATCTTGTCTGAATTTGGCAGCATATACGTGTGTAAACAAACGTTTTCAGTCATGAACACAAATAAAAATAAACTGAGATCATCTTTGTCTGATGATAATCTTTTTTCGATTTTGAGGCTTGCAGCAACAGAACTCAAACTCAATATTTTACAATGTTGTTGCCAGTGTTATTTTCGTTTCAGAAAATAATTATAGTTTTTATTTCAGTTTCGTTTTGGAATTAATTATAGTTTTTATTTTCGTTTTTGTTTTGAAAATAATTATAGTTTTTATTTTCGTTTTCGTTTTGAAAATAATTAAAGTTTTTATTTTCGTTTCAGTTTTAAAAATAATTAAAGTTTTTATTTTCATTTTAGTTTTGAAATTATATTAATTTACAACTTTAAACACTATTTTTTTATATCTAAAAAAAATTAATTGATCATAAAATGAAACAGTAAAATAGAACTGTATTTTAACAACAAATGAGTTGTAAAAATTAAGTCAATTGAATTATTATAAGAATTGAGTACGTAAATTATTGAGTAATAACAAATTTTAAATATAAAAACAAATTTACGATTAAAATAAGTGATAATTTAATTGACAAAGCGAAGCGGTAATAAAATAACGTTTTATAAATGGCGCTACTTTCATAAAACCTAAAGATAATGTTTATAACATAGACATATATTTTTTTATATAAACTATACATTTACATCTTATGGCATACTTTGAAATTTATTTAATTTTCGTTTTGAAAATAATTATAGTTTTTATTTCAGTTTCGTTTTGGAAATAATTATAGTTTTTATTTTCGTTTTCGTTTTGAAAATAAATTTAGTTTTTATTTTCGTTTTCGTGGAACGATTATTCAGAATTGTCGTTTTCGTTTTCGTTACGAAAACAACACTGGTTGTTGCAACCATTCAGGCTCAACCTTCTCATTAAAATTCTAGCATTTAGTTATTCATACATGTTTAAATAACGTTATTTTTTTTAATGAAATTTATTAAAAACTTGCATTCTTTGAGTTTTTTTACATTTAGTTATTCATACAGGTTTAAATAACGTTCTTTTTTTATGACATTCATAAAAAATTTGCATTCTTTGAGTTGTTTTATTGTGTGATCTATGTGCACGCTGATGCGGCCCTTGGCGCCCGGGACTCAGTAATTTTGGCCCTCAGGCTGAAAAAGGTTGTGCACCCCTGCTATATGGGAATCAAATATTAACCCATTTTTGTTCGAATTTTCTATTTTATTTATTTTTACAATGTCTTTTTCACAATACAATCAATTAATTAAAAAAACTAAAAAAAACTTGGATATGATGAAAAATGGTTTCAAAGCTTTTTCCACATACTCTAGTTGTGTTCTTTTTGCAAAGAGCGCACCTGGTTTGCCTTTCTGCTGCAGTTAAATAATGTTCTAGATTATCGAACCTAGCAGGGCTCAGCACTTGACTCTCCACAAGCTTGCCCATTTGGGTCTTTCACTACCCAAAGAAGAGTGGCATATTGGGGAACGTGGATGGCCTAAAGGGTAGACGTCGGACTTGCGACTCAAAGGTTGTCTGTTCGAATCCCTGGCGAGCAACCGTTAACTATCATATACCCAGTGTATATGATGCGGTGTTTGCGACGTATGCATTGAAAGAAGTGTACGTCGTGTGAAGTGGTGTTTCTGGCGCATAAGAACCATGGTTCCTAGAACCATGGTTCCTAGAACCATGGTTCCTAGAACCATGGTTCTCAGAACCATTGTAACACGGCCTGCGTCTGTCAGGCTGTGAATAATAAAGACCAAAAAAAATATTTACAAGAAGCTTTTCTTCCTCTTGATATTCATCGTTGACATGAAACAACTGGATTGATGTCTTTAACATTTCTTATGATATAAACTAGAGAGTTATCATTCGAAATTAATCTCTTACTACTGGATACTTTTTCCAGTTTATAATCAAAAGAACCCCTAGATGTTTCTTAACTGTGTATAGTGCCATTCTTTCATTGATTCATTCACAGATGCATGCAAAAAAGCATTTTCTATAAATTTTTGATTTATCAAAACAATTAGAGGTCTAACTTCGGTAATTTTATCTTTTTTAATCTTTTTTAATTTTTTGAACAATGAATAAAATAAATATTTTAAAACTTATAGTGAAATTTGACACCCAATATTCATGCTCACTATTCCAATAATGGAACATTAATAATTTTTTAAAAATTTGTGAAAAGTAAAAATTTGGTAATTAATAACCCACCAAAAACCAAAAAACCTGCCACTGTATATTTGTATATAACTTTTTACACAATTGTTTTAGTTTAGTCTAGGGAGTTAAAAACCACGCAGATCTTTTGACCTCTATAATGGTTATTTAAAAAAAAAACAAAAAAAACATTTATATACACATCATAGATATCCTACAAACAACAAGTAGTAAAACTTTTATTGATAGCGTTTCTTTCTACACGAAACTTTATTTATTCTTCAATTGTGTTGAAAAAATGAGCCTGAATTAGTTTTGATGTTTTAAGTTTCATATGAATTTTTGGATCATATCCGATAAACGGTGCAGAATTTAACTAACTCCGCCTACATTTACAATGCTCGCCAATGTTAGAAAACATTCGCACAACTGTTTATATTCTGTGTGGCCCCTGTAATTGACCCCTCGCACTTCTACTACTACTACTACTACTACTACTACTACTACTACTACTACTACTACTACTACTACTACTACTACTACTACTACTACTACTACTGCTACTACTACTACTACTACTAATACTACTACTACTACTACTACTACTACTACTACTACTACTAATAGTACTGCTACTACTACTACTACTACTACTACTACTACTACTACTACTACTAATAGTACTGCTACTACTACTACTACTACTACTACTACTACTACTACTACTACTACTACTACTACTACTACTACTACTACTACTACTACTGCTACTACTACTACTACTACTACTACAACTACAACTACTACTACTACTACTATTACTACTACTACTACCAATACTACAACTACAACTACTACTACTACTACTACTACTACTACTACTACTACTACTACTACTACTACTACTACTAATACTACTACTACTACTACTACTACTACTACTACTACTACTACTACTACTACTACTACTACTACTACTACTACTACTACTACTACTACTACTACTACTACTACTACTACTACTACTACTACTACTACTACTACTACTACTACTACTACTACTACTACTACTACTACTACTACTACTACTACTACTACTACTACTACTACTACTACTACTACTACTACTACTACTACTACTATTAGTCTTTATAACACACTGTCTTTCGAACAATTAGTCTTTATACCACACCCGTAAATCAATTAAGCAGGAAATCTGTTCTGAATCAATCTACTTTATATGGCAGATGTTTATTTCACAACTATATATATTAGCACGTTTTCTCTACGCTATGGATGAGTGGCAGTTAGTGTGGCCCAATCACTGTCTGCACCGCTTTGGCGGTAATGATCCAAATTTTTTAGTCAGCAAATGACTTCATTGTTTTTATATATAAATTAAATGAAAAAATATTTGATTTTGTAATTTTAATTTGTTTTTGAGATCAAACCAAATGGATAAAGACATCACGTTTTTAAAATGTTCTGTTTTTCAAATATTGAACTTGACGATTGCACTCCATTTAAGATAACATGCATCTTTTAATCTTGTTCCATATGTTAAATACATTCAACATTTTTCCATCAATCAGCTAGTTGGCCGTTTAAGTGTGAAAGACATTCGTCATGACTGATATTGTTAACTAACTTCACGTCGGTTCTTTTCTTTTACATTATCTTAATACATTTTTCATCTGCATACTATTAGTCACATGGGCGTATTCAGCCCCGAATAAAAGAACGGGCAGTTTTTATTTTGTTTAGTTTAAAGAAAAGAAGCTTTGTGCCTGTCCTCGAAGGACCAGATGTAACTCATGAATGTAATCGAATGGAATAGAAAAAATTAATCTAAATACTCCTCAACGTTAAATAAATCATTACTTATTCAAGTAAAAATCATAGTAGGGGGAGGTTGCTCAAGATGAACCGGTTCCAAAGATAGAACGGGCTTATTTACAGTTATGCGCTTAGAAAATTAATTTCTTATTTATTTCATATCTATGCATCCATCTTAGATGCCCATTTTTATGTTGGTTTCGTTTCGGAAAGTTGTATCCATAGATATAGTATATATAGATACGTAGTGAAAACTTATAGAACGTATTTTTGAGATACCCCAACATACGTTAAATAGTAGAATTATTCCTAATATATGAAAAATTTAAATGCTGTTTAAAATTTATTTAAAATATTAAAAATATTTTTTTCATATTTAAAATGTATGAAAACTATTCATAAAATATTTAATATTTTTTTGAACATTTTAGTGCTTTATCATTTTAGTGCTTTATCATCTATGCAATTGACTGGAAACGATTGACTGAGAGACCGAGACTGCAATGTTCGGTTACCAATTTCAAGAAATAAAACTCAATCCAACAATTAAAATATAAACCATATGTTTTTTAACGACTGGTAAGTATAATAAATATATTTAATATTATACGATTAGAATATCTTATATCACCCTTTTTGATACAGAAATAAACAAAGTCACGTGATACTTTTTGGGGTATTTGAAGAATGACGGTCTCTTACATTGGTGATTAATACAGAGGGCGTATCTATACTACTTGTTGTTTGTAGGATATCTATGGTTGTCTCACTCAATTAGAATACATGAAAAACTGATTTCTAGAAGAATTGTTAAAATATTGGGAGATAACATTTGTTTTTATTCTCAACTTCCGAAGATAAATAATTAAATTTTTTTATTAGTAATTAGATGATGCAACACAGTTTTATTGTGTGCAAGTTGTAAAATAAAAAATAGAGTGATTGGCCTGTTATGACCATGATTATGTACATAGTCATAGTTTCCTAACATGGACCACGAATCTAAGATTAATTTAAGAATGAGACCGTAGAAGTGGATAAGACTATGTAGAGACTCTATATTGTAGAGTATATATTTTAAATAGACTATAGAGAGTATATACATTGTATAAACAATTGAAAATTAATATAAACCAATTTTTTTTGGTCTGTACTGTTCACAGGCTGACAAACGCATGCCATGTTACAATGGTTCTGAGAACCATGGTTCTTATGCGCCGAGGCGCCACTCCACACGACGTACACATCTCTCAATGCATACGTCGCAAACACCGCATCATGTACACTAGGTATATGATAGTTCACGGTTGCCTATCAGGGATTCGAACAGGCAACCTTTAAGTTGCAAGTCCGACGTCTACCATGTAAGTCATCCCCGCTCCCTTTTTAATGATTAATAAACCATTAGTATTCATTAGCTTTTTTCATCGGCCTTATAGCACCTCATAGTCAGGGGCGGCGATCTGCGGAAAATCTTGGGGGAGGGGGGGGGGGTCCTCCCCAGGGCTGGAATCAAAGAACTGGTATCGGCCAATACAGTATGAGCGATACTATTTAGTATTGTTTGCTGTATTGATCATTCTTTTTGTATCAACTATTAGTATTTGTATCGCCAAAATTTTTAAAAAAAGCTTGATACTCAATAAAAATACTTTTCTATTGCCACTATAAGCGATTTGAAGAAAAACAATAGCGATTTCAATATCTTTTATTATTGTTCATCTATATAAATTCAATTACAATTATATTCATAAACTAGCCTATCAATATCAAAACCACCACTATTAAAATATAGTTACGTTCCACGATTCTGAAAAAAGTAAACTTTCTTTTAAAGTTTTCAGCGATTTGAGAAAAAATAATTAAGTTTTTCAATGCGTACTTATAGATTCAATTATTGTTATTCTTATATTCTTTAATTCATTTACTTTATATATATTTTTTCCAATTATTTCATGAACGAACAAAGAAAACGTTCCACAAATCCTTTTATTATTTTGACAATTCTATTTATCAGTTCTTTTTATAAAAAAATACATTTGCACAGATTTTCATCCATATGCCTATGTCCCAATAAAATATTTAAATTCCCTTCAATAGAGTCAAATTTAATAATAAATGAATAATAATTAAATGTCCGGACAATCTGGTTTTTATAGTCATCATATTATACAAGTATATATAAATGTAAAGTCACTAAAAATTAGAATATCAATATATCATCATCATCATCATCATCTCCTGGTTTTTGTTAAACAGGTCAACTTTTCCTCTCTCGAGGGTGGGGCCTGTTTGAAAAGTCTCAATCTCTCTCTCCACTCCTTTCTATCATGGGCATCAGTGCTGCGTGCCCCCAGGTATTTGAGATCTTTCTGTACCACCTCTTCCCACGTCTTCTTTGGCCTGCCTGGTCGTTTCGTTCCAAAAACCTCCATTCTTCTAACCTTGTTGATCCATCCACCACCACGTTCCACATGCCCAAACCACCTCATTCTTCTCGTTTGCAGTACAGCACCAATATCCTGGATTCCTATCATTTTTTGGAGCTCATCTGAACTGATGAGATCTTTTGATTTGATGTTGCACATCCAACGGATCATGGCCCGGTCGTTGCGTTGAAGAATATCAATATAACATAAATAAATACCATAACTAACTAGGTAGACCAGGAATAAATCTGTATTCATTTTGTTGATGAAACTTAAACGATAAATTATCGTTATAATTACATTCTATATATTATTTGTATCTTTTTGTATAGAATAATATAAAAAACTCAACTTTTTCCGTGTTACTTCGTTAACCAGCAAGGCTGTCGAAAGGCGGAAGTTATGGTTAGTTTCAATAATATAAGAGAAATAAGTTGAATACAAATAGTACAGAAACATGTTCAGAGTTACTGAAGAGAGGAAGAACTTGCACCTTGACTGCAGTGCAGAAGACAGCAAGAGATGGGCAGCTCGAGAATCAGCAGGGCTGTTGATGGGTGAATATTATGTTTATTAATATGTTCTATAATGTGTAAATTATTTAATACAGCTTAAACTGCTTTGAAATGTTATTCTATATTTAAATGGGTTGCAAATACTGAGGCTGGGTTGCAAGTCTTCAGCTCAGAGTGTTTTTTTTCGTGACACCATCACTAGCCTTTGGTTAGCCAAAACCTAGCCTGCAAGGCAGCAGAGCCGTAACCCTGGTTGGAAGACTGAAGGGGTAAAGGCACTTGTCTAAGGTGCTTTCCCTTTGACGGTGGTAGAGCGGGGATGTCTTACTTTCCCGTGCAGATGTAACACCTGCCCACTGCTCCTGGGTTGGCCGTTGACACTCTAAGGTGTTCATCCGCCCTTTAACAGCTTTTTTTTCGTGCTGCTGGGTAAGCCAGATACCCTCCCCACCAAAGAGTCCGAATTATCGAGACAAGATGGTGGAGGTGTCGGTTTAGTCGCCGAGCATCCGACCACGACACAGGTTGTACTAGCTTACGTAGTACTAGTAGCAGGTTCTTTCTCAGAACCTGACCTGACATTATGATCGTGCCATCAAAAAGTCCTTCTGAACACTTAGCGAAGCGCGTTCCATGATGAAGATGATGAAGATGAAATTTCACTCAATTTAATGAAACAATAACTAAACTTATCTTTCTTTTTATTCGAAGGTTGTTGTTGTTATTCGGCTCAAATGCGCTGTCTGGTCAGTAGGAGGTCTACCAGCTGTGCCGCATGTCAGGGGTGTGCCGCTGTTTCTGGGTGCTCGCCACAGACTCTGGATGTATAATGTTGCTTAAACAGTTGGTGTTGTGGTTAGCGTCACTAATACACAAACAAAAAAGAAAAGTACATAGAAAGTGAAATGAATGAAGAGACGAAGTACTTTGAACTTGAATCCAGTGCAAAACACATGCAAAAGGTAAGCTGCTCGGGAATCCGCAGGGCTGTCGAACAATGAAAAATATATTTATAGTTTATTTATCTTTATAAAATATTAATGTTTAATATGATATTTTTACATTCTATATACTATTTGTATCTTTTGTATAAAATATTATAAAAAACTCAACTTTTCGCAGTTACTTCGTTAACCAGCAAGGCTGTCGAAAGGCGGAAGTTATGCTTAGTTTCAATAATATAAGAGAAATAAGGTGAATACAAATAGTACAGAAACATGTTCAGAGTTACTGAAGAGAGGAAGAACTTGCACCTTGACTGCAGTGCAGAAGACAGCAAGAGATGGGCAGCTCGAGAATCAGCAGGGCTGTTGATGGGTGAATATTATGTTTATTAATATGTTCTATAATGTGTAAATTATTTAAAACAGCTTAAACTGCTTTGAAATGTTATTATATATTTAAATGGGTTGCAAATACTGAGGCTGGGTTGCAAGTCTTCAGCTCGAGTGTTTTTTTTCGTGACACCATCACTAGCCTTTGGTTAGCCAAAACCTAGCCTGCAAGGCAGCAGAGCCGTAACCCTGGTTGGGAGACTGAAGGGGTAAAGGCACTTGTCTAAGGTGCTTTCCCTTTGACGGTGGTAGAGCGGGGATGTCTTACTTTCCCGTGCAGATGTAACACCTGCCCACTGCTCCTGGGTTGGCCGTTGACACTCTAAGGTGTTCATCCGCCCTCAACAGTTTTTTTTTCGTGCTGCTGGGTAAGCCAGATACCCTCCCCACCAAAGAGTCCGAATTATCGAGACAAGATGGTGGAGGTGTCGGTTTAGTCGCCGAGCATCCGACCACGACACAGGTTGTACTAGCTTACGTGGTACTAGTAGCAGGTTCTTTCTCAGAACCTGACCTGACATTATGGTCGGGCCATCAAAAAGTCCTTCTGACCACTTAGCGAAGCGCGTTCCATGATGAAGATGATGAAGATGAATTTTTACTCAATTTAATAAAAACAAAAACTAAACTTATCTTTCTTTTCATTTCAAGGTTGTTGTTGTTATTCGGCTCAAATGCGCGGTCTGGTCAGTAGGAGGTCTACCAGCTGTGCCGCATGTCAAGGGGTGTGCCACTGTTTCTGGGTGCTCGCCACAGACTCTGGATGTATTATGTTGCTTGAACAGTTGGTGTTGTGGTTAGCGTCACTAATACACAAACAAAAAAGAAAAGTACATAGAAAGTGAAATGAATGAAGAGACGAAGTACTTTGAACTTGAATCCAGTGCAAAACACATGCAAAAGGTAAGCTGCTCGGGAATCCGCAGGGCTGTCGAATAATGAAAAATATATTTATAGTTTATTTATCTTTATAAAATATTAATGTTTCATATGATATTTTTACATTCTATATACTATTTGTATCTTTTGTATAAAATATTATAAAAAACTCAACTTTTCGCAGTTACTTCGTTAACCAGCAAGGCTGTCGAAAGGCGGAAGTTATGCTTAGTTTCAATAATATAAGAGAAATAAGGTGAATACAAATAGTACAGAAACATGTTCAGAGTTACTGAAGAGAGGAAGAACTTGTACCTTGACTGCAGTGCAGAAGACAGCAAGAGATGGGCAGCTCGAGAATCAGCAGGGCTGTTGATGGGTGAATATTATGTTTATTAATATGTTCTATAATGTGTAAATTATTTAAAACAGCTTAAACTGCTTTGAAATGTTATTATATATTTAAATGGGTTGCAAATACTGAGGCTGGGTTGCAAGTCTTCAGCTCGAGTGTTTTTTTTCGTGACACCATCACTAGCCTTTGGTTAGCCAAAACCTAGCCTGCAAGGCAGCAGAGCCGTAACCCTGGTTGGGAGACTGAAGGGGTAAAGGCACTTGTCTAAGGTGCTTTCCCTTTGACGGTGGTAGAGCGGGGATGTCTTACTTTCCCGTGCAGATGTAACACCTGCCCACTGCTCCTGGGTTGGCCGTTGACACTCTAAGGTGTTCATCCGCCCTTTAACAGTTTTTTTTTCGTGCTGCTGGGTAAGCCAGATACCCTCCCCACCAAAGAGTCCGAATTATCGAGACAAGATGGTGGAGGTGTCGGTTTAGTCGCCGAGCATCCGACCACGACACAGGTTGTACTAGCTTACGTGGTACTAGTAGCAGGTTCTTTCTCAGAACCTGACCTGACATTATGGTCGGGCCATCAAAAAGTCCTTCTGACCACTTAGCGAAGCGCGTTCCATGATGAAGATGATGAAGATGAATTTTTACTCAATTTAATAAAAACAAAAACTAAACTTATCTTTCTTTTCATTTCAAGGTTGTTGTTGTTATTCGGCTCAAATGCGCTGTCTGGTCAGTAGGAGGTCTACCAGCTGTGCCGCATGTCAAGGGGTGTGCCGCTGTTTCTGGGTGCTCGCCACAGACTCTGGATGGATTATGTTGCTTGAACAGTTGGTGTTGTGGTTAGCGTCACTAATACACAAACAAAAAAGAAAAGTACATAGAAAGTGAAATGAATGAAGAGACGAAGTACTTTGAACTTGAATCCAGTGCAAAACACATGCAAAAGGTAAGCTGCTCGGGAATCCGCAGGGCTGTCGAACAATGAAAAATATATTTATAGTTTATTTATCTTTATAAAATATTAATGTTTAATATGATATTTTTACATTCTATATACTATTTGTATCTTTTGTATAAAATATTATAAAAAACTCAACTTTTCGC
The DNA here is from genome assembly GCA_943735955.1 of Piscicola geometra. Taxonomy (NCBI): domain Eukaryota; kingdom Metazoa; phylum Annelida; class Clitellata; order Hirudinida; family Piscicolidae; genus Piscicola; species Piscicola geometra. The sequence continues at coordinate 8,959,519 of OX030959.1, read as the reverse complement.
AGTTACTTCGTTAACCAGCAAGGCTGTCGAAAGGCGGGAGTTATGCTTAGTTTCAATAATATAAGAGAAATAAGTTGAATACAAATAGTAAAGAAACATGTTCAGAGTTACTGAAGAGAGGAAGAACTTGCACCTTGACTGCAGTGCAGAAGACAGCAAGAGATGGGCAGCTCGAGAATCAGCAGGGCTGTTGATGGGTGAATATTATGTTTATTAATATGTTCTATAATGTGTAAATTATTTAATACAGCTTAAACTGCTTTGAAATGTTATTCTATATTTCAATGGGCTGCAAATACTGAGGCTGGGTTGCAAGTCTTCAGCTCAGAGTGTTTTTTCTCGTGACACCATCACTAGCCTTTGGTTAGCCAAAACCTAGCCTGCAAGGCAGCAGAGCCGTAACCCTGGTTGGGAGACTGAAGGGGTAAAGGCACTTGTCTAAGGTGCTTTCTCTTTGACGGTGGTAGAGCGGGGATGTCTTACTTTCCCGTGCAGATGTCACACCTGCCCACTGCTCCTGGGTTGGCCGTTGACACTCTAAGGTGTTCATCCGCCCTTTAACAGCTTTTTTTCGTGCTGCTGGGTAAGCCAGATACCCTCCCCACCAAAGAGTCCGAATTATCGAGACAAGATGGTGGAGGAGTCGGTTTAGTCGCCGAGCATCCGACCACGACACAGGTTGTACTAGCTTACGTGGTACTAGTAGCAGGATCTTTCTCTAAACCTGACCTGACATTATGGTCGTGCCATCAAAAAGTCTTTCTGACCACTTGGCAACGCGCGCTCCATGATGATGAAGATGAATTTTTAGTCAATTTAATAAAAACAAAAACTAAACTTATCTTTCTTTTTTTTCCAAGTTTTTTGTTGTTGTTATTCGGCTCAAATGCGCTGTCTGGTCAGTAGGAGGTCTACCAGCTGTGCCGCCATGTCAGGGGTGTGCCGCTGTTTCTGGGTGCTCGCCACAGACTCTGGATGTATTATGTTGCTTGAACAGTTGGTGTTGTGGTTAGCGTCACTAATACACAAACAAAAAAGAAAAGTACATAGAAAGTGAAATGAATGAAGAGACGAAGTACTTTGAACTTGAATCCAGTGCAAAACACATGAAGAAGGTGGGCTGCTCGGGAATCCGCAGGGCTGTTGAACAATGAAAAATATATTTATAGTTTATTTATCTTTATAAAATATTAATGTTCAATATGATATTTTTACATTCTATATACTATTTGTATCTTTTGTATAAAATATTATAAAAAACTCAACTTTTCGCAGTTACTTCGTTAACCAGCAAGGCTGTCGAAAGGCGGAAGTTATGCTTAGTTTCAATAATATAAGAGAAATAAGTTTAATACAAATAGTACAGAAACATGTTCAGAGTTACTGAAGAGAGGAAGAACTTGAACCTTGACTGCAGTGCAGAAGGCAGCAAGAGATGGGCAGCTCGAGAATCAGCAGGGCTGTTGATGGGTGAATATTATGTTTATTAATATGTTCTATAATGTGTAAATTATTTAATACAGCTTAAACTGCTTTGAAATGTTATTCTATATTTCAATGGGTTGCAAATACTGAGGCTGGGTTGCAAGTCTTCAGCTCAGAGTGTTTTTTTTCGTGACACCATCACTAGCCTTTGGTTAGCCAAAACCTAGCCTGCAAGGCAGCAGAGCCGTAACCCTGGTTGGGAGACTGAAGAGGTAAAGGCACTTGTCTAAGGTGCTTTCTCTTTGACGGTGGTAGAGCGGGGATGTCTTACTTTCCCGTGCAGATGTCACACCTGCCCACTGCTCCTGGGTTGGCCGTTGACACTCTAAGGTGTTCATCCGCCCTTTACCAGCTTTTTTTCGTGCTGCTGGGTAAGCCAGATACCCTCTCCACTAAAGAGTCCGAATTATCGAGACAAGATGGTGGAGGTGTCGGTTTAGTCACCGAGCATCCGACCACGACACAGGTTGTACTAGCTTACGTGGTACTAGTAGCAGGCTCTTTCTCAGAACCTGACCTGACATTATGGTCGTGCCATCAAAAAGTCCTTCTGACCACTTGGCAACGCGCGCTCCATGATGAAGATGATGATGATGAAGATGAATTTTTAGTCAATTTAATAAAAACAAAAACTAAACTTATCTTTCTTTTTATTCCAAGTTTGTTGTTGTTGTTATTCGGCTCAAATGCGCTGTCTGGTCAGTAGGAGGTCTACCAGCTGTGCCGCCATGTCAGGGGTTTGCCGCTGTTTCTGGGTGCTCGCCACAGACTCTGGATGTATTATGTTGCTTGAACAGTTGGTGTTGTGGTTAGCGTCACTAATACACAAACAAAAAAGAAATGTACATAGAAAGTGAAATGAATGAAGAGACGAAGTACTTTGAACTTGAATCCAGTGCAAAACACATGCAAAAGGTAAGCTGCTCGGGAATCCGCAGGGCTGTCGAACAATGAAAAATATATTTATAGTTTATTTATCTTTATAATATATTAATGTTTAATATGATATTTTTACATTCTATATACTATTTGTATCTTTTGTATAAAATATTATAAAAAACTCAACTTTTCGCTGTTACTTCGTTAACCAGCAAGGCTGTCGAAAGGCGGAAGTTATGCTTAGTTTCAATAATATACGAGAAATAAGGTGAATACAAATAGTACAGAAACATGTTCAGAGTTACTGAAGAGAGGAAGAACTTGCACCTTGACTGCAGTGCAGAAGACAGCAAGAGATGGGCAGCTCGAGAATCAGCAGGGCTGTTGATGGGTGAATATTATGTTTATTAATATGTTCTATAATGTGTAAATTATTTAATACAGCTTAAACTGCTTTGAAATGTTATTCTATATTTCAATGGGTTGCAAATACTGAGGCTGGGTTGCAAGTCTTCAGCTCAGAGTGTTTTTTCTCGTGACACCATCACTAGCCTTTGGTTAGCCAAAACCTAGCCTGCAAGGCAGCAGAGCCGTAACCCTGGTTGGGAGACTGAAGGGGTAAAGGCACTTGTCTAAGGTGCTTTCCCTTTGACGGTGGTAGAGCGGGGATGTCTTACTTCCCGTGCAGATGTCACACCTGCCCACTGCTCCTGGGTTGGCCGTTGACACTCTAAGGTGTTCATCCGCCCTTTAACAGCTTTTTTTCGTGCTGCTGGGTAAGCCAGATACCCTCCCCACCAAAGAGTCCGAATTATTGAGACAAGATGGTGGAGGTGTCGGTTTAGTCGCCGAGCATCCGACCACGACACAGGTTGTACTAGCTTACGTGGTACTAGTAGCAGGCTCTTTCTCAGAACCTGACCTGACATTATGGTCGTGCCATCAAAAAGTCCTTCTGACCACTTGGCAACGCGCGCTCCATGATGAAGATGATGATGATGAAGATGAATTTTTAGTCAATTTAATAAAAACAAAAACTAAACTTATCTTTCTTTTTATTCCAAGTTTGTTGTTGTTGTTATTCGGCTCAAATGCGCTGTCTGGTCAGTAGGAGGTCTACCAGCTGTGCCGCCATGTCAGAGGTGTGCCGCTGTTTCTGGGTGCTCGCCACAGACTCTGGATTTATTATGTTGCTTGAACAGTTAGTATTGTGGTTAGCGTCACTAATACACAAACAAAAAAGAAAAGTACATAGTAAGTGAAATGAATGAAGAGACGAAGTACTTTGAACTTGAATCCAGTGCAAAACACATGCAAAAGGTAAGCTGCTCGGGAATCCGCAGGGCTGTCGAACAATGAAAAATATATTTATAGTTTATTTATCTTTATAATATATTAATGTTTAATATGATATTTTTACATTCTATATACTATTTGTATCTTTTGTATAAAATATTATAAAAAACTCAACTTTTCGCTGTTACTTCGTTAACCAGCAAGGCTGTCGAAAGGCGGAAGTTATGCTTAGTTTCAATAATATACGAGAAATAAGGTGAATACAAATAGTACAGAAACATGTTCAGAGTTACTGAAGAGAGGAAGAACTTGCACCTTGACTGCAGTGCAGAAGACAGCAAGAGATGGGCAGCTCGAGAATCAGCAGGGCTGTTGATGGGTGAATATTATGTTTATTAATATGTTCTATAATGTGTAAATTATTTAATACAGCTTAAACTGCTTTGAAATGTTATTCTATATTTCAATGGGTTGCAAATACTGAGGCTGGGTTGCAAGTCTTCAGCTCAGAGTGTTTTTTCTCGTGACACCATCACTAGCCTTTGGTTAGCCAAAACCTAGCCTGCAAGGCAGCAGAGCCGTAACCCTGGTTGGGAGACTGAAGGGGTAAAGGCACTTGTCTAAGGTGCTTTCCCTTTGACGGTGGTAGAGCGGGGATGTCTTACTTCCCGTGCAGATGTCACACCTGCCCACTGCTCCTGGGTTGGCCGTTGACACTCTAAGGTGTTCATCCGCCCTTTAACAGCTTTTTTTCGTGCTGCTGGGTAAGCCAGATACCCTCCCCACCAAAGAGTCCGAATTATTGAGACAAGATGGTGGAGGTGTCGGTTTAGTCGCCGAGCATCCGACCACGACACAGGTTGTACTAGCTTACGTGGTACTAGTAGCAGGCTCTTTCTCAGAACCTGACCTGACATTATGGTCGTGCCATCAAAAAGTCCTTCTGACCACTTGGCAACGCGCGCTCCATGATGAAGATGATGATGATGAAGATGAATTTTTAGTCAATTTAATAAAAACAAAAACTAAACTTATCTTTCTTTTTATTCCAAGTTTGTTGTTGTTGTTATTCGGCTCAAATGCGCTGTCTGGTCAGTAGGAGGTCTACCAGCTGTGCCGCCATGTCAGAGGTGTGCCGCTGTTTCTGGGTGCTCGCCACAGACTCTGGATTTATTATGTTGCTTGAACAGTTAGTATTGTGGTTAGCGTCACTAATACACAAACAAAAAAGAAAAGTACATAGTAAGTGAAATGAATGAAGAGACGAAGTACTTTGAACTTGAATCCAGTGCAAAACACATGCAAAAGGTAAGCTGCTCGGGAATCCGCAGGGCTGTCGAACAATGAAAAATATATTTATAGTTTATTTATCTTTATAATATATTAATGTTTAATATGATATTTTTACATTCTATATACTATTTGTATCTTTTGTATAAAATATTATAAAAAACTCAACTTTTCGCTGTTACTTCGTTAACCAGCAAGGCTGTCGAAAGGCGGAAGTTATGCTTAGTTTCAATAATATACGAGAAATAAGGTGAATACAAATAGTACAGAAACATGTTCAGAGTTACTGAAGAGAGGAAGAACTTGCACCTTGACTGCAGTGCAGAAGACAGCAAGAGATGGGCAGCTCGAGAATCAGCAGGGCTGTTGATGGGTGAATATTATGTTTATTAATATGTTCTATAATGTGTAAATTATTTAATACAGCTTAAACTGCTTTGAAATGTTATTCTATATTTCAATGGGTTGCAAATACTGAGGCTGGGTTGCAAGTCTTCAGCTCAGAGTGTTTTTTCTCGTGACACCATCACTAGCCTTTGGTTAGCCAAAACCTAGCCTGCAAGGCAGCAGAGCCGTAACCCTGGTTGGGAGACTGAAGGGGTAAAGGCACTTGTCTAAGGTGCTTTCCCTTTGACGGTGGTAGAGCGGGGATGTCTTACTTCCCGTGCAGATGTCACACCTGCCCACTGCTCCTGGGTTGGCCGTTGACACTCTAAGGTGTTCATCCGCCCTTTAACAGCTTTTTTTCGTGCTGCTGGGTAAGCCAGATACCCTCCCCAACAAAGAGTCCGAATTATTGAAACAAGATGGTGGAGGTGTCGGTTTAGTCGCCGAGCATCCGACCACGACACAGGTTGTACTAGCTTACGTGGTACTAGTAGCAGGCTCTTTCTCAGAACCTGACCTGACATTATGGTCGTGCCATCAAAAAGTCCTTCTGACCACTTGGCAACGCGCGCTCCATGATGAAGATGATGATGATGAAGATGAATTTTTAGTCAATTTAATAAAAACAAAAACTAAACTTATCTTTCTTTTTATTCCAAGTTTGTTGTTGTTGTTATTCGGCTCAAATGCGCTGTCTGGTCAGTAGGAGGTCTACCAGCTGTGCCGCCATGTCAGAGGTGTGCCGCTGTTTCTGGGTGCTCGCCACAGACTCTGGATGTATTATGTTGCTTGAACAGTTAGTATTGTGGTTAGCGTCACTAATACACAAACAAAAAAGAAAAGTACATAGTAAGTGAAATGAATGAAGAGACGAAGTACTTTGAACTTGAATCCAGTGCAAAACACATGCAAAAGGTAAGCTGCTCGGGAATCCGCAGGGCTGTCGAACAATGAAAAATATATTTATAGTTTATTTATCTTTATAATATATTAATGTTTAATATGATATTTTTACATTCTATATACTATTTGTATCTTTTGTATAAAATATTATAAAAAACTCAACTTTTCGCTGTTACTTCGTTAACCAGCAAGGCTGTCGAAAGGCGGAAGTTATGCTTAGTTTCAATAATATACGAGAAATAAGGTGAATACAAATAGTACAGAAACATGTTCAGAGTTACTGAAGAGAGGAAGAACTTGCACCTTGACTGCAGTGCAGAAGACAGCAAGAGATGGGCAGCTCGAGAATCAGCAGGGCTGTTGATGGGTGAATATTATGTTTATTAATATGTTCTATAATGTGTAAATTATTTAATACAGCTTAAACTGCTTTGAAATGTTATTCTATATTTCAATGGGTTGCAAATACTGAGGCTGGGTTGCAAGTCTTCAGCTCAGAGTGTTTTTTCTCGTGACACCATCACTAGCCTTTGGTTAGCCAAAACCTAGCCTGCAAGGCAGCAGAGCCGTAACCCTGGTTGGGAGACTGAAGGGGTAAAGGCACTTGTCTAAGGTGCTTTCTCTTTGACGGTGGTAGAGCGGGGATGTCTTACTTTCCCGTGCAGATGTCACACCTGCCCACTGCTCCTGGGTTGGCCGTTGACACTCTAAGGTGTTCATCCGCCCTTTAACAGCTTTTTTTCGTGCTGCTGGGTAAGCCAGATACCCTCCCCACCAAAGAGTCCGAATTATCGAGACAAGATGGTGGAGGAGTCGGTTTAGTCGCCGAGCATCCGACCACGACACAGGTTGTACTAGCTTACGTGGTACTAGTAGCAGGATCTTTCTCTAAACCTGACCTGACATTATGGTCGTGCCATCAAAAAGTCTTTCTGACCACTTGGCAACGCGCGCTCCATGATGATGAAGATGAATTTTTAGTCAATTTAATAAAAACAAAAACTAAACTTATCTTTCTTTTTATTCCAAGTTTGTTGTTGTTGTTATTCGGCTCAAATGCGCTGTCTGGTCAGTAGGAGGTCTACCAGCTGTGCCGCCATGTCAGGGGTGTGCCGCTGTTTCTGGGTGCTCGCCACAGACTCTGGATGTATTATGTTGCTTGAACAGTTGGTGTTGTGGTTAGCGTCACTCATACACAAACAAAAAAGAAAAGTACATAGAAAGTGAAATGAATGAAGAGACGAAGTACTTTGAACTTGAATCCAGTGCAAAACACATGAAGAAGGTGGGCTGCTCGGAATCCGCAGGGCTGTCGAACAATGAAAAATATATTTATAGTTTATTTATCTTTATAAAATATTAATGTTTAATATGATATTTTTACATTCTATATACTATTTGTATCTTTTGTATAAAATATTATAAAAAAACTCAACTTTTCGCTGTTACTTCGTTAACCAGCAAGGCTGTCGAAAGGCGGAAGTTATGCATAGTTTCAATAATATACGAGAAATAAGGTGAATACAAATAGTACAGAAACATGTTCAGAGTTACTGAAGAGAGGAAGAACTTGCACCGTGACTGCAGTGCAGAAGACAGCAAGAGATGGGCAGCTCGAGAGTCAGCAGGGCTGTTGATGGGTGATTATTATGTTTATTAATATGTTCTATAATGTGTAAATTATTTAATACAGCTTAAACTGCTTTGAAATGTTATTCTATATTTCAATGGGTTGCAAATACTGAGGCTGGGTTGCAAGTCTTCAGCTCAGAGTGTTTTTTCTCGTGACACCATCACTAGCCTTTGGTTAGCCAAAACCTAGCCTGCAAGGCAGCAGAGCCGTAACCCTGGTTGGGAGACTGAAGGGGTAAAGGCACTTGTCTAAGGTGCTTTCTCTTTGACGGTGGTAGAGCGGGGATGTCTTACTTTCCCGTGCAGATGTCACACCTGCCCACTGCTCCTGGGTTGGCCGTTGACACTCTAAGGTGTTCATCCGCCCTTTAACAGCTTTTTTTCGTGCTGCTGGGTAAGCCAGATACCCTCCCCACCAAAGAGTCCGAATTATCGAGACAAGATGGTGGAGGAGTCGGTTTAGTCGCCGAGCATCCGACCACGACACAGGTTGTACTAGCTTACGTGGTACTAGTAGCAGGATCTTTCTCTAAACCTGACCTGACATTATGGTCGTGCCATCAAAAAGTCTTTCTGACCACTTGGCAACGCGCGCTCCATGATGATGAAGATGAATTTTTAGTCAATTTAATAAAAACAAAAACTAAACTTATCTTTCTTTTTATTCCAAGTTTTTTGTTGTTGTTATTCGGCTCAAATGCGCTGTCTGGTCAGTAGGAGGTCTACCAGCTGTGCCGCCATGTCAGGGGTGTGCCGCTGTTTCTGGGTGCTCGCCACAGACTCTGGATGTATTATGTTGCTTGAACAGTTGGTGTTGTGGTTAGCGTCACTAATACACAAACAAAAAAGAAAAGTACATAGAAAGTGAAATGAATGAAGAGACGAAGTACTTTGAACTTGAATCCAGTGCAAAACACATGAAGAAGGTGGGCTGCTCGGGAATCCGCAGGGCTGTCGAACAATGAAAAATATATTTATAGTTTATTTATCTTTATAAAATATTAATGTTCAATATGATATTTTTACATTCTATATACTATTTGTATCTTTTGTATAAAATATTATAAAAAACTCAACTTTTCGCAGTTACTTCGTTAACCAGCAAGGCTGTCGAAAGGCGGAAGTTATGCTTAGTTTCAATAATATAAGAGAAATAAGTTTAATACAAATAGTACAGAAACATGTTCAGAGTTACTGAAGAGAGGAAGAACTTGAACCTTGACTGCAGTGCAGAAGGCAGCAAGAGATGGGCAGCTCGAGAATCAGCAGGGCTGTTGATGGGTGAATATTATGTTTATTAATATGTTCTATAATGTGTAAATTATTTAATACAGCTTAAACTGCTTTGAAATGTTATTCTATATTTCAATGGGTTGCAAATACTGAGGCTGGGTTGCAAGTCTTCAGCTCAGAGTGTTTTTTTTCGTGACACCATCACTAGCCTTTGGTTAGCCAAAACCTAGCCTGCAAGGCAGCAGAGCCGTAACCCTGGTTGGGAGACTGAAGGGGTAAAGGCACTTGTCTAAGGTGCTTTCCCTTTGACGGTGGTAGAGCGGGGATGTCTTACTTTCCCGTGCAGATGTCACACCTGCCCACTGCTCCTGGGTTGGCCGTTGACACTCTAAGGTGTTCATCCGCCCTTTAACAGCTTTTTTTCGTGCTGCTGGGTAAGCCAGATACCCTCTCCACTAAAGAGTCCGAATTATCGAGACAAGATGGTGGAGGTGTCGGTTTAGTCGCCGAGCATCCGACCACGACACAGGTTGTACTAGCTTACGTGGTACTAGTAGCAGGCTCTTTCTCAGAACCTGACCTGACATTATGGTCGTGCCATCAAAAAGTCCTTCTGACCACTTGGCAACGCGCGCTCCATGATGAAGATGATGATGATGAAGATGAATTTTTAGTCAATTTAATAAAAACAAAAACTAAACTTATCTTTCTTTTTATTCCAAGTTTGTTGTTGTTGTTATTCGGCTCAAATGCGCTGTCTGGTCAGTAGGAGGTCTACCAGCTGTGCCGCCATGTCAGAGGTGTGCCGCTGTTTCTGGGTGCTCGCCACAGACTCTGGATGTATTATGTTGCTTGAACAGTTAGTATTGTGGTTAGCGTCACTAATACACAAACAAAAAAGAAAAGTACATAGAAAGTGAAATGAATGAAGAGACGAAGTACTTTGAACTTGAATCCAGTGCAAAACACATGCAAAAGGTAAGCTGCTCGTGAATCCGCAGGGCTGTCGAACAATGAAAAATATATTTATAGTTTATTTATCTTTATAATATATTAATGTTTAATATGATATTTTTACATTCTATATACTATTTGTATCTTTTGTATAAAATATTATAAAAAACTCAACTTTTCGCTGTTACTTCGTTAACCAGCAAGGCTGTCGAAAGGCGGAAGTTATGCTTAGTTTCAATAATATACGAGAAATAAGGTGAATACAAATAGTACAGAAACATGTTCAGAGTTACTGAAGAGAGGAAGAACTTGCACCTTGACTGCAGTGCAGAAGACAGCAAGAGATGGGCAGCTCGAGAATCAGCAGGGCTGTTGATGGGTGTATATTATGTTTATTAATATGTTCTATAATGTGTAAATTATTTAATACAGCTTAAACTGCTTTGAAATGTTATTCTATATTTCAATGGGTTGCAAATACTGAGGCTGGGTTGCAAGTCTTCAGCTCAGAGTGTTTTTTCTCGTGACACCATCACTAGCCTTTGGTTAGCCAAAACCTAGCCTGCAAGGCAGCAGAGCCGTAACCCTGGTTGGGAGACTGAAGGGGTAAAGGCACTTGTCTAAGGTGCTTTCTCTTTGACGGTGGTAGAGCGGGGATGTCTTACTTTCCCGTGCAGATGTCACACCTGCCCACTGCTCCTGGGTTGGCCGTTGACACTCTAAGGTGTTCATCCGCCCTTTAACAGCTTTTTTTCGTGCTGCTGGGTAAGCCAGATACCCTCCCCACCAAAGAGTCCGAATTATCGAGACAAGATGGTGGAGGAGTCGGTTTAGTCGCCGAGCATCCGACCACGACACAGGTTGTACTAGCTTACGTGGTACTAGTAGCAGGATCTTTCTCTAAACCTGACCTGACATTATGGTCGTGCCATCAAAAAGTCTTTCTGACCACTTGGCAACGCGCGCTCCATGATGATGAAGATGAATTTTTAGTCAATTTAATAAAAACAAAAACTAAACTTATCTTTCTTTTTATTCCAAGTTTGTTGTTGTTGTTATTCGGCTCAAATGCGCTGTCTGGTCAGTAGGAGGTCTACCAGCTGTGCCGCCATGTCAGGGGTGTGCCGCTGTTTCTGGGTGCTCGCCACAGACTCTGGATGTATTATGTTGCTTGAACAGTTGGTGTTGTGGTTAGCGTCACTAATACACAAACAAAAAAGAAAAGTACATAGAAAGTGAAATGAATGAAGAGACGAAGTACTTTGAACTTGAATCCAGTGCAAAACACATGAAGAAGGTGGGCTGCTCGGGAATCCGCAGGGCTGTCGAACAATGAAAAATATATTTATAGTTTATTTATCTTTATAAAATATTAATGTTCAATATGATATTTTTACATTCTATATACTATTTGTATCTTTTGTATAAAATATTATAAAAAACTCAACTTTTCGCAGTTACTTCGTTAACCAGCAAGGCTGTCGAAAGGCGGAAGTTATGCTTAGTTTCAATAATATAAGAGAAATAAGTTTAATACAAATAGTACAGAAACATGTTCAGAGTTACTGAAGAGAGGAAGAACTTGAACCTTGACTGCAGTGCAGAAGGCAGCAAGAGATGGGCAGCTCGAGAATCAGCAGGGCTGTTGATGGGTGAATATTATGTTTATTAATATGTTCTATAATGTGTAAATTATTTAATACAGCTTAAACTGCTTTGAAATGTTATTCTATATTTCAATGGGTTGCAAATACTGAGGCTGGGTTGCAAGTCTTCAGCTCAGAGTGTTTTTTTTCGTGACACCATCACTAGCCTTTGGTTAGCCAAAACCTAGCCTGCAAGGCAGCAGAGCCGTAACCCTGGTTGGGAGACTGAAGGGGTAAAGGCACTTGTCTAAGGTGCTTTCTCTTTGACGGTGGTAGAGCGGGGATGTCTTACTTTCCCGTGCAGATGTCACACCTGCCCACTGCTCCTGGGTTGGCCGTTGACACTCTAAGGTGTTCATCCGCCCTTTAACAGCTTTTTTTCGTGCTGCTGGGTAAGCCAGATACCCTCTCCACTAAAGAGTCCGAATTATCGAGACAAGATGGTGGAGGTGTCGGTTTAGTCGCCGAGCATCCGACCACGACACAGGTTGTACTAGCTTACGTGGTACTAGTAGCAGGCTCTTTATCAGAACCTGACCTGACATTATGGTCGTGCCATCAAAAAGTCCTTCTGACCACTTGGCAACGCGCGCTCCATGATGAAGATGATGATGATGAAGATGAATTTTTAGTCAATTTAATAAAAACAAAAACTAAACTTATCTTTCTTTTTATTCCAAGTTTGTTGTTGTTGTTATTCGGCTCAAATGCGCTGTCTGGTCAGTAGGAGGTCTACCAGCTGTGCCGCCATGTCAGGGGTTTGCCGCTGTTTCTGGGTGCTCGCCACAGACTCTGGATGTATTATGTTGCTTGAACAGTTGGTGTTGTGGTTAGCGTCACTAATACACAAACAAAAAAGAAAAGTACATAGAAAGTGAAATGAATGAAGAGACGAAGTACTTTGAACTTGAATCCAGTGCAAAACACATGCAAAAGGTAAGCTGCTCGGGAATCCGCAGGGCTGTCGAACAATGAAAAATATATTTATAGTTTATTTATCTTTATAATATATTAATGTTTAATATGATATTTTTACATTCTATATACTATTTGTATCTTTTGTATAAAATATTATAAAAAACTCAACTTTTCGCTGTTACTTCGTTAACCAGCAAGGCTGTCGAAAGGCGGAAGTTATGCTTAGTTTCAATAATATACGAGAAATAAGGTGAATACAAATAGTACAGAAACATGTTCAGAGTTACTGAAGAGAGGAAGAACTTGCACCTTGACTGCAGTGCAGAAGACAGCAAGAGATGGGCAGCTCGAGAATCAGCAGGGCTGTTGATGGGTGAATATTATGTTTATTAATATGTTCTATAATGTGTAAATTATTTAATACAGCTTAAACTGCTTTGAAATGTTATTCTATATTTCAATGGGTTGCAAATACTGAGGCTGGGTTGCAAGTCTTCAGCTCAGAGTGTTTTTTCTCGTGACACCATCACTAGCCTTTGGTTAGCCAAAACCTAGCCTGCAAGGCAGCAGAGCCGTAACCCTGGTTGGGAGACTGAAGGGGTAAAGGCACTTGTCTAAGGTGCTTTCCCTTTGACGGTGGTAGAGCGGGGATGTCTTACTTCCCGTGCAGATGTCACACCTGCCCACTGCTCCTGGGTTGGCCGTTGACACTCTAAGGTGTTCATCCGCCCTTTAACAGCTTTTTTTCGTGCTGCTGGGTAAGCCAGATACCCTCCCCACCAAAGAGTCCGAATTATTGAGACAAGATGGTGGAGGTGTCGGTTTAGTCGCCGAGCATCCGACCACGACACAGGTTGTACTAGCTTACGTGGTACTAGTAGCAGGTTCTTTCTCAGAACCTGACCTGACATTATGGTCGTGCCATCAAAAAGTCTTTCTGACCACTTGGCAACGCGCGCTCCATGATGAAGATGATGATGATGAAGATGAATTTTTAGTCAATTTAATAAAAACAAAAACTAAACTTATCTTTCTTTTTATTCCAAGTTTGTTGTTGTTGTTATTCGGCTCAAATGCGCTGTCTGGTCAGTAGGAGGTCTACCAGCTGTGCCGCCATGTCAGGGGTTTGCCACTGTTTCTGGGTGCTCGCCACAGACTCTGGATGTATTATGTTGCTTGAACAGTTGGTGTTGTGGTTAGCGTCACTAATACACAAACAAAAAAGAAAAGTACATAGAAAGTGAAATGAATGAAGAGACGAAGTACTTTGAACTTGAATCCAGTGCAAAACACATGCAAAAGGTAAGCTGCTCGGGAATCCGCAGGGCTGTCGAACAATGAAAAATATAATTATAGTTTATTTATCTTTATAAAATATTAATGTTTAATATGATATTTTTACATTCTATATACTATTTGTATCTTTTGTATAAAATATTATAAAAAACTCAACTTTTCGCAGTTACTTCGTTAACCAGCAAGGCTGTCGAAAGGCGGAAGTTATGCTTAGTTTCAATAATATAAGAGAAATAAGTTGAATACAAATAGTACAGAAACATGTTCAGAGTTACTGAAGAGAGGAAGAACTTGTACCTTGACTGCAGTGCAGAAGACAGCAAGAGATGGGCAGCTCGAGAATCAGCAGGGCTGTTGATGGGTGAATATTATGTTTATTAATATGTTCTATAATGTGTAAATTATTTAATACAGCTTAAACTGCTTTGAAATGTTATTCTATATATCAATGGGTTGCAAATACTGAGGCTGGGTTGCAAGTCTTCAGCTCAGAGTGTTTTTTCTCGTGACACCATCACTAGCCTTTGGTTAGCCAAAACCTAGCCTGCAAGGCAGCAGAGCCGTAACCCTGGTTGGGAGACTGAAGGGGTAAAGGCACTTGTCTAAGGTGCTTTTTCTTTGACGGTGGTAGAGCAGGGATGTCTTACTTTCCCGTGCAGATGTCACACCTGCCCACTGCTCCTGGGTTGGCCGTTGACACTCTAAAGTGTTCATCCGCCCTTTAACAGCTTTTTTTCGTGCTGCTGGGTAAGCCAGATACCCTCCCCACCAAAGAGTCCGAATTATCGAGACAAGATGGTGGAGGTGTCGGTTTAGTCGCCGAGCATCCGACCACGACACAGGTTGTACTAGCTTACGTGGTACTAGTAGCAGGTTCTTTCTCAGAACCTGACCTGACATTATGGTCGTGCCATCAAAAAGTCTTTCTGACCACTTGGCAACGCGCGCTCCATGATGAAGATGATGATGATGAAGATGAATTTTTAGTCAATTTAATAAAAACAAAAACTAAACTTATCTTTCTTTTTATTCCAAGTTTGTTGTTGTTGTTATTCGGCTCAAATGCGCTGTCTGGTCAGTAGGAGGTCTACCAGCTGTGCCGCCATGTCAGGGGTTTGCCACTGTTTCTGGGTGCTCGCCACAGACTCTGGATGTATTATGTTGCTTGAACAGTTGGTGTTGTGGTTAGCGTCACTCATACACAAACAAAAAAGAAAAGTACATAGAAAGTGAAATGAATAAAGAGACGAAGTACTTTGAACTTGAATCCAGTGCAAAACACATGCAAAAGGTAAGCTGCTCGGGAATCCGCAGGGCTGTCGAACAATGAAAAATATATTTATAGTTTATTTATCTTTTTAAAATATTAATGTTTAATATGATATTTTTACATTCTATATACTATTTGTATCTTTTGTATAAAATATTATAAAAAAACTCAACTTTTCGCTGTTACTTCGTTAACCAGCAAGGCTGTCGAAAGGCAGAAGTTATGGTTAGTTTCAATAATATAAGAGAAATAAGGTGAATACAAATAGTACAGAAACATGTTCAGAGTTACTGAAGAGAGGAAGAACTTGCACCTTGACTGCAGTGCAGAAGACAGCAAGAGATGGGCAGCTCGAGAATCAACAGGGCTGTTGATGGGTGAATATTATGTTTATTAATATGTTCTATAATGTGTAAATTATTTAAAACAGCTTAAACTGCTTTGAAATGTTATTCTATATTTCAATGGGTTGCAAATACTGAGTCTGGGTTGCAAGTCTTCAGCTCGAGTGTTTTTTTTCGTGACACCATCACTAGCCTTTGGTTAGCCAAAACCTAGCCTGCAAGGCAGCAGAGCCGTAACCCTGGTTGGGAGACTGAAGGGGTAAAGTCACTTGTCTGAGGTGCTTTCCCTTTGACGGTGGTAGAGCGGGGATGTCTTACTTTCCCGTGCAGATGTAACACCTGCCCACTGCTCCTGGGTTGGCCGTTGACACTCTAAGGTGTTCATCCGCCCTTTAACAGTTTTTTTTCGTGCTGCTGGGTAAGCCAGATACCCTCCCCACCAAAGAGTCCGAATTATCGAGACAAGATGGCGGAGGTGTCGGTTTAGTCGCCGAGCATCCGACCACGACACAGGTTGTACTAGCTTACGTGGTACTAGTAGCAGGATCTTTCTCTAAACCTGACCTGACATTATGGTCGTGCCATCAAAAAGTCTTTCTGACCACTTGGCAACGCGCGCTCCATGATGAAGATGATGATGAATTTTTAGTCAATTTAATAAAAACAAAAACTAAACTTATCTTTCTTTTTATTCCAAGTTTGTTGTTGTTGTTATTCGGCTCAAATGCGCTGTCTGGTCAGTAGGAGGTCTACCAGCTGTGTCGCATGTCAGGGGTGTGCCGCTGTTTCTGGGTGCTCGCCACAGACTCTGGATGTATTATGTTGCTTGAACAGTAGGTGTTGTGGTTGGCGTCACTAATACAAACACAAAAGCTTTAATTTTATTTATAATATATTGATCTTCAGTACGAGACTTATTCACTCTATATATTAGATGAATTCTTTCATACTCTATAAAATATTCAAATAAGCTTTCTTCCATATTTTCACACTAATCACCTCGATATCAGAGTCGTTCCGCGGCGTCCCCTGTCTTCTGCACTGGCGTAGAGTCGCAATTTATAATGTAAAGTAATTATCACAGAGTATAATGAATTCATTACATTATATTTAAATTGAAATAAAAATAATAAACTTGCCTTAGTTGTATAAAGTATACATTACATCATATCAGAATTTAAAAACTATAAAGCGAACTTGCCTTTGTTGGGGTTCAGTTTTGACTTAGATAATGCTGATGATGATCTGCTTAACTTTTCATTTCCCAAATGCTCCCTAGACCTTTTATGCTTGAGAAACTTCCCACACTTATGAAACTTTTTTATTCAACGTTTGCTGGGTGCCTTCCCTCCTGCTGGCCTTCCTAGCGCAGAAAAGGTCCTTTCTTCGACATCAAGTGCCGCATCAAGGCTGTCTGCTCCTTGACTCTCCGCCTCATCTTCTTTCCGGAGATTTCCTCATCAGGATCGCTGGCATGAAACAGATTTGGCGCCCATGCCATCGCAAGCCTCTCCTTGCGTGCATGTCGAGCTCTCTTGCCTGTATTGGCATGCCTGTTGATGGCACGCAGGTGGTGAAAGAGGAACGAAGCTGTCTGCCAGTGATCTCTGGGCATTCCCTCTCTCAGCAGCTGCTCAATTCCTCTGGCCCTCCTCTTACGACCCCTCTTCTTCATCTCTTTCAGCAGCCTTTCCGTCAGCTCCACTGGAAAGAGTGGCTCCTCAAGCTCTGAAAAGAACTGTCTCAGTGCTGAAGCGAGTGCAAGAGCACAACTCTTGTCGAGCTTCTGCAGAAGAAAGTCTTCGAGAGACTCTGCATCATCATCCACGCTCTCAAGCAAGCGTCTCAGCCACAGCACCTTCTTCTCGCCTCCACACTTCTTGTACACAGCCTCGTCCACATCAGGCCTCTCAAGCACCCTTGTGCACACCTGCAAGAAGGCAGGCATGCTTTCGCCTGTCTCCCTCAGAAGATCGCTCAAATTGCAGCCGAAAAGTGTTCGCCTTTGAGCCGCCAGGGGAGGCATGTTAGCATCCTGCTCTTCTTCCTCCTCCTTTTGCTCCTCTCTTTCCGCCCACTTGACATGAACCCGCTTGCTGTTGCCTCTCACTCGCCTCAGCTTCGAAGCAGCTTTCGCTTGAGCTTCTTGCGTCTCTGTCGGATGAATACTCTCACGCCGCCTTCCAAACAGGCTCCTCAATCTAGCGAGAAGGGATCTTGATGATGGAGTGGCTGGTGGAGATGGCAACGTTGGTGATGGTGGTGGTTTTTTTTCTAGTTCAGGAGTTAGCGTTTCTGACTGTGTTGGTAGTGGTACAAGTGTCAATATTTCTGGTGCTGAAAAATATCTTTTCAATGGTGTTTCCAATTCTTTTTTTGGTGATCTTTCAGTTGTTGATGTTGTTGTTGAAGGCCTAGCTAGGGTTATTACTGGTTCTGATAATGTTCTGAAAGGTTTCCTTCCTCCTTGCTTCTCTCCAGCACAACTTTTCCTTCTGAACAATTTTACTGGTGCTAGCGTTTCTGAATGTGTTGGTACTGGTACATGTGTTAATATTACTGGTGCTGAAAAATATCTTCTCAATGGTGTTTCCAATTCTTTTTTTGGTGATGTTTCAGTTGATGAAGGCCTAGCTAGGGTTATTACTGGTTCTGAGAATGTTCTCATAGCTTTCCTTCCTCCTTGCTTCTCTCCAGCACAACTTTTCCTTTTGACCAGGTCATCTTGTGCTAGCGTTTTCCAAAGTGTTGGTAGTGGTACACGTGTTAATATTACTGGTGCTGAAAAATATCTTTTCAATGGTGTTTCCAATTCTTTTTTTGGTGATCTTTCAGTGGTTGATGTTGTGGTTGAAAGCCTAGCTAGGGTTATTACTGGTTCTGATAATGTTTTGGTTACTTCTTCTAATAGTTTTATGGGAGATGTTATTGCTCTTGGTGGTATTGTTGCAGGGAATGGTGTTATT
The DNA here is from genome assembly GCA_943735955.1 of Piscicola geometra. Taxonomy (NCBI): domain Eukaryota; kingdom Metazoa; phylum Annelida; class Clitellata; order Hirudinida; family Piscicolidae; genus Piscicola; species Piscicola geometra. The sequence goes on along the minus strand of OX030959.1, from coordinate 8,941,020 downwards.
GCTTGTGTTGCCTTCCATGGTGGCGTGTCTGCTGGTGCTGTGGAGGAAGCATTCCTTCTTCCTTGCTCCTCTCCAGCACGATTTCTCCTTCTGAACAGGTTACATAAAGTTCTAAACAGAGTTTGTCTTGGCGGTGGAAGGACAGGTTGTGATCTTGCTTGTGTTGTTGTTGATGTTTCTGGTGTGTTTGTGGATTGTGCTACCTCCTGTTCCTTCCTCCTCTCTCCTCTTAAACCTTCTCCTTCATGCCCATCTACTTTAGACTCTATATGCCTTTCAACACCCCTACTACCTCTACCAAACAACCTCATTAACTTACTCATAACTATAATGAAATTTAATTTTTAAAAAAATTAATTAAATATTTTTTTGTTTTTTTGTTTTTTGATTTTTTTTGTTTTTTTTGTTTTTTTTTGTTTTTTGATTTTAAGAAAATAAATTAAGAAAATAAATTAAGAAAATAAATTGAGAAAATAAATTGAGAAAATAAATGAAGAAAATAAATTAAGAAAATAAATTAAGAAAATAAATTAAAAAGATAAATTAAGAAAATAAATTAAGAAAATAAATTAAGAAAATAAATAATCAATTAAAAATAAGTATAGAAATTAAAACTATGAAATTGATTATAATAAATAAATAAATTAAACCAACTGAACAAAAGATAGGGCTAATTAGAATATACCTTTTGAGTATTAACTTGAAAATCTTAAATTCTTAATAATGAAATCGCTTATATCAGTAATAAATTTAATTTAAAACTAATAGATCTAATCTTGTTAAGTCAATTCTATTCAACTATAAGCTTTGAATAAATCGAGAAAACTTGTGCGCAATCGGTGTGAGAAAATATTCAAACAGAAAGCGTTATGACGTCGTCTTGCCAATAAAAGACTCTAGGTTTAAGGTAAAATAATTTTATTTTTCAAAATATTTGTTTGATTAAAATAATAATTGTTGTAAATAAGTATATTACAAAATTTTTTATATAGGAAAGACAGGAGCTGTGAATGTAATTTTTTCAAATGTTGTTATACGTTCGCTATTTTTAAAACAGTTTAGGGAGTTAAACCACGCAGATCTTTTGACCTCTATAATGGTTTAAAAAAAAAAACATATATATCTAATAATAATTATTATAGAAAAATATTTATATTTATTTTTATGTATATAAATAAGAGACCGACCGAAATTCGGGTTGGTTTCGGTTTCGGCGCCGAAATTTTCTTAGTTTTGGCAAATTTTCGGTTTCGGCCGAATCAAAATTTCCAATTTCGGCAATTTTTCGGTTTCGGCAAAAATAATTTTTCAATTTCAGCTTCGGCCGAAATGGATCTCATATTTACCGAAAAACCGAAATTTTTATTTATGCAGTTTATCTGATATATCTGTGTATCCTCAATCAAACTCGAACTATTAAGTTTGGGTTCGATTCTCATCTCTATTAGATATTTATTAGATATCGTGGTTGATTGATTTATGGGTGTCATTAGACTAATTGTTCGAGTAACATATACAAGCATCTGGAACAACAACCATTGTGTAGAAATTTAAGTTAATTGGCATACGTTCAATGATGATGTTTAACAAAACTTTTTTTTATAAATTTATAAAAAAAACATTTTTTTAAATTTTTTTATTGTCAAAAGTAAGTATCTGTATCTCCTCAATCGAATTCGAACTAATAACTTTGGGTTCGATTCTCATCTCTATTAGATATCTATTAGTTATCGTGGTTGATTGATTTATGGGTGTCATTAGACTAATTGTTCGAATGACATGTACAAGCTTTTTGAATTCTAGATATCCTTGCTGAGATAAACAGTCTATATGAATCGAAAGCCCGAGAAGATTTGGCTTCCATTCATTAATTCAAAAATAAATGCCGGCGTATCTTAAAGAGCCTAGAATCAACAGAACATCCAATATTTTTGCGTATTGGCATTGCAGTCAATATTCATGTCTTGAGCCTGCTGCTCGAAAATACAAGTGTGGCTCGCTAGTTCTGCAGGGCAAATCTACGCAGATCGTCGCAGCAACCTTCTTGGTGAAAATGTTTAAAAACAGGTATTTCTTGCTTACAATATTCGTTTGTTTGGATTTAATTATTAAACAGAAGTTGTCATCATTCAATAATCTTTTTTGATTTTAATAAACAATTACTTATGTAGACCATTTTTGTTGTTGAACAACTTTTATTTTTTGGCTTAAAATATACGCTTGTTTGGATTTACTTATTAAACTGGCATTGTCATCCTCAAATACTATTTTTTTGTTTTTAATAAAAGTTGGGGAAAATGTCGGTTTCGGCCGAAAATCTGATTACAATTTCGGTTTGATTTCGGTTTCGGCCGAAAATGGAATTTCAATTTCGTCCTAACTTCGGTTTCGGCCGAAATAAATATATCTGTTTCGGTCGGTCTCTAATATAAATTATTTTTTACTATTATGTCATAGTTGCATTTATAGTTGTACATCATGGGATGGTTTTCCCAGTATTTATCTAATTTTATTTTAAATTTATCTGTATTTTCAGCTTTTACGATCTCATCAGGCAAGCTATTCCAAACTGTTACCACTCTATGTGTATAAAAAAAATTTCTTGTATTCTTTTGGCACTGTTTTTTGGAAAATTTAGTGAATTTCCTCTTGATTGCTTTGTATTAAGTGTGAAAATATCTTCCGTTATTTTACTGCCATATTTATTATTAACTATTTTATAGGTTTCGATCATGTCCCCTCGAGGTCTTCGGTATTTTAATGTTGGCAACTTAATTACTTTAAGTCTATCGTTGTAAGTCTTGTCTTTTAGATAAGGTAGCATTTTTGTAGTCCTTCTTTGTACATTTTCTATGCAATCAATTTGATTTTTCAAGGAAGGGCTCCATACACTGCTGAGGTATTCTAGATGGGGCCTAACTATACCTTTAAATAATAATCTAAATGTTTTTGTATCAATAAATTTAAATGTTCTTCTTATTAGTCCTAATATTTGGTTAGCTTTATTTACTTGTTTTTGTATGTGAATATTAAATTTTAACTTCTTGTCTCTAATTACACCAAGGTCTCTTTCATACTCTATACTTTCTAAAACTACCTGGCTTCCTTCATAATCCTGCATAGAATAAACTCTTTTTTCTTTTTTATTTCTGTATATCTGCAATAGGTTACATTTATGTGGATGGAGTCTCAGGTCCCATTGCACACCCCTTTTCCACTACTTTGTTTATATCTTCTTGTAGCCTTGTTTGGTCCTCTATTTCATTAATTTGTTGATATATTTTACAATCATCAGCGTACATAAATATATTTGAACTCACTCTCTCTGGCAGATCGTTGATAAATAAAACAAATAATAATGGACTGATCCTTGGGGAATGCCACTTTTTACTTTTACCCATTGTGATTTAATACCATTAACATTAACCCTCTGTACCCTATCATTTAGAAAATTACTTATCCACCTGCATGTTTTATAACCAATTTCATAATTTTCTAATCTATATATTAATTTTTTTTGCGGTACCTTATCAAATGCTTTCATAAAATCAGTGTAAATAACATCGATTTGTCTAAAATACTAGTCCAATTCTCCATTACCATTAGTAGTTGTAATGAAGTCGACCGTCCTCCAAAAAAACCATAATGTCTTTTGCTAAATAAATCATTTAAATTCATATGTTTGTCTATTCTTTTTCTTATTAATTTTCCCATTAGTTTACAGGTTAAACTAGTTAAACTAACTGGCCTATAATTTGATACCTCTTTTTTATCTCCTTTTTTTAAATATTGATATAATTTCCCTTTTTTCCAATCTCCTGGTATTATACCGCTATTTAGTGAACTATTAAAAATTTTACATAATGGTGTATGTATTATATTTGCTAATTTTAATAATACTATGGAATGAACACCATCTGGACCTGGGGCTTTTGTTACATTTGTTTCTTTTAATAAGTTATAAATTTCATCCTTTGTGACATCTCCATCATAAGATCTTTCTTTAAATGTTATATTATCCATTTTATTAAAATTATCATTATTTACTTCTGTAAATACAATTTTAAAGAAATTACTGAGACTTTCTGCCTTTTCTAAATCAGTTGTCGCAATGTTCAGTGATCCGTCACATCCTATTAGGTGCAGCTCGGATATGCCACTCCGAGTTATTCCTTTGGAATTTATGAAAGACCAAAATTTTTTAGGATTAGATTTTGAACATAATGCAATTTAACGCTCCTGTTGTTTCCGTTCTATTATCATTGCTTTTTTTGCTTTTTTTCTTGCTATTTTGTAAAGTTCATAATTTTTATTGTTTCTTTCCTTTATGTAACACTCCCATTGTCTATTTTTTTCCTCAAAATTTTTCTTGTATCTTTACTCAGTAGGGTTATGTATAATCTCTGTTTGTCTTTATTGGTGTATTTATATTTATAACATTATTTAGTTTATTCATAAATAATTCAAACTGATCATTCGTATCTATATATTCCATTAATACATCCCAATCGATATTCATTTCTTGTTTTATTTTTTCAAAATTAGTCTTTTTCATAATTTAACTTTATCACATTAGATTTAATGATTTGCGTTTGACAAAGTAGTTCAAAAGACATAACAATATGGTCGCTTTTTCCCAAAGAGTCAAGAAACTTAAGATTTTCTATATTGTTACGTTCATTAGTTAGTATTAGGTCTAGTAAAGATGGCTCTTGTTTGTTTCGGAATCTCGTAGGTTTATCAACTACTTATTCCAGAAAACAATCTCTGATGCATTCCACAAACTTTTCGCTTAATTTATCTTTACTTAACATATTACACCAATTTATCCCGGGTAAATTAAAATCTCCAGTAATTAGTATATGCGTAAATGATTGTTTTTTTTTCATATTATTAATTTCCTAAAAAAAAATAATTAAATTGTTTAAGTTAATATAATCTGATGATGGACTTCGATAAATACATCCAATAAGAATTTTAACATTATTCTTCATTGTTATTTTTATAAATATATTTTGCGCAAATGGAATTTCCTGGCCCAATCTATCAGAAGCTTGGCCTCACATGTATTGATTTAAAGAATAAAAGTTTGAAAAAAGTTGTTTTTATAAGCAATGGCCTAGTTCAAGAGTTAAAAAAACTTTTTAAAAAAGGAACATATATATTGTCTCAGTTAAGCTGAAGTTTTGGGATGCCTTAATGACAACTTCATTAATACAAACCCACTGGTTTTATACTCAAAGGTGTGTATTGTTGCTAAAAAGAAAATAAATCTAACAAAAATGAGAAAACTAGAATCATTCATGAATTTAAAATTTCTTACTCCCTCTTCAAAAATAAATGTGCCAAAAGTGTCTTTGAACACATTTTTATTTGGAAATTGTTCAAAAACAATACCATTAACTGTTCAATCCAAAAATGAAGAAAAGGACAGGCAACCAATTGATCTAAGACAGTTAAGTTTTGATCAGAATGTGATAATTCTACTAAAAAATCGTTTAAAAAGACTAAAACATAAAATCCAAAATGAAAAATTCAATTATAACTTATTTCAACAAAAACAAGGACATTATTCATAAAAAATGTCAAGAGGAGAAATGAGACTGGAGAAAAAACAGGAAAAAATTGCGAAAAGTTCAGAGCGAAAATAAAATACTTCGCCGTCGGATAATATTGATTAATGAGAAGTTGTCTCAAAAGACGTCTACTGTTCGAAAGCTCAAGAAAGAACAAGTTGATCAAAACCACCAGATCCTAAATCTTCAAAACTCAATTGAAAAAGAAAAAAGTAAAAAAATAATAGCTCAAAATTCGAAAAGTAAGTTGATGAATGAGAATTTATCAAAAATTACCATTTCTTCTATGCCAGAAGAATCAAATAAAAAGAGATTCAAAATCATGTAGAAGATGTACAACTAAAACAACTTCAAAACCTTCTGATTGAAAAAGATGTTCAACTAAGCCAATTATCCCCAGAAGTGATTAAACGGAAGGCAGCGTAACGAATTATAAAGTCTAAATCTAGAAACGGCGCGTTTACATGGAAAATAAGAGAATGTGTAATTCAGTTGGCATCTCTTGAAGTTGCCACTGAAAATGTTTCACCCATCATACAGGCTGTAGGTGAAAGCTTATTTAAATATTCATTTAAAAAAGAAGAGCTTCCCTCTCCCACAACCGTACGAAGAATCGTGGCAGAAGGCCATATATTAGCTAAAAGTTTAATTGGTGAAAAAATAATAAAAATTAATTATTTGGGTATTCAGCGCGATAGCACAACTAGTAAAAGTAAAGAAATATTAGTCACTTCAATAACAACAGACAATGGGAATATATTAAGCTTAGGGTTTTAGCATGTCGCAAGTGACCAAGCAACTACGATTAACGATGTAACTAAAAATAAATTAGCTGAACTAGGGGAAATAAGAACAATTATAAATGACCAAGAAACTGATCCTAATGAGTTCGTAAACATTTCTTTGAAAAAAATTCCATTTACAATATCTGATAGAGCAACTAATGAGAAGCTAGCCTACAGAAAATTGAATGACTGGCGAAATGAGCAGTTAAGACTCTGCAGTACAGAAACTGAAAAAGTGTCTGTTAGAAACTTTTTCTGTATGGCCCATGTTCTTTTGGCATTTGCAAGTACCATGGACGGCGATCCTGGAGGGTCCTGGAGTCAGAACCCCCCCACTTTTTTTAGTTTTTTTAGTGGGGGGGTCCACAATAATAGGGACCCCCCCACTTTTTTTCGATGTTGTATTCAAAAATTTCTATTTGGATATGAGCAAAATCGTCAACCATGGCATAAAAGTAAATGTTTATACAGTAATACATGGTGAGTATGTGTAGTTATAGAGATAGCTGTCTAAAACAAAAATATTCTTTGCTTTCTTAAATACTCCTTCACCTACTTTTTTTTATCCCTATGGCGTAGGCGGAAATCCTGAGGGGGTCCTGGGGTCTACCATTACAAGGACCCCCTCTCTCTTTTAAAATAAACATTTCTCAACTCATTTTGATATGAACCAAATCGTCAACCATGGGATAAAATATGCTAATTCTTAACATGGGCACCCCTCAGTTTTTCAAATACAATGATTTCTCAACTCCCATTTTAATACAAGCATAATAGTCAACCATAGAATGAAACAGAATTTTTATTCAGTAATATATTTTGAGTAGGCGTAGTTATAGTGATAGCTGCCTGAAGCAAAATTATTCTTTGCTTACTCAAATACTCATCCACCTACTCTTCTTTTTATATTTATAAATTTAAATTAATAAATTATATTTATAAAAATTAAATTTCTGATTTTTCAATTTTCGCAAGCAGACATTCAGAATGATTTTCAGAAAATATCGGTTCACTTTTTGCAAGAAGACAGATTTACATTTTTATTAAAAAATCATTCATCTTGTGCAACTTATTCTGCATGGGCGATATTCATAGGGGGATTCTAAGGTCCACTTCAATATCGACCCTTTCAATTTTTTAGATGAACCAAAGTTAATGAATTTCAAAAGGCTTCAAACATTAGCTAAAGTTGTGTTTAAATCAAACTACAAGTTTCATATCACATTACTACCAAAAAGAAATGCTGAGGCTTTTAGCCTATTCTATCGTTAGAAACATAGTGTGCACTGTTAATGCCGAATCAAGCCAGTTTGGTGTTGTGGTTGACGGCACACAAGACTGCAATGGGTTAGAGCAGGAATCGATATGCATTCGTTTTTTTGAGGAAGCTCTGAATGTTAATGAACAGTTTATTGGTTTATTCAGCCCACTAGAGACGAGCAGAAAAACATTATCTGCTGTATTAAAAGATGTTCTGATCAGAATTATGCTACCCAAAGAGAAACTAAGAGCTCAGACTTATGACGGCGCGGCTAACATGGACGGCCGATATTATGGTTGTCAGGCTATTATTAGCAGTGAGCATCCGCTTGCATTATTTTTCCACTGTTCTGCACACTGTGCAAATCTTGTTGCCCAGCACACAGCTGCCGCAAATCCCTTTGTGAGCAATTCACGTCAGTTTGTTCAAGAGTTAGGTGCTTTTTACAAACATTCATATATATTTGGAACTCATACCTCCTTATTTAACTACTTTCAAATCATTATTTACTTTTCGTAAGGATCTGAAGACATATCTGTTTAACAAATTTATTTACGAGCGCTCTTGAATTTGAGGAAAGAGCGCTATAGAAATCTATTTGATTGATTGATTGATTGATTGATTGATTGATTGATTGATTGATTGATTGATTGATTGATTGATTGATTGATTGATTGATTGATTGATTGATTGATTGATTGATTGATTGATTGATTGATTGATTGATTGATTGATTGATTGATTGATTGATTGATTGATTGATTGATTGATTGATTGATTGATTGATTGATTGATTGATTGATTGATTGATTGATTGATTGATTGATTGATTGATTGATTGATTGATTGATTGATTGATTGATTGATTGATTGATTGATTGATTGATTGATTGATTGATTGATTGATTGATTGATTGATTGATTGATTGATTGATTGATTGATTGATTGATTGATTGATTGTTCAGGGAAGGTCAAGAAGCAGTTTAGTGATGCTTTAGTGTCTCTTATAATTGACTTTCCTGATGAGCCACTTTATTCACAGTTAACTATGTTTAAAGACCAGAACTAACTTTAGTACAAACGCAAAAAGTGATGCAAGCTATGATGACGGAAATCAGAAATCTGTTTCCTTAGGTTGAAAGATTGATCATGTTGATGCTTGTGTGTCCAATAACGTCATGTACTGCAGAAAGATCTTTTAGTGCTTTGCGCGTCTTAAGACTTGGTTGCGTGCACCTATGACACAGCCTCGCTTGAATTCACTGGCTGTTTGTCATGCACATCAGGATATACTTGACAGTCTGGATTTAAAAAAGCTAGCAGAAGAATTTGCTAGTCAGTCAGACATACGAAGGGGTCTTTTTGGAAATTGGAGTAAACGAGCTGTGGGGAGAGGACAAAAAGACAGGCAGTTCAATGTTATCTGAATATACACTGTGGGTAAAAAAATTCCAATGTATATTTGTTTATAACTTTGACAAATTTAAATCTATTTGCAATTTTTTAACTATTTGACTCAGAAATGAATGGAAAACAAGATGTTATAAAATTTATTTGATGGGTTGATGGCTAGTTGTAATTGAATTTATATAGAAGACAAATAATAAAAGGTACTAAAATCGCTATTGTTTTTTTCAAATCGCTCATAGAAAAGTATTTTTATTGAGTATAAAACTTTTTTTTAAATGTTTTGTGATACAAATATTAGTAGTTGATACAAAAATAGTTTGCACTACAGCAAACAATACTAAATAGTATCGCTGGTACTTTATTGGCCGATACCGGTTCTTTGATTTCAACCCTGGAAAGGACCCCCCAAGATTTTCCGCAGATCGCCGCCCCTGCCAAGTACGCCTGTGAAGAGATCAAGCTTTGTGAGATGAGTATGACAAAAGAACACGGACCAGATAGACAAGAAAGTTTCCAGTAGTAAAATTGGCCCAAAAACAGAAACTGTGGTCGAAAGAGTTGTGCGGACGACATCAAGCACATTTGGACCAGCGGGCGATCACCTTGGGCTAAGGGATGTGTGGGAAGCTTTCTGCGCGGCAAAGGGTGTCAAGTCTAAAATAAGTAACTTTAAAGATAACAGGTTCGATGGGATTTTCAAAACCTCTGCGGAAATTTTAGTGCATCACAAAGATTTTCTAGAAATACTTATTAGTCATAATAATCTGAATAAAAAAATACAATTAGTGAAAACAAATTTATCGAATAAAAAGTTATAATAATTTTATCATGCTTAGCATTTATATATATTAATGTAACAGGTCCATTTTGGAACCTATTAATGTCTGGAAGAGTGGCCTACCTTGAATTCCCATCTATGTGCAGAAGCTTATAAATTATCTGATGAAATATTCAGTTAATCCGGTTTCTAATAAAGAAGAATGGATTGAAAGGGAGTACCAATTAGCTGATTAAGAGTTGTATCTCCAGTCACTGAATGAGATAGATAATGAAAGCCAACTATTCCAAAATATTTAGGAAAAAATCTGCAATGGAATGCTAAAAGCGATAAAAAAACAACTAGCTGACTTTCTAGCTGATGGTTCATTCAGTGTAACCCCTGATGCTAGGGAACTAAAAAGAACAGCTTTCGCACCTTTAACCAACCTTGCATATGAACACCATTTCGGGGCCTTGGATAGTAGTCAGAAAAAAAGACCCAATGCTTCTATTAACTACCATTCGTCTTTACAACTTATGAAGAGAAATAAGAACTCATTATCTGAGTTTGTTTCAACCATAGGAAAAGACGAAAAACCTAAACTTTGGCGCTTAGTGCAGAAAATAATAAAAAATAAAAACAAAGAAAACGAACCACAAAATAGAATGGTCCAAAAAGACATTCTAGAAAGAATTAAAAACTCTAAATTCCAAAAAGACAATAATTGAAGAATTATTCACTCTCGCTTTTTATTGTTAATACAAATTTAGTTTTATTTAAATAATTATCATTCATTAAATATTGTTCATTCTCACTTTTTATTGTTTATACAAATTTAGTTGTTTTATTGAAATAATTATCATTCTTTTAATATTATTCATTTTCGCTTTTTATTGTTAATACAAATTAAATTTTTTTTTAAATAAGTAGAATTTCGTTTTCTATTCCAGCATAAAGTTTATGTGCTTTTAAAGATTTATTTATTTTGGTAGAAAATAAACGGTTTAAAATCTTTTATTTTATTATGAATTAATTAAAAAAATACTAATTTCTTTTTTTAAAATACAGGATCTTGTCAAGTTTCAACATTAAATGACACTCATCAAAAAAGTCATATACCTATAGTAATATATACTAATGTATTATATATATAGTATAAATAATAGTATAATATATATATAGTATAATATATAGTAATATACTATACATATATGAAAATAGCTATAATGAAATAACGTCGCGACGTCGTCCCGTCAAACTCTTATGTATTTTTTTGGCTTAAGCGTTTAAAATAATTCGCCAAATCGCTCACTTTTCGGCAGTTTAAAAATTGAATAACTTTTGAACCATTTGAGATATTTGAAAAATGTAAACTGATTTGAAATCTATGTTTCAAAATCTATCATAGGAATATTTTATTTTTTAAATTAATAAATTTTTTACATTTCGTGGCGGTTGCTAACTATTGAATAAAATAAACTGTATTTTTCTATAGAATAAAATAAACTGTATTTTTAACAAAATACTTTTTATAAATGTATTATTGAAAGATAGCTGTTTCAAGTCTAAAAATAATCATTTAAATATTTTTTATTATTCTTTCTTACTCTTTGAACGATATTATATAAACATGTATTTGAACTTCATTTAAATTGTAAAAGATCTAAAATGGGAAAAAATAGAACCAAGCAGAGTATATTATAAATTATCAATTAATTATAAATAAATAATTAAAATTAAAGTTTTTTATATACAAGAATTTTCTAGAAAATATAACTAATAATTTTGCTTAGATATTCTCATTTCATTCATACACTCAACTACTAAGTGTTATTTATCAAAGTATACTCCCTAAACAAGCCATCAACTCAAAAAAACAGACAAAAAAGAGTCAGAAAAATCTTTAGACGACAACAAACTCACAATCCCCGAGGGTTGGAAGCCTGAGCCCTTCACGAGGGAGTGCAATGCAGGCGGGCTGCTCGAGGTGAGTTCGTTTGCGGTGCTTTTTCCGAAGTATAGGGAGGAGTACCTGAAGGACTGCTGGTCCCTCGTCAAGGAGAAGCTCGCCTCATATGTTCGTCCATTATTGAGAATTTCTTTTTTTTTATAAAACATTTTTAAAGCCTATTTGCAATGAATTGAAGGCTTTTCAGATAATAGTTTATTTTTTAAATACAAATTTAGCAACTTTATATATTTGAAATTAATGTGTTCATAAAATTGTAATTTATTAATATCCACTTTTATATTTTATCTTCTATAATCTATCACCAGCAACAACATCAATATCAAACTGCCACCACACAACACAGGCTATTGTAGGCAAGCTGGATCTGATAGAGGGCACCCTGTCAGTCGAGACCACCCGCAAGACATGGGATCCCTACATCATTATCAAGGCTTTCTATTGATTCATATATAATTATTATTAATAATAATTTCATATTATCTATAAAAAATATTATTTATTCAATTGACTTTTATAAACATTAATATATAAAATAATTTCAGTTAGGGTCTTTAATGAAGTCGAAACTGTAATCAAAATTATATAATTAACACAATGAAATATTTTTATCTTTCAAAATATAATTAACTTAAAAAGGGGTTAATTATTATTATTATTATGATTATTATTATTCAATGACTTTTACACTAATGGCCTCAATAATACTCATCATCAACACAACTATTCTTTCTACTTCCATCATCGTCATCATCACCACCACAACTTCATCATCATCACCACCACCATCATCAGGCTAGGGACATGATCAAGCTATTGGCAAGAAGTGTGCCGTATGAGCAGGTGAGCGAAATAATAAAAATAATAATTCAAAATACTACCAATATAATAACTGCCAACAATTAATTTGTTATTATCAATATAGTTATAAAACTATCCATTTTAATCATCAATACATCCTCACCACCCACAAGTCATCATCATCACCACCACCCACAAGTCATCATCATCACCACCACCCACAAGTTATCATCATCACCACCACCCAAAAGTGATCATCATCACCACCACCCAAAAGTGATCATCATCATCACCACCCACAAGTGATCATCATCATCACCACCTATAAATCATTATCACCACCCACAAGTTATCATCATCACCACCACCCAAAAGTTATCATTATCATCATCATCATCATCACCACCACCACCACACGCACACAGGCATGCAGGGTGCTGGAGGACGACGTGCACAGCGAAGTGATCAAGATCAAGAGCCTCGTGCGCAACAAGCAGAGGTTCGTCAAGCGGCGCGAGCGTCTGATCGGACCGAACGGCTCGACGCTCAAGGCGATCGAGCTGCTGACGCAGTGCTACGTCCTGGTGCAGGGAATGACGGTGTCGGTGGTCGGCTCGTTGAGGGGCGTCCGGGACGTGAGGAATATCGTGATGAAGACGATGCAGAATGTGCATCCGATCTTCGAGATCAAGACGTTGATGATAAAGGCCGAGTTGGCGAAGAACCCGTTGTTGAGGCACGAGTCGTGGGATCGATTCCTGCCCAAGTTCAAGGGCAAAAGTGTCAAGACGAAGAAGCCGACGAAGGTGAGGAAGAAGAAGCCCTACACTCCCTTCCCGCCCCCGCAAGCCGAGTCGAAGGTGGATGGTGGTTGGTGGGTGCTTGTGTGTCGTGAGGTGGTTGGTGGGTGCTTGTGTGTCGTGAGGTGGTTGGTGGGTGCTTGTGTGTCGTGAGGTGGTTGGGGTGCTTGTGTGTCGTGAGGTGGTTGGTGGGTGCTTGTGTGTCGTGAGGTGGCTGGTGGTGGGTGCTTGTGTGTCGTGAGGTGGTTGGGGTGCTTGTGTGTCGTGAGGTGGTTGGTGGGTGCTTGTGTGTCGTGAGGTGGTTGGTGGGTGCTTGTGTGTCGTGAGGTGGTTGGTGGGTGCTTGTGTGTCGTGAGGTGGTTGGTGGGTGCTTGTGTGTCGTGAGGTGGTTGGTGGTGGGTGCTTGTGTGTCGTGAGGTGGTTGGTGGGTGCTTGTGTGTCTCGAGGTGGTTGGTGGGTGCTTGTGTGTCGTGAGGTGGTTGGTGGGTGCTTGTGTGTCGTGAGGTGGTTGGTGGGTGCTTGTGTGTCGTGAGGTGGTTGGGGTGCTTGTGTGTCGTGAGGTGGTTGGTGGGTGCTTGTGTGTCGTGAGGTGGCTGGTGGTGGGTGCTTGTGTGTCGTGAGGTGGTTGGGGTGCTTGTGTGTCGTGAGGTGGTTGGTGGGTGCTTGTGTGTCGTGAGGTGGTTGGTGGGTGCTTGTGTGTCGTGAGGTGGTTGGTGGGTGCTTGTGTGTCGTGAGGTGGTTGGTGGTGGGTGCTTGTGTGTCGTGAGGTGGTTGGTGGGTGCTTGTGTGTCTCGAGGTGGTTGGTGGGTGCTTGTGTGTCGTGAGGTGGTTGGTGGGTGCTTGTGTGTCGTGAGGTGGTTGGTGGGTGCTTGTGTGTCGTGAGGTGGTTGGTTGGTGGGTGCTTGTGTGTCGTGAGGTGGTTGGTGGGTGCTTGTGTGTCGTGAGGTGGTTGGTGGGTGCTTGTGTGTCGTGAGGTGGTTGGTGGGTGCTTGTGTGTCGTGAGGTGGTTGGTGGGTGCTTGTGTGTCGTGAGGTGGTTGGTGGTGGGTGCTTGTGTGTCGTGAGGTGGTTGGTGGGTGCTTGTGTGTCGTGAGGTGGTTGGTGGGTGCTTGTGTGTCTCGAGGTGGTTGGTGGGTGCTTGTGTGTCGTGAGGTGGTTGGTGGGTGCTTGTGTGTCGTGAGGTGGTTGGTGGTGGGTGCTTGTGTGTCGTGAGGTGGTTGGTGGGTGCTTGTGTGTCTCGAGGTGGTTGGTGGGTGCTTGTGTGTCGTGAGGTGGTTGGTGGGTGCTTGTGTGTCGTGAGGTGGTTGGGGTGCTTGTGTGTATTTTGTGGTGGTTGTGTATGTTTTGAGGGTTATGTTTGTTGTGTTGTAAGAGTTTTTTAGTGGTTGTGTTTGGTTAGTTATGTTTTAGTTAATGCTAGGTTTATGGTTATGTATGATAGAGTACACCCAACCACATAAACACTCATAAACTCATGCCCACACAAATAATCACACAAATGCACATAAACACAGATAAATAAATACATAAACATAAACAACAGCATCATCACACATAATTTTATGTGTGATGATGCTGTTGTTTATGAGTGTTTATGATATACCTGGTGTATATGATGCGGTGTTTGCGACGTATGCATTGAGAGATGTGTACGTCGTGTGGAGTGGCGTCTCTGGCGCATAAGAACCATGGTTCTCAGAACCATTGTAACATGGCCTGCGTCTGTCAGGCTGTGAATAATACAGACCATTAAAAAAACCATAAAAAACCACACAGCTGGACAAGGAATTAGCATCTGGCGAGTACTTTTTAAACGAGAAGAACAAGAGTGCTGTTTCTCACTCCAAGATGCACTCCAAACTGGTGAGTCACTTGGGCTTAGCCATTGTATCCCATGTGAAATTCATTTTTCATTGAAACAATTAATTACTATTTTATTAATACTTATTTTAATTTTTAATTTAATTTTTCTTTAAAAAAACTTTATTATAATAAATTATAATATTAAGAATGATTAATAATATTTAAAATATATAGGGATATTTAAAATACAAATGTACTCTTCTTCAACCGATAATATAAGTTGATTGATGTTCAGGAAAAGCAGAAGGAGAAGGTGGCCAAGAAGCGACAAAAGAGACTCAAGGCCTTTGTTCCTCCCACCGAAAAGGAATAATTATAATTATAATAATTTATAATATAATATATTATATTTAACTAATAGAAATCTGAAAAAATAATAGTGAAAACAGATATACACATATATTGTTAATAATTTAATTCTCAATTATTTGAATTTAAAAAATAATCCATGAGAATTTCTTCGTCTTCGCACAGTAACTCTGCTCGTAAAATAGGAATTAAACTCGAGCTCAAATGTGAATTACAAATTTTCTGTTCTGTATGTTCTTACATCCGCTTTTTGTTCGAAAATTTAGGGCTAGATCTTATAATCAATTTCCCTCCCGTATTATTGTAAAATTCTTTTTAAAGTAATATTGATTATTAAGTTTCTATTGCGCATCAGCATACGGGGTGGGAACATGAATGTAGCGGCAGAGGAGCTTCACAAAGACGTGTTTAATTTGAACGTGGCATTCGTCGTGTAGCGCATAAAGAAGCTACCTGACCTCTTGGAGGTGACCACTCATTGATGATGATGATGATGATGATGGTGGTGGTGATGATTATAATAGAATATGATATATTACTGTAAAACACTAAGCCCCTCTTTGTATCGTATTATTGCTCTCAAAAGGTGTCCAATGACGCGAGGTTTGTCAACTACGAAGATGGAGGTTGCTTCCGGTTCAGTTTCTCAAAATCTTTTTTCTTTTCTTGGCATTGAAAAAACAGGTGCGCTTTATACGTGGTACCATTATATAAAATAATCTCGAGATATTTTTTGTCTTAAAAATAGCAAAGTATCAAGGCGCGCCCACTTGCGATTACAGCGGCTTCATCTTGGCGTGTTTGAAAGCTGAGTGGTGTGAGAAAGCTCTGATAATCGTCTGCGTAATTGCCTCTAATTGAGAGAGTTATGTGTCTCGCAATGCGCGTTATTTTCGGCATCATTAATTTGGCTTCCCGTTTGTGTAGCTTTTTAATTTCGACAAATTGGTTTCTTGTGAGGGTCACTGCATTGCATAGCACATGCGTCGAAATATGTCGATGGTTTTTTGTAAACTCCAGTTGAGCGCATCTTAGATGAAAGGTTAAACAAATGAGACAAAACAAATTTATAAACTTAGATTGAAGTTTCTGTTGTTTTCGACTTTCGTTTGTGACAAGGAGACGTCAGTACGATCAGTTGAAACAGTTGTTGGTGCCGAAAAAATAATAAATAATGCGTATTTATAATGCGCCAAGGCACGCAACTGAGGCGCCACTCACATGACATAAGTCGCGAAACATCGCATCATATACACTAGGTATATGATAGCTCACGGTTAGCTGGACAGAGATTCGAACTGGCGACCTTTAAGTTTAAGCAGGTCCATCTAAGCCTTCCCGCTCGCCAAACTTGGTCGATGCAGTGACCAGAGCTCACACACAATGTATAAAAGCTCTCTGATCAGGCCAAAAGATGCAGAATAAGCGCCAATAAGCGTTAACAAGGCCCACGCCGATCTCGAATGGACAGCTGCTCGTTTGATCTCATTCGGAGGCACAGCAACCGAAATAATGACGTTTTCATTAAGTCTTTATGACATTTTCCAATTTCACGTTTTTCAATGAAAACTCAATTGAGGTAGCATATTCATTTTCAAGTATTTGTAAATGGAGAGACTCACTTTGGAATCTCTTCGAGAAGCCAGCCACAAACAAAGCGTATGTTTCCGACATTAGAAACTTTGATTCCTATTATCTACGAAGGACCAAAAAAGGGAATTGTTTGATTTTATTTTCCAGACGAAAGTGAAGTGATGATTGACAAAGTTTCACACAAATATTTAAAATATCCAACAATAGCAAAGATAAAATTATCCGATAATAATAATAATATCGTGTTGAGCGCATGATCTTTTTCTACTCAAGTTTGACGGAATTTTTGTTCGCACAATGCTGGGAAGTCTTCCATGCAGTGCAATCCGAAAGTGCAAGAACCCTCGTTGCCTTGCTTGTATTCAGTGCTTAGCTCAACACACACACTTTTGAGCTCTATCAACACATCAGGACAGAAAATCTCATGAAAATTGCAAGACGCTTGTGACGTTCCTTTGAATAACGACAGTGCCTAAATACTGTGTTGTCAGCGCAGTAACGCAATATATGTATAATTTATATCTTTTCTTGTTATAACTTAAAAATATTCTTTGAAAACGATACAATGAAGACTTCGCAAAAGATTTGGTAGGCAATGGAGACTTCATATAAGAGGCTGTGTGTAACATAAATCATTCAGTTTCCGATCATACATACCAATGATGTATTGATGATGATTATTATCATGACTATGATGATGATGATGATTATCATGACATTGTTACATGTTACACAGCACCAAGTCACGAAGATTTCCAAGTAACTGTGAGAAGTCATGCTTGAAGTAGACGACGACTACGATGATGATGATTATGATGATGATGATTATGATGATGATGATTATGATGATGATGATTATGATGATGATGATTATGATGATGATGATAATGATGATGATATTTAAATTTTATCATTTTGAACTTGATGATTAAGATCGCAGTTTTGAAACACGATGATCAAGAAATTGATGATAAAGATGATGAAGAAAGTGATGATAATGATGATGAAGATGATGAAGAAAGTGATGATAATGATGATGAAGATGATGAAGAAAGTGATGATAATAATGATAAAGATGATGAAGAAAGTGATGATAATGATGATGAAGATGATGAAGAAAGTGATGATAATAATGATGAAGATGTATAATGTGCGGTATGCGCAAGCTACTGAGGCTTCACAGACAGCCTGATTAGGCAACAAAGCCTTCAAAACAATTGGAACTTCAAGCAGTTTTGAGTTTATGTCTAAAAAACCTTTTAAATTTAATTAAGCCATCATCATCCTAGTTATTCAGTCATCTTCATCATTATCATCACCACTACCATCATCATTACCATCACTATTATCATCGTCTTCGTCATCATCCTCATCATTAAATGCAACAATATGAAAGAACGAAAAAATTTAAATTACTTTTGTTGACGAGCACTCAAAAAGAAATTATAAAGAAGCCGAAAAAAGCTAAATACCGCTATAGAATAGCCCAAAACAACAACCCGAACCCTTACAACAACAACAACCACAACCTCAAACTTCGACAACAACCACAAACACAATCTCAAACCCTCACAACAACAACCACAACCTCAAACCCTCACAACAACAACCACAACCTCAAACCCTCACAACAACCACAACCTCAACCTCAAACCCTCACAACAACAAGCACAACAACAACCCAGAACCTTCAAAACAAGCACATCAACTGCAAAACACCTTGTTAATTACCTTCAGACAATTACGGCCGATCATTCTCCTGCACAGCACAGCTGCACAATACGCACTTTCTCTCCTCGCTCCTCGCTATTTGCCATGAATGCTTATTCATGTTCCGAATATCCAACATAAATATATAAGAGTATTTAACAAAATATATATATTTATATATATAACAGAATATATTACTATAAATATAACAAACTTTGCATATAACAGTAAATATAACATTGTACATTACGGACACATATTGTAACGTAAACATTGTATTTTTATGTCTGAAATGTGTTTTTGCTTTAAGAAATACATTGCTGCCATAAATTTCTTTCTTTAGAAATGCTTCAAATGCTTAAAACACAGACACACACGTACACACACACGTACATAGACACACAAACATACACATACACACACATATATATTTACATAACTATATATATTCAAGCACAAGATGTCATAATGGCAAGAAGGGCAGTGGAACGTGAAGTGTTAAGGCAGATTCAGTCGACGAAGACGTCACACTGATTAGAATTACATTCATTTTGACTGAAAAGCAAGAACTTTATGGTTAGGCTGGTAAATAACCGAGTCACTTGATTAGTGATCTAAATAGATTTCTTGATAGGTCACGCTTGATTGGACACTGAAACCAACTGAAACCAACAAGTGGAATAAGAGAAGAACGTTTCTGTTGTTTGGTGAGACGTCGTAAGGAAGCAAAGGAGACAATTATATTAGTTCTGTGAAACACACAAGCTGCAGTCTACAGCGACGATCCCTCAAGTTCTGAACAGGTCAAGGGAGGTCGTCGTGGTGTTGAGTGAGCATCTGCTTGTGCTCGGATCCTTCCTGCAACTGAATAATAAAGATTTAAAAAACAAAAAATTCGACTTCGAAGCCTTTGAGCCAGTTCAGCACTGAAAGACGCATTGGAAAGTGTTAAAATATTTTGAAGAGTTGACAACGTTTGTGTGTTGAAATAAAACGGGCTAAGATGATTTATTTATCGATTGTCAGTGTCCTCTGGATAGGTGAGGTTTTTATTATTATGGTTATTATTATTTTAATT
>OX030959.1:8908605-8918605 GCA_943735955.1 Piscicola geometra | reverse complement strand
TTGCAACACAGCACATAAATGGAATTACAACATGTGATAAAAAAATAAAAGTTGCAATACAACATATGATAAAAAATTGCAGGCCGTGTTCGCGATGCATGTTCGATCTGTTCCGATGGAGATGAGACTGTTTGTTCAGCGGGAGAGGTGGCGGGAAAACCGCTGGTTTGCCAAGAATACTATGTGTGTAGTGGTGGAGAGGGGAGAGAAGCTTGGAGGTTGGTTGGCGAGTTGTGGTGGGATGGAAGAAGGGTTGTTGTGGGTTGTTGTGGGTTGTTGGTGATTTGTTGTGGGTTGTTGTGGGTTGTTGTTGAGTTGTTTTGGGATGGAAGGTGGGTTGTTGTGAGTTAAAGGTAATTTTTTTATCACAATTAAGTTTAGTGATGTTGTGAACAAGTATATTTTTTTCTAAATATTGAATTCAAAAACTTAATAATCGATCAATGAAAAAGTGGAATGAAATGGAAGTTGATCTGGTCTCACGGTCCCTAGATGGACGTCAGCAGAGTGTCCACAAGGGAGATCGTTCGACGTGGTGGAAGGCAGGTGCAGGGAAGGCGTGGTGACGTGTCAAGAAGCCTGCGAAGGTTCAAAAAGGACGGGTGTTTGATGAGGTGGTGGAGTGGATCTGTTTGTATCAGTTCGGACTAGAGAGAAACAACTTTTATACATTATTTTGTTGTTTATTTCGTATTTTATTTTGCATTGTTTTTGTATTAATTGATTGCACAGAGAGTTCTAGAGAGAGTGTGCGTCTCAAAACTCAATGTTTTAGCAACGCTTGCTCGATAATTGCTTGTGATTGCTGATGACGCAATCAATCAATCAAACACATTTCTGTAGCGCTCTTTCCTCAAATTCAAGAGCGCTAAATACGCAGTTAAGAATACGTCATCAACGATTTACAATAGGCAATATAATCATGCACCAATTAAGATTAATTAAGCACCAATTAAGATTCAATTAGGCATTAAAGGCTATTGTAATTCCACCACTCACTACAGTCACAACAGTTCACCAAGTTTATGTGAAAGGAAGTGATGATAATGATAGCGCAAAGTCAAAGATCCTGAAGCAGGGTGCATCGAGTACGATCACGTGCTCCTTTGACGTGACAAATTCATTCGTGACGTGGGCTGTGACGTCAGTGAAGTGGTTCAAGGACGGCGTCGAAATAAGGAGTGTTGTTGGTGCAGGTGTGGGTGGTGTTGTGGCAAGGGTCAGTGTGAACAACACGCTGCAAGTTAAGAAAGCTTGCTTCTTTGAAAATAGTGCTAGTTGTCCCAACAACACCACCACCCCCAACAACAACAGCAAAAACAACACCCCCAACAACAACAACAACAATAACTGCGCTCTTTTAAGCAACAAAATCTTCATCAGTGAACTCACTTTCAAAGAGACCATGCTCTACGACGTTGGTGAGTCGACAAGAGTGGTGATGATGATGATGGTGTAGATGATGATGATGAGGATGATGATGTTAATGATGATGGTGATGATGATGGTGATGATGATGGTGATTATGATGGTGATGATGATGATGTTAATGATGATGGTGATTATGATGGTGATGATGATGATGAGGATGAAGATGTTGATTATGATAATGATGATAATATTATTATTATTATTATTAGTAGTAGTAGTAGTAGTAATGCTTACTATCATTTCATATTGTAAATGTTTCTTGATGACGTCAGGCGCATACGAGTGCGAGGTGACGTACTCGAGCGAGGTCTCCGCAGCAGGCGAAAAGGATGGAGCGGAGGAAAACGGAAGTGGTTCGTTGAGTGACAGGCAAGAAGGCGAACTAGCATCAGAGACAATCTCTTTTCGAAAGAACGAATGGAAGAGCAACAAAAAAATCTTAATTAAGAACATAGTGCCGCTTCCCACAGTCACGGTTCGCCAAATGATCTCAGGACTCGGTCCAAAGTTCGAATGGTCGCTTGTTGCTGAGGCAAGATTGCCTGCAACAAACTTCTTCTTGGAGGAGCAGTTCAGCGTCCTGGCTTCAAAAGTGATCTTCCAGTGGACAGTGGATGACATGGAGGTGGTGGCCGAGATGCAAGGTGAGTCGTTGTTGCTAGTCTATTTTAGAGTTTCTTATTGTTTGTTTACTTTGTGAAGCTTTTCCATGAAAAGTTGAACAAATCAAGGAAAGGTTACAATATTCTATGACAATTTCATTTCTTTAGAGCTTCAAAAGTTCTAAACACACTTCATCTTCGAAGTCCCTCTTCTGAATTGAGGCAAATAACACTTCTCGAACCCTCAGACACGACTGACGGCGTTGAGTTTGGAGAAATGGTGAGTGTGTGGGTCAAAAACAGCAACAACCACTCCACGTTGCATCTCGGAAACGTTGTCAAGGACACCAAGGTCTCTTGTTACGTCAGCAACTTTGCCGGAAGTGTGCGCAGTGATGAGGTGACGATTGCAGCCTTCGAGGGACAGAGTACGTTGAAAAAAATGCTTTACTTTTTCAGAAGGCAAAGACTTAAACTGTGCATTATTCAGCGGTTTTAAAATCTTTGAAGTTTCTTTCGACCACAACCACCACACTGCCCTCCTTCCAAAAAGTCAAACCACCACAAACACCACAATACTTCTCGCACAATTCAAACCATCAAAAAGGACACACTGCCTTCTCGCAGACTTCTGTTCAGGAATCAAAGTTGACGGAACTGTTTGGCCAGCGACCAAAGCTGCTTTCACTGCTAAGATGGACTGTTCTTGGCCTTCCATTGGTGCTAATGCTTTCATCATTTGAGCTATCATTAAACAATTTTTAATTTACAAATATTACTTGCATTTAAGACTAAACTAGCACTGAGTAGATTAGGAACATAATGGTGAACTCGTCCCGACACGATGGCAGGCAAGATGTACAAGGAGTGTGGCACTGATGCAGTGTGGAAGACCTACGTGGATGTTCAGGAGTGTGTCAGGAAAGAGTTGGTCAGCCTTAAACACTCGGTTAGAAACTTTTGCACTGTTCACTCTGGTTGAGACACGTTGAAGTCGTCGTGGGCAGTTAAAATCACACATTCACACTTGATTTCTTTGTCTGAATGATCACTAAATTTCAGTCTCTTCAGACACAAAAAAAAGAACCATAGCAACAACAACAGCAACAACAACACCAAAGCACCACCATACTAACACCACACCAACACTTACAACATCAACAATCACAACAACAACACCAACAACAACAACACCAGCACCAACAACAACAACAACAACACCACAGATGGACCAACTGGACGTCTTCCAGCTGGGCTCTTCAGTGTTGCAGCACTTGGAAGACGTCTCGAGGGACTTGGCCGAGTTCCAACTCATGAACCAGAACCTCACCAAGGCGGAACTGCAGATAATCTCAGACATCATTGCGGAAATGATAGAACGCAGAATGGATGCAGCACTCATTGGCTTCGGCAATGGCGGTGGAATGCCTGGCTTTCGACCTGAACCTGAGAAGTGTACATGTATATACGAAGAGGATTCAAGCAATGGGGGTGAGAATGATGCATATAGTGTGTATAGTACTGACAACAACGATAACAACAACAATAACAACAACAACAACGACCACAACAACAATGAATGCAACAACAATGAATGCAACAACGACGAATGTAACAACAACGAATGCCACAACTACAACGTCAACGATGACAACGATGACAACAACGATGACAACAACGACAACATTGGGATATATGCAGTGAATGAAGCAAGAGTGTGCAAGTGTGGTTCGCAGAATGACAAGCAGGCTGCCACGGAAACACTGAAGGTTCGCTTGCGGGGGCAATGACTTGATACATAAATAATATCTAATCGAATAAATAATAATAAATTAATATATTAATTAATATATATAGTCATTAATGCGATAAATATATGGAATTTATAGTTGTAAAAGCAAGAATTGCCTGGTAATAGGACAAAAGGCGATACCTTGAAGCATGCATAGAGTAGGATTGGTTGGAGTGGGTGGAACTGAAGACCATACTAGCTTCGGGACCCAATGCAGTTTAACAGGCCATGGGAAGTCATTGGAGTGCTATAGTCGAAATATAATACAATGACATGATGATGATGGTGATGGTGATGATAATGATGTATAACAAATACATTGACACCTGATGATGATGATGATGATGATGATGATGATGATGATGATGATGATGATGATGATGATGATGATGATGATGATGATGATGATGATGATGATGATGATGATGATGATGATGATGATGATGATGATGATGATGATGATGATGATGATGATGATGATGATGATGATGATGATGATGATGATGATGATGATGATGATGATGATGATGATGATGATGATGATGATGATGATGATGATGATGATGATGATGATGATGATGATGTATAATAAGGACATTGACACCTGCACAGAGTCTTCTCAGCTCCTTGAACTCTTTGCTGGAGGACGGAGTCAAGAAAGAAGGGGCCTTCAATGTGCGTGGAAATAAATAGGCCATTTGTTTTTGTTATCAAATAGGTTTTAATAATATTATTAATAACAATAAATAAATATTAAATATTTGCATAATTATCGCTAGAATTAATAATAGTTATTAGAGCTCTTCCACGATTAAAGATTTTAATCGCCGTTAATCGTTCGATTAATAGTTTTAATCGTGCGTTAATCGTTTTTTAAAGCAATGTTTTTAGGATATTTGACATTAGAATAAAATAGTATGAAATTTTTTTTCTCTCACAGATGTAATAGAAAATTTATCGAAATATATTTATAAAAGTCATCTACATTTGAAAGAAAAAATTCATTTGTCACACACATCCTTTTTGAGCCTGTTACTCAATCAAAAAATAATCCACATATGAAAGTATAAAAACGAATGCACAAATGACAAAAAAAGGCAATTTTCACTATGAGCAGTGATCTTGGGGAAGGGGGTTCTGAGGTCCGAGTCTCCCACTTTTTGGTAGTGATGGATCCACCTTAATGGTAGGGACCCCCCAGGACCCCCCAGGATCCGGTCTATTCTGGGTAGGATCTTCCCAAGATTTGCAGCAGATCACCGTCCTTGATTTTCACAACTCCTTCTCAAGCAAACAAGTTTTTCAACATTAGTTGGATCTAAAGAGGCTCTTTTCTTGCTAACTATGTGTCTTGACAAGCTGAATAGACATTCACATGGAACTGTATTTGCAGGAAATGACAAGTACTTTCTTGCCAGTTTCGCAAAAGTCGGATATGCTCCTTCGTGTTGTTGCCGCCAAACAAGAGAACAACTCTCAAAGCCTACTTCATATTTTTTCTATAACGTTTAATAATTGACTTTGTCGCCATTGAAGTATCTTCATCTTCAGAATCTGAAGTTACATATGTTCATAGTCGCTTGTTTGGTGAAGACTGTATAGTTATGAAGATTTTTTTCCTTTAATAGTTTCTCAAACTCTTTCCACGTTGCCTGCCTTTCATCCTTTTGAGGACATTTTAACTTTTAAATCGGGAGTCTAATAATGTTAAAAGTCTTAACCATTGGATTTTTAGATTAAACTTTCTCTATTCTAGTTTGAAAAAAAATTCTTTGAAACGAATGACATATCCTGGATCAGCTTCTGAAGTGCAAATTTTTTGTGTAAACTACTGCAAATGTTACGTATTTTTCACTTCCTAGAAGTTCTTTTGCAAATCTACGAATTATGAGAGGTTTTTGATGAAGTACAATTTTTCCCATTTGTTTGTTGACAGTAAATTGAGAGAGTGTTCGTGTTCACTTGCATTAAAATTTTTGAATGCGTTAGATTCTTTTAACGGCGTTAATCCATTAACGCGTAAATCGAAGGTTAATGTAGATAAAATCACAGCTCTAATAATTATAAAATAATATATTTTAATTATACGAATAAAAATAATGATAATAATAAGAATAAATTACAATAATAATAGTTTTTATATATAATATATAAAATTATAATTGAAGTAATGAAAATAATCAAATGATAATAAAAAATGAAAATAAACAAATAAATAATACAAACGAATAAGATAAATAATAACACTACTAAATACTAATAATTGTGCTTGATATCCGCTTGGAGCTTCCCACCCATCTTCCAACACTGCAGAAGTCCTTGGCTCCTCCCCCTCGTCTGCCTCCCGCTGGCGTATGTCACTCAATTAATGAAATTAATTAGTTTCTGTTCATTAGTTCATTCATTAAATTAATTAGGGCTCTCACTCTAAATGCATCACACCGCTTTGAATGTATAGCTTTGAGAGTACATTCATACATTGTATGAGCGGGGTGATGCATTTAGAGTAAGATACTTAATTAGTTCATGCAAATATAAATTAATCAACCACAACAACTATAACAGCCACCACAACAACAACAACCACAACAACCACAACCACAACAACAACAACCACAACAACAACAACCACAACAACAAACCCAACAACAACAACCACAACAACAACCACAACAATCACAACAACAAACCCAACGACCACAACAACAACAACCACAATAACCACAACAACAAACCCAACAACCACAACAACCACAACAACAAACACAACAACCACAACCACAACAGCAACCACCACAACAACAGCCACAACAGCCACAAGCACCTAGTCTGGACTTCTTTGTTGCCATCGACGAGGTGGCCATGTCTCTCAGCAAACTCTTGACTCCTGGTGATTCTGCGTCCTTCAACTTCAGTCAGATTGGTGAGGGCTCTTTATGATGATAGTAGTAGTAGAAGAGTGGGTGGTAGTAGTAGTGGCGATGTTAGAAATAATAGTAATAGTATTGGAAATTGTGGTGATGACTATTGGTGGTGGTGGTGGAGTGGTGATGAGTAGAGGTGGTGATGGTGGAGTGGTGATGACTAGAGGTGGTGGTGGTGGAATGGTGATAGAAGTGGTAGTAGTTGGTAGTAGTTTGGAGTAATGACAGGATCAGTGATCGAGGGTCGTTAGTGGCAATCATTTCACGTACGAATGCACATCTTGTAGTATGAGCCACTCTTTAACCACCCTCTAACCTTGCTAACCTCTTTTCATCCTATCAACCCCCCTTCAACCACCCTCAACACCACCCTTCAACCACCCTTAACACCACCATTCTACCACCATGCTACCACTACCATCTTCACCACCAGCACCACCACTCTTCCATCACTCTTCCACCACTTCACCACCACTACTACCATTAAAGCACCACTACTCCTCCACTAACACTTCATCACCATTTCACCATCCCTCTACCACTACCATCTTCACCACCACCACCACTTTCACCACCACCACTCTTCTACCACTCCACCACAACCACTCCACCACCACTCCACTACCACCACAACCCCTCCACCAGTGATGAACATCTTCTCCAAGAGAGCCTCTGACAAATTAAATCTGGTCTTTCCGCTCACCCCTTTCCCCAACCTCAACGACCACGTCTTTGTGTCCGAAGAGGCCCTCAAATACTATGGTCAGTGGCCGATAATATTATTCATCATTCCATTATTATTATCATTATTAGTTTTTTATATAAATATTTTGATTATTGAATAACACTTTAAAAATATCATAGTTATAACTTAAATTTATTTCTGCTTTTTAAAATATATTATATACATTCTGTCATTATATTACATGGTATATTGAATCGAATACAATATGGTGTAGCGTTGTTCTTTCACTGCAGCGAACGAGTCGTTGTTCTTCACTTACGTCTCTTACCGAGATGTTGACGACTTCTTCCCGACCGAAGAGTTCGTGCTGGTCGTGGTGGTTGCTTGGGTGGTGGTGGTGGTTGTTTGGGTGGTGGTGGTGGTTGTTTGGGTGGTGGTGGTGGTTGTTTAGGTGGTGTTTGTTTGGGTGATGGTGGTGGTTGTTTAGGTGGTGGTGGGTGTTTGGGTGGTGGTGGTGGTTGTTTGGGTGGTGGTGGTGGTTGTTTGGGTAGTGATGGTGGTTGTTTGGGAGGTGGTGGTGGTTGCTTGGGTGGTGGTGGTGGTTGTTTGGGTGGTGGTGGTGGTTGTTTGGGTGGTGGTGGTGGTTGCTTGGGTGGTGGTGGTGGCTGTTTGGGTGGTGGTGGTGGCTGTTTGGGTGGTGGTGGTGGTTGTTTGGGTGCTAGTGGTGGTTGGGTGGTGGTGGTGGTTGTTTGGGTGGTGGTTGTTGTTGTGGGGGTGGTTGTTTGGGTGGTGCTGGTGTTTTTTTGGGTGGTGGTAGTGGTTGCTTGGGTGGTGGTGGTGGCTGTTTGGGTGGTGGTGGTAGTTGTTTTGGTGGTGGTGGTTGTTTGGGTGGTGGTGGTGGTTGTTTGGGTGGTGGTGGTGGTTGTTTGGGTGGTGGTGGTGGTAGTTTGAGTGGTGGTTGTTTCGGTGGTGGTTGCAGAAGTAGTGGTTGCTTGGGAGCTGGAGAGGATGGGTGGATGAGAAAGGTAAAATAGTTGTGGTTGTTTTAATTGTGAGCCTTAATTGAACAGCATGCATCTGTTTCTAATTGGACAACACATAGTCTTGGAGCTCTCCAATTCATCTCTCAGTGACTGTTAAATTGTAATGAAGAATAATTCATCAAATTCTTCTCTTGCTATTATCCAGAAATTCTGGTTTTCAAATTCTCAAGACTAAATTGAACAGTTTAAGGGAGCCATTCAAAAGGCTCCAAGTTTTGTGCAAGAAAGTAACGACTTTTCGTTTCCACTCGCAGGAATGTAACGATTTACTCTAAAGTGGTGTCGATGAGTGTGGGCACAACAAGTAACGGAGAAGCACAGAACTTCAGCTCCCCTATCCGTCTCATCTTCAACACGGTTTCAAATTCTTTGCTAACACAACAGACATTCACCATTTTTTATTCTTTACAATTTTCTATATCTTTTTAAATATTTTTCTTTTCCAATCTTCAAAGATTATATTTTTTAAATATAATTTAAAATGATTAGTTTCAGAAATTAATTTTAAATTATAAGTTTAAAATATAATTTTTATTTAAAATTTCAAAATATTATTTTTTTAATGAAATGAAAAATATTAAACTTGTTGATTTTCCAATTTTAAATGTTTTCTTTTTAAACCTCAGCAAGAACCCTTGTCGAAGTACCAGCAGCAAAACTGCTCCTACTGGAACGTCAGATCGTCAGTTCATTAATTACTAATGCAACTAAATAGGCAAATTAAGGGACATATAAATGAGTTATACAGATAGGTCATTTTGTATTAATTAAATATATTTAATTACTACATTAAAATAATTAGTCTGCCTCCATGCCTGCAGAAGCAACTGGTCGCAAGACGGGTGCAGGCTGGTAGCTGCCAGCAAACAGGAGTTCGACGTCATAGCAAACTACAACAGTAACATCAGCAACAACAAAAATAATAAAATGGCGAATTATTCTGTTTGTGAATGTGACCATCTCACCAACTTCGCCATACTCGTCAGCCCCATCTACGCGGTGATGATGATGATGATGACGCTGATGATGACGATGATGATGATGATGATGATGATGATGATGATGATGATGATGATGATGAGACATTGAAATATCAGACGACTTTTATAATATTTGTTTATCTTAGAGTTTTGTAGTCATCATGCTGACTTTTCGAATACAACTACTACTATCATCATTCTCATACTACTACTATCATCATTCTCATACTACTACTATCATCATTCTCATACTACTACTATCATCATTCTCATACTACTACTATCATCATTCTCATACTACTACTATCATCATTCTCATACTACTACTATCATCATTCTCATACTACTATTATCATCATTCTCATACTACTACTATCATCATTCTCATACTACTCCTATCATCATTCTTACACTAATACTCCTTCAAAATACAACACAAATACAACTTTGACAAAACTATTAAATCAACATTGCAATTGCACATTTGACCAACAAAACAACAACAACAACCACATCGTACAGGACGCGCGCACAGAGATGATT
>OX030959.1:8868605-8896105 GCA_943735955.1 Piscicola geometra | reverse complement strand
CGAGTAGATGATGAAGTAGCACTGAAATCATTCTTTTTGATAAAATTCTAAGCGTTCAGTTCATTAAGAAATTTTCTGATGTTTTTAGCCATCTTAGCATCGAACAAAGTATGACTATGGTGTAGTGCTCGCTCCATGAAATGCCTTGATAGAAAAGGAAACACGAGGTGAGCATTGCATGTCGTGTCATAGTGAGCAGCTGGTGCAAACTCATACGTAATGAGTTTTAAAGATTGCTGAAGCAGTAGGCAGTAAAGGTTGCAGGTTTCGACGATGAATCAATTGTCGTTGAAATATACGAAACAAAGTACTTCTATTGCAAATATCATTGAGGTCAAGGGCGCAATGGGCACTGGGTGGTATTGAGCGACTCAGCGGAAAGTACTTTTGCTGGAAGTTTATGTGCAGTGACACCACAGTCTCCCCTAAAAACTTATTCTACCGGGAAGTCACATAATTTCTGATGGTTGGCCGCATGGTGAAAATGGACAAAGGGGTTGGTGGGGTCCAACCGCCCCTGGAAACATTTTTGAACCCTCTCAAAACTTCAGATAAAGAAGCTGGTGCTTGGGTTTACTTTAGTTAATTCCCATAATTGTATTTTTCGATGGTCCCAAGTGGAAAAAAGATATGAACTTGTAAATAATTAAAAGTCAATCAAAAATTGATTTTTAATGCCTATAAATTTATTATGATATTTCTATAAACTTTTTACGAAAAATATAAATAGTTTTAGAAAACAATTTTTATAAGCTCTCGTGGGCAACATTTATTACGCTTACCAGATAAGATTCTCGAAAAATCAAAAATTTTAGATGTTGATAATGGGAATGGAAGTCATATTGAAAGAACAATTTTTGGTATAAAGAGTTAATGATTTTTTAAAAATTGGATAAGTCTGAAGAAAATAATCAATTTGAGTTACTTTCACAATTTCGAATTAAAAAAAAATGAAGCCAAGATTATGTCTTTTTACACTGGTGGAAAAACTCAAAAATGAACTGAGAATATTGCACATCAGCAGAGGTGGGTCCAGGAGGGTCCAAGGAGAGGGACACACATTCTTTAGTAGTAGTATGGAGCGGCCAATTATTATCACGAATGGTTATATTTTAATTTCACTTAATGATATGTTAAATAAAACGCTATATAAACTTTCAAAATCAGAATTTAAAATAGAATGCAATTTCATTTTTTAAAAACCTTTATTGCAAATTGTTTGATTATGTGCCTATGTACCTTGGGTGGTGATTCTGGGGGGATCTTGGGGTCAGGACCACTTTTTGGTAGTGAGGGGGCCCTGAGGTCAGAAATTCCCCTGTTTTTTGGTAGTTAGGGGGTTCATTTAAATGTGGACCCTCCCACTTTTTTTCTACAAAAATATTTCAAAACTCTTTTTTTGACATGAGAATAATCGTCAACCTTGGCATAAAAGTTTACATAGTAATGCATTGTGTACATTATGAGTATGTGTAGTGATAGACCCTAACTTATAGTGGTAGCTGTCTGAAACAAATTTGTAATTTTCTTACTAAAATACTCGTATCAAAATAAGAGTTGGAAACCCCCAAGACTTTCAGCAGATCGCTGCTATGCGCTGTCATGAGACACAGACTAGTCTTTCTTCATATTTACAAACTTGTTTTCACATTCATT
Source organism: Piscicola geometra (assembly GCA_943735955.1). Classification (NCBI taxonomy): domain Eukaryota; kingdom Metazoa; phylum Annelida; class Clitellata; order Hirudinida; family Piscicolidae; genus Piscicola; species Piscicola geometra. The sequence goes on along the minus strand of OX030959.1, from coordinate 8,894,449 downwards.
TAATTAGAAACAATCTTTACGTTGGACACATCTCGCCCTTTGTGAGCAAAGAGGCTAAACCCTCCGCCAGCTCTATTGACCTATTTCGGAATGTTCTCTCACATTTGACTGCCATATTTTTTAGCTTATTTTGAATTGTCTTTGACCTAAAGGCTATTGGTTGCATTTCTTGGAGCAGTTTTGAAGTGCTCTTTTGAAATAACATGATGGCTTTCGATTCTAACTAAAAAAATGCTAAAAAGTTTCCACTTTTCTTTTTTGAGCCTAACTTCTGCTTTTGACCCGAAAGTTTTGGTAGGAAATGCTGATGGTACTGACGAAGCTCTAGTTAAAGGTTTTAACTTTTGATGGTCAGTTAATGACTGGAGCTCTGCAAGCTCACTTATATCTGTGACTTTTTTTGAACTGGAAACTTCAACTTTGCTTGAATTGGTGAGTTATTCTTACAGTTTTTTCATTATAAGTTTTGATTTGTAAAAAACGAGCGTTAAAAAGTATGAAATTTAGGTAAGTTGAGCGCTCTTGAATTTGAGGAAAGAGCGCTATAGAAATCTATTTGATTGATTGATTGATTGGACTTTTTCATGATCAGTTAAAAAATTCCTTCATACCATGAAAAGAAATGTTTATGGTGCGTTTGTTTTTTCATAACCAGAAAAAACAAGATTAAACATTTTTTAAATAGCATATTAGCTTTGAAATTTTCACCCTTTTACTATTGAAAAATCTCTAAATTTGTGTCATTAGAAAAATGTTAAGAGTAAAAATAAGAGACGATGAAGTGCGTCTTATACATGGTGTTTTAGGATAAATATAAATTGAACCAATTCTTACCTTTGGCTCAACATATTTTGCTCAGAGTTTAAATCTGTGTAAATGAGCTTTTGAAGTGGACTAAAAAAGCGTTCAAGTGTCTTCGAAAGTCCTTCGACCAATCAATCAAATATTTGTATAGCGCTTTATGAGACGAAAAAAAGTCCTTTCATCTCCAAACTCTGAGTTAATTTTCTGTAGAGTAATTTTAAAATATTTTGAAACACTACAAAAACACAAGTTGTTAATAAACACAAGAATTGAATGCATAAATTTATTATAAAATCGTGATATCATGGAATTAATTTAGGTTTAATGTTTTTTCAAAGTATTTTCATAATAAAAATTATAGGCATGCAAAAAAACAAAACAAAACAACAAAATTAAATCAGTTTAGTTAAAAATGAGTCTCTGGTTTCCTAAATAGGTAGAGAAGGCCCGGGCAAGATGACGAATGACATATTTTCAGTTTCTCACTAGTTAAGAGCATGAAACGAACACTTCTGCCTTTCCTACCTCCCTTTCGTTAAATAATAGTATGCAAACGCTGAAATCAAAATTTGTGTTTTAGTTGTGAAGCTTTGATTGTTTTCCACGGTCACGTTATAACTTTTTTGCACGTTTAAATAAACTGTGCTGCAAAATTAGTTCACATATTTCGTTAAAAAATATATTTATAAGTAGTTTATTTTTAATTCAACCTATTAACATAAATAGTTGTCATTTAGTTTACTTCATACATGGCAATAAAAACGGAGTTTGTAAGTAAGACGTTCGGGGCAAGATGGTCGGGGCAAGATGACATTCTTGTCATCATGACTCGTTTTTCAGAATTGTTAAAAGTAAATATGATTATGATAGTGGAGTTTTTGTGCTGCTTAATTATAAGTTAATTATTATAAGTTAAGAAATTAGCGCAAAGAATTAATGCTGTAAATTATAGATAACTACGGATGTCCAGATTTTATCCTATTTTCATGATATTACAATTTAGTTAATTTAATTTGATATTTTCAAAATGTAAGAACACTGTTATAATTGGTTAAACCATATAAAATATCAGAAAATTAAAATTGTAGACTTTTTTCAGTGTTGTCATTAAATTTTGATATATTTATTACAACAAATGAATGCTCTAACACTTCATGAAAAAAAAAGTTTTTTATATTTAAAAATAACAACAAAACGACATAAATCGTTATAACTTATAATTTATAACTCAGTAAAATCTTAGCATTTGTATACCATGTTAGCATGTTAACCAGGTCCTCCTGCCCCGGTCTCCCTTACCTTTTATCTGATTTCTTTTTTTGTGCTTATGAAACTACAACTTTTTTAGGGAAAAACTTTTTTTATTTTATAAAAAAACAAAAAAAACAGAGTGATGTATGAGTGAGAAATCAATATTCATGCTAGATAGAGACTTCAATGGTTTATAACCATGCTTCTCGAGTTTCAAGCTGAGCCATTTGCTACCCTCATCATGCACCCTCTTACAGGCTGTCAACATCCTCACTATTATAACTCAGTAAAATCTTAGCATTTTTATAAAAATATAACAAAACAAGTTTTCAAATATACTAGCAGAAGTTTATAACCATACAAGTAAACCAAACGAATGATTTAATGAATACATTCAAAAATGTATTTTAAATTTTCAGACATTTACTTTTGACCCCTCTGAAGAAATTGTTGAAGTTTCAACTTATCTCCATTTTGGCCTTCATAAACGTTATTTTCAATTCAGAAACACTTCAACTTCCAATTATTTGCATTCTTGAAACTGAGGCCCACAACGTCGCAAACCCTTCAAAGCAAACGCAAGGAAGAAGAACAAATGGAATAAGGAACGAATGGCCATTATATTTATTCGAAAGCAAGACTAACGAAAATACATTAAACTGCTAATTTATTCAATGCAAATCGCTATAGAATAATAGTTTCTGGAGCATCCTTCGAGACAACAACAAACTACACCTATGAACGACGATGTGTGATTGCAGCACCACTGAACAAACATCATTAATCTGTCTCATGCTCCGACCCGTTTGTCAAATTTCATTTTTCCCCGTTCAAAACCTAAGGTTAGCTTCTAGAATAGGTTTTGGCTTAACGTTAAAGTCCGGGTTAAATTTTCTGAAAATCAATATTTGGTTATAAAGTTTAAATCATGCAGTTGCACACACGAACGGGTCGGACATGCACATCAATGCTCCACTAGTGTCACTATGTTTAAACTTGTTTACATCTCAAATGAAACATTGCAGTATTAACGGAGAAGTTCTGCAGGGACAGAGTTATAATCATGCAAACAAGCTGTGATTTTCCAAAACGATCGTTTGGCGTAAAAGTAAAACTCGCACGTGATTGGAGGCAGCTTTGCATATTAACTATCTGTTTGATTTACTTTATTCAAACCTTATTAGAATATTAATGTAACCTCATTGGAGTTGAGGATTTAGTGCAGACGACGGTGGAAAGGGCAACAAAGTAGCTCACTGGCGCTTGTGTGTGAGTGAGTGTTTGTGTGTGTGAAAAACGCAAAAAAATATAACAAAAGGAGCACAAGGAGATAAAAACAAATGGATGTGAATAAATGCAAGACTAGAGGGTGTGTGAGTGGTGGAAAAGAAGGATAATATGGATGGATGGACGAATAGTTAAATGAATGGATAAAGGTGAAGACAAAAGTAGCAGACTTCGATAACGAACTCGATTTGAGAACTTTAAAAGGTGAGGAAGTTAGCAAACTGAAGAGAGTTCAAACACAAGTCATCACAAATAAAAAATAAAAGGATTGGTTGCCATGCGAGAGAGGAGTTCTCAGCTGCTAAGCTGAAACTCCCGCTGACACTAACAACATTCAACTGTACAAATCTGAACAGGAAAAGATGTTCTTAAAGATCTTTTCATAATAATAATAATAATAATAATAATAATAATGAGGATGATGATAATAATAATAATGATGATGATAATGATGATAATAATAATAATGATGATGATGATGATGATAATAATAATAATGATGATGATGATGATGATAATAATAATGATGATGATGATGATGATGATAATAATAATAATGATGATGATAATGATGATAATAATAATAATGATGATGATGATAATAATAATAATGATGATGATAATGATGATAATAATAATAATGATGATGATGATAATGATGATGATAATAATAATGATGATGATGATAATGATGATGATAATAATAATAATGATGATGATAATGATGATGATAATAAGTGGATTTTCTGATGGCAATATCATGAAGGGTTGAGCGATGGAATGAACAGGTTGTTAGGTGGAAGAGAATGGCGATCAATTGCGAAATGCAATTAACCAATGCAATGAGTGACCCATTAAGTCCACTCTTGCAAACTCCATTGAAATCCCCTTTCGACCATTTAGAATCATTAGAAGGTCTAAATCTAAACTTGCAAAATTAGGTGAGTCATCATGATTGGAAAGAGTTCTTCAATTTTTAAAATAGTTTAAACTCAATTAGAATATTTAACTCTATTACTATAATCATAATTCTTATCATCATTACCATCACCATCATAAAAATAATTAGTATCATCAACATCATTAACATCATCGTCCTCGTCGATATCATAATCATAGTCACTATCATCATCACCATTGTCATATAATGGTGATTATTATTATTACAATTCATATCCTCTACAATCTCAAAACAGCCCCTACCTTCACAGATGATGATGATGATGATGATGATGATGATGATGAGGAGAACGGTGATTACAACTAAGTAACACACACACACAAAACATACTTTCTCCTTAAAAGCGCGACAACCTCTCACAGACCCTCCCTAGCGACAACCTCTCACAGACCCTCCCTAGCGACAACCTCTCACAGACCCTCCCTAGCGACAACCTCTCACAGACCCTCCCTAGCGACAACCTCTCACAGACCCTCCCTAGCGACAACCTCTCACAGACCCTCCCTAGCGACAACCTCTCACAGACCCTCCCTAGCGACAACCTCTCACAGACCCTCCCTAGCGACAACCTCTCACAGACCCTCCCTAGCGACAACCTCTCACAGACCCTCCCTAGCGACAACCTCTCACAGACCCTCCCTAGCGGCCCCTATAATCGTAGCTTCGGCAAACCTCAATCAGAAGGGTCTGTTGGAAGGAGGGGGGTAGGTCTCCTGGTTCTCGAAGAGGGCCGCCTTGGGACCCTGTGAGGGCGAGGTGGGGGTGGTGGCCATGTGGGCGGTGTTTGTGGTCGCTGCCGACTCCATCATTTGTTCACGGTCAGCCCTGAGGAGAAGGGTTGGGGGGGTGGAAGGTGTGGTGGTGTATGATGTGGTAGAAAGAAATTGGAGGGTTGGTGATAGGTGTGGTGGGAGTGGAAGATACAATGCACCTTCACGACCCTCTCCAGCAAAACTTAATCCTTGAAAAACACAAAAGCAAGAATGTTTGAAGCGACGACTTTTTGCCGAGTCCCATCAGTCCGTAGAAGACTCCTGCTGCGAAGACCAAGCCACATCCGATCATCGTCGCCAGCCCAAAGCACATCAAGATTGGTATTATCGCCGTGCTGTGGGTGGGTGAGTGGGTGGGTGGGTCGGGGTGGAAGGTTGGGGGGAGGGGATTTGTAAGCTGGGTGAGATCAAGTATTTGTGGGATGTGGGTGAGAAGGGTGGGGGTTTGGGGGGGGGGATGGAAAGGGAAGTAGCTGTTGATGCCTTATTAACATCCTTCCATATTAACTCCACATCACCACTAAAATCACCACATCATGACCATAGTTATGATGCCATCATAATCAGCACCACCACTACCACCACATAGTTATGATACCACCACTACCACCACATAGTTATGATACCACCACTACCACCCCATAGTTATGATACTATCACTATCAGCACCACCACCTACACCACATAGAGGATCGCCTTCTGGAAGAAGGTTCGTTTCTCGGCGAAGGAGGCGATCGGCTTGGTGGCCTCAACGAATGTGAAACAAATCGGTGCCTCAAACACCAGCACAATGCCCCCGAGGAGGCTGGTGGTGGGTGGGTGATGGATGTTTGGTGGTGGGTGGGTGATGGATGTTTGGTGGTGGGTGGGTGATGGATGTTTGGTGGTGGGTGGGTGATGGATGTTTGGTGGTGGGTGGGTGATGGATGTTTGGTGGTGGGTGGGTGATGGGTTGGTGGATGGGTTGATGGGTAGTGGATGGGTTGATGGGTGATGGATGGGCTGATGGGTGATGGATGTGTTGGTGATGGATGGATTGGTAGTGGGTGATGGATGGGTTGGTGGAGAAGGTGAATAGTCATTGATGTGGGGTGGATGAGATTTAATTTTATTGATGATACATTTTATTGACACTATGGTGGCTCTGACAAAAATAGTTTTCTCATCAAATGTGGACAGAAGAACAGCAAAGACAGCAACAACTCCAAACTGAAACACTCACATCATCAGAATGCCTGCAATAATGCAAGTAGGCGAAGTTGAAATCATCGTCGCCAACCCAGTCAACATGCAGACTGTGGTGGAATGCTCGTAATTGTCTTTCCATTTCAGTGATTACAATAACTCAATATTATCTCATACTATTGTTGATATGTCATATTGACAAATTCTATCTAAAATAATATTTTCCACTAAAGAATGAATATATTTTTTAGATTAAAGTATACTTTTGCAAAATTATTACAGCTTTTCAAAAATGGAAGTCTAAAACTGCGAAATATTTCACACATTCTTTTCCAATCACCACTCACTAATGGATGCAAAGACAGCCATTGCTCTGGCCAGTGACCTGCACCAGAAAGAGGCTTCTGGATTGTTCGGGACACCCACCGCCTCAGATCGAGAAGGAATTAAGTTGCCCATTTTTTTTATAGATTATTGAATAATTTTTTGTTTTTTTACTATTTTTATGAAGGAATTAAAATCAAAAAACAATAAAAAGTATTTTGTAGAAGCAGTAGTGGTAGTAGTCTTTATAGTGCCTTTATTTTGTGATTTTAAACTATTGAAAATGATCCAACAATTTATAATAAGATTTGTCGGAAGTATTTTAAATCAAAAAAAGCCTTTTATATGTGACAGAAAAAGTCGAATAATTAAATGCCAAAGCAAACACAAGTCTTTCTAATGCACGCACTTTTGTGCTTTGTGACAAAGATAAAATTTTAACTTTATATCTATTTATTGAATTTTCGTTACTAGAATAATCTTATAATAATAATAACTATAAGAGCTCAAGATTAAACACTCATTCTATTTACCTTGAGTATTAAGACTTATTGTGTAACTTGAACCGTTTAAATAGTTTAATCCATATACATATAGGCTATAATATTATATACTATATATATATTGTTCAATCGGTTCTAGGATAGAAAGTCTTCAGGATAAAAAGTTTTTGGATAAAAAGTCTTCAGGATAAAAATTTTTCAAGATAAAAAGTCTTCAGAATAAAAAGTCTTCAGGAAAAAAATCTTCTTAAAACTTAAATAATAAAATTCAATGCTTTTATCTGTTTGCTATATTTTTTCGTTCAATCTCGAAATAGCATTTGAATATTTCAAAGAATTATTTAGATTCATTAAAATAAATAAAATTATATAAAAAAGCACTTCTTCTTCCCGATTATTCTTTTCCTTCCGGGAGCTCTAATCACATTTCTCATAAAACTCTAACTGAGCGCTCTTGAATTTAAAGAAAGAGCGCTATTGAAATCTATTTGATTGATTGATTGATTGAACTCTAAATGTTTCATGTATTCTATTTGATATTTCCAACATAAGCTAAAAAATACTTTAAATAACTAGTTAGTCTTTTATTATTATTTATCAACTGAATTTGTTTCAAAAAGTTATTTTACATTAATTAAAATTAATAAAATTATATAAAAAGATTTTCAATAAAAATATCTTTTTGAAGATTTTTATCTTGAAGACTTTTTGTCTTGAAGACTTTTTGTCTTGAAGACTTTTTGTCTTGAAGACTTTTTGTCTTGAAGACTTTTTGTCTTGAAGACTTTTTGTCTTGAGGACTTTTTGTCTTGAAGACTTTTTGTCTTGAAGACTTTTTGTCTTGAAGACTTTTTGTCTTGAAGACTTTTTGTCTTGAAGACTTTTTGTCTTGAAGACTTTTTGTTTTGAAGACTTTTTGTTTTGAAGACTTTTTGTCTTGAAGACTTTTTGTCTTGAAGACTTTTTGTCTTGAAGACTTTTTGTCTTGAAGACTTTTTGTCTTGAAGACTTTTTGTCTTGAAGACTTTTTGTCTTGAAGACTTTTTGTCTTGAAGACTTTTTGTCTTGAAGACTTTTTGTCTTGAAGACTTTTTGTCTTGAAGACTTTTTGTCTTGAAGACTTTTTGTCTTGAAGACTTTTTGTCTTGAAGACTTTTTGTCTTGAAGACTTTTTGTCATTTGTTGTAATAATACAAACTGGTGTAAATCTTTAGATATCTAAACAAGTTTGACGATAAATACAACGTTTAAATGAGATTTTTTATTAAATACAAGATAATTTTATCGTAGGGAACCAAGCATTCCATCCTGGGAACCCAGTTGCTCGCGATGGAATTTTTTAGTGTTCATGATTAAAATAAAAAACTTGTTTTTATTATTTTATTTATTTATTCTTATGTTTGAGTTCACATAACAAGACAAGGTATCAGTATAATAGCTGAATAAGTTTGAATAATTTTTTATGCAATTGAGCTATAAGGCTACGTTTAAAAATCGTTCCGTCTTGTCAAACCTCCCACTAATAGCTTATGGTTACCTCAACACACCGTATCATATACACTAGGTTTATAATAGCTCACGGTTGGCTCAACAGGGATTCGAACTGGCGTCATTTGAATTGCAGTTCTAACGTTTTACCATCGCAAATTATAAAGGTTATCATAAGAATAAATGAAATAATACTATCAATAATAATAATTAAAAAAATGAACGATGATAGTAATTAAAAAGTAATAGAAACAATGACAAAATCTGAAGGAATCCGTACAAACAACCTCATCTGCACTACCACCAACAACAGAAACAACAGCAACACTACCAGCACCAACAGAAACAAAACTTCCAAAAAACGCCAACAATAACAACTTTATTATAATTAAAATGTCAAAAACAAAAATTAAAATTCCTCGTATGAAAGACCATTTCAAGCCTGGCTTAGTCGCTCTACAATGAATCTTTGTTTATGAATTTGCATTTTTAATATATTTCATTGTTTTATTTGTTCAAAGATTTTTTTAGTGTGCATCGATACTCCAGAGGACCCCTGAACGAATTGCAGTCGATTCACCCCTCAACCGATTCACCCCTCAACCGATTCACCCCATAACCGATTCACCACTCAACCGATTCACCCCTTAACCGATTCACCACTCAACCGACTCACCCCTTAAAATAGTTAAAAACGGACTTTTTTAAAATAAAAATTTTAATATAAAATAAAATGTAAAATATAAAATGAAATTTTGAATATAAAATGAAATTTTGAATATAAAATGAAATTTTAAATATAAAATGAAATTTTAAATATAAAATGAAATTTTAAATATAAAATGAAATTTTAAATATAAAATAAAATTGTAAATATAAAATAAAATTGTAAATATAAAATAAAATTGTAAATATAAAATAAAATTGTAAATATAAAATAAAATGTTAAATATAAATTGAAATTTGAAATATAAAATAGAATTTGAAATATAAAATAAAAATTTAAATATAAAATAAAATTTTAAATGTAAAATAAAAATGTATATATAAAATAAAATTGTAAATTTAAAATAAAATTGTAAATATAAAAGAAAAGTTTAAATAAAAAATAAAATTGTAAATTTAAAATAAAATTTTAAATATAAAATAAACTTGTAAATATAGTATAAAATTTTAAATATAAAATAAAAGTTTAAATATAATATAAAATTTTAAATATAAAATAAAAGTTTAAACATAAAATAAAAAATAAAAATGTAAATATAAAATAAAATTGTAAATATAAAATAAAATTTTAAATATAAAATAAAAATAAAATTGTAAATATAAAATTAAATTGTAAATATAAAATAAAATTTTTAATATAAAATAAAAGTTTAAATATAAAATAAAATGTTAAATATAAAATATAAAACAAAATTGTAAATAAAAAATAAAATTTTAAATAAAAAATAAAATGTTAAATAAAAAATAAAATTTTAAATAAAAAATAAAATTTTAAATAAAAAATAAAATTTTAAATAAAAAATAAAATTTTAAATAAAAAATAAAATTTTAAATAAAAAATAAAAATTTAAATAAAAAATAAAATGTTAAATAAAAAATAAAATGTTAAATAAAAAATAAAATGTTAAGTAAAAAATAAAATGTTAAATAAAAAATAAAATTTTAAATAAAAAATAAAATTTTAAATAAAAAATATAATGTTAAATAAAAAATAAAATAAAAAAATAATATTAAAAAAAATAAATAAATAAGAAATAAAATTTTTAAAAAATTAAATTAAAAAAATTAAATTAAATTTTAAATATAAAATAATTTATTAAATTCAAAATACTTCATCAAAACAAAACATTGAATAAAAAATAAATTATTCAACACAAAATAAATTACTAAATACAAGGCACTCTTTTCAACCAATTCATTTTAGGGTTGTATTTTATGACATCCTTTGGACAAAATGAACCTTGAGGAATGATTCTTTTTAGAGTTAATTTAATTTTTTTAGCAAGTAAAAGCGAAGCATACATTGGTAATTTTTAACATGGGGCAGGTCATGCAGTTGATTAGGAATTTATTAGGAAGTGAGAAAAAAACAGACTATTTTTAAAGGACATATAAAAACGGTGCTTTTTTCTCTTTTCTATCTCTTTTCTTTGCAATCAGTTGACTTGAATCGTCCATCCTGCACATATCTCACTTCTACTGAATTTATACATTTTTGCACATTTCCCAGTTTTTAGGCAATTCTTTCCCGTATCTCACATCTCATGATACTTGTGAGAGAACTATGTATTAGTTTGGTTCCAACCTTGTTCAAAACCTAGTTTATTTTTTCGAAAAAATAAAACTTCGGTTAAAAGTACACTAGCATACTGAAAGTAAACAACGAATGTATACATCTGCCATTAATGGAGATTTCGTTAATAGGTTAACCTGGCTTCTATTCTCTCCATGAATCATAAATTGAAAATAACTCAAAAATAATGATTTATTTGGCAAAAAACACAAAAACATTTTTTCTCTTAAAAACCAATTCATGATATTGAATTGTCATTATTCAATAACAAGTTTTAAAATATACTATATAAAATATAAATATACTGGTATGATTAAAAATTATACTGGTATAAATATAAACATACTATAAAAAATATAAATATGCTATATAAAATATAAATATACTATTACTATAATTATTAAAAATATACTATTGAGGGGTGGATCGGTCAAGGGATGAATCGACTGCAACTCCATAAATATACTGCACTTTTTCAGAAATAACAAGTTTTGGATCTTTTTACAATGCGCGTACAAACAAACCGTTGATTTCCGTGATGGCCAATCAAAACTATTTATTTCATAATTATCTATTTATTTTATAATTATCTGTTTATTTTATAATTATCTATTTATTTTATAATTATCTATTTATTTTATAATTATCTATTTATTTTATAATTATCTATTTATTTTATAATTATCTATTTATTTTATAATTATCTATTTATTTTATAATTATCTATTTATTTTATAATTATCTATTTATTTTATAATTATCTATTTATTTTATAATTATCTATTTATTTTATAATTATCTATTTATTTTATAATTATCTATTTATTTTATAATTATCTATTTATTTTATAATTATCTATTTATTTTATAATTATCTATTTATTTTATAATTATCTATTTATTTCATAATTATCTATTTATTTTATAATTATCTATTTATTTTATAATTATCTATTTATTTTATAATTATCTATTTATTTTATAATCATCTATTTATTTTATAATTATCTATTTATTTTATAATTATCTATTTATTTTATAATTATCTATTTATTTTATAATTATCTATTTATTTTATAATTATCTATTTATTTTATAATTATCTATTTATTTTATAATTATCTATTTATTTTATAATTATCTATTTATTTTATAATTATCTATTTATTTTTTAATTTTTTAAATATTTTATAATTTTCAATATTTTATAATTTTTTTAAATATTTTTTAATTTTTTTTATATTTTTTAATTTTTTATATATTTTATAATTTTTTTAAATATTTTTTACTTTTTTAAATATTTTTTTAATTTTTTATATATTTTATAATTTTTTAAAAATATTTTTTACTTTTTTATAGATTTTATAATTTTTTATATATTTTATAATTTTTTTAAATATGTTAGAGTTTTTAGATATATTTTTTAGATATATTTTTTTATTAAAAAAAATAATTTGCCTTTTTTTAAAATCTTTTTAAATAAATGTATTTATTCATTTTATAATTTTTCATCGTTTTTTATTTATTTGAACAAATTATAGTTTTTTTTCCATTATTTTAAAAAAAATAATTTATTATTTTATTTTAGCAAAATACCTATAAAAAATAAAGTCCGTTTTTAACTATTTTAAGGGCTGAATCGGTTGAAGGGTGAATCGGTCAAGGGGCGAATCGGTTATGGGGTGAATCGGTTATGGGGTGAATCGGTTAAGGGGTGAATCTACTGCATCCCATAAAAAAACATGTGAGAAGAAAAAAAAGAATCGAAGATTCTAAAATATTATAAAATATATAATTCAAAATATAACTAGCTGATTTATTTTTTCTTATTCCAAATTTTAAAAACATTTTTAGTAATCGAATAAATCTTGCATTAAACTTGTCTTTCTCAATTGTTTAAAGATAGTAATGCATTGATCGTTAATTACTCTTGCGAGAATAATGTCAAAGGGTAATCAAAAAAAACATAAAAAATTCCTATTTTTAAAACTATAAATTTAATTAAATCTGAAGCTTTTGGAAAGTATTGATATTTATATAGTTTATATAATTTTAAGATTTTAAAATTCTAAATTATGTTATCACTCGATACATTTTATTGAACAAACGATCTTGGGTATACTATTTTACTATTTAAACTTTAAATAATAATTAAATAGTTTTAACTAGAATACTTTTTGTGACTAGTTCGTTTTCAGCCAGTTGAAAAAGGCATGCAGCAAACCGGGTGAGCTGCAACAAAAAAGGAAACTATCAACAGAAACCAGGGGCGGTGATCTGCTGCAAATCTTGGGGGAGGGGGTCCTTTTCAGCATGGACGATCTAGGGGGGGTCTACTATGTAAAAATTGTGTTTTATACCATGTTTGATGATTATATTTTAATCAAAACAAGAGTTTAAAAATGTTTTATTGAAAAAAGTAGAGGGGTCCACATTAAGGCTTACTACCAAAAAGTGGGGTGGTTTGGACCCCAGAACCCCCCCAGGATCGCCGCTTATGACAGCAACAACAGTTTCAGTTTTGGCAAGGACTTTTTATAAACTTCCTGTCGCACCCTCAACACCACAGCTCCATGTGTTAGGACTTGTTTAAGGTAGTTCTAATGCTGTGAATAGGTTCTTTTTGTGTTCTAACACCAAGTCACACAACCTTTTTTGAAGTAGAGGAAGGTGGAAAACAAGGTGACAGGATGACCTGCTGTGGTTTTGTTAAAGGCTGTGACCATGGCTGCCTTCATCTCTGCTAATACTTTAGGCTAAAAAATACCAAACAGAAGTTTACTTGAACACCACAAGTTTTGACCGAAGGACTTGATTTCAGTCTCATCACTAGCTTCGTGAATCCTTTTGTAGCTTGTCAACTGGCGCAAAAGATGCAGATCATTTGATGCACCGCACACATGCAAGCCATACTTTAATGTAAACCCTAAAAACGAAAGTGTTAAAGAAACCGAGTGTTGAAAATGTTTGTTCAGTCAACTGAAATGTGAAAAAAACGTCATAAAATTTAATTTTTGTTTGGATATGATCTGGGCAATCTAACGCTTCAGAAGAGCAAATGATTGAAATTTTAAACGTATTTAAGCCTAGAACTTTGCTCCAAGAAACAGAAACGACAATTGGAGTGGAGTCTGCTTCTCCAGTTTATTGGGTAGTTTTGGGACGTCTCACAGTTTCATTGTTTCATCTCCAGACACCAGAACTGCAAACCGATCAACTTTATTTCTTTACTTTGAAGCGGGAAACATTTTACAGTCTCTTTGAAACTGTCAATGGGCAATCAGGATTGAAAGATTTCCAAATTTCTTTAGTTGTTTCTTCCCTGTGCTTTCGTCTGGACTGTCTGATGGATTCTTTGTTTATGTTAATACACTGTGGGCCAAAGAATAATATGCCACTGTAGATTTGTCTATGACTTTGCCAAATATTAATCTATTTTCAATGTATTCCACTACATTATTCAAAAAGGAATGAGAAATAAGGTTTCATGAAATTTATTTCGATTTCTACAATATTCAGTACCTTTACCTAGTGAAACTTAAACAAGTGTGAAACTAGAAAAAACCTTTGTGTAAATTTCAAAAAAAAATATTTTTTATTCAAAAAATTCAATAAATAAAATGAATTTATAAAAGTAATAGCAATTCAAATCTCAAAGCAAATACTCGACGTTTCTGCCTGTTGTCACTTGCATCATCGATGACGCTTTGCTTCAATTCGTTCCAGACGGTAATCAGTCACTCCTTCAGTTCATTGACGCGCCCGGTGTGATGGCGCACCATCTCGCTTGAAGACGAAGAAGTTACCTGAAATGTTCCTTATCACAGGCAGAAGCTTTTTATCAACAGCGCATCTCTGTGACATGTACCATTGATTTTAACTCCAGGTGCAATACAAATCAGATGCGTTCGGCCAAGCTTTGACACGCCTACAGAAACATTTAACGACTGGCTGAAAGTTGAACGCGTTCGCAAAAAAAACAAATTTTTTGAAATGAATATAAAAAATTAATAATTTAAAAATAAACAATTTTAATTAAAAAGTGAAAACTTTATAAAATTGAAAACTTGAAAACATTTTTATGTTTTAAAAAACGGTTTTTGCTAATTTTACAATTGTTTAAAATTAAGCTAGATAAAAGTAATGCATATTGAAAAGATCAATATGAACGCTTTATGAAATCCTATTTCTCATTCCTTTCTGAGTAAAGCAGTGAGAAAAAATTAGAAATCGATTAATATTTGCCGAAGTTATAGACAAATATACAATGGCATGTTTTTTTTGGCCCACAGTGTAGTTGAAAGGTTTTTCCCACGAGATTTGTCGGCTGCTGCAATAATATATGATGCATTTATGTTGCTAACTTCAGTTCTGTCGAGAGCAGCGGCTAAACATGAACTGATAATAGGGAAGGGGGCATAATCATCGATTTCAAAACGTCCATTTAAGACATGATTAACACTAAAAATACAAAAAGTTTGACGCAAAAATTAATTTTTCTGTCAAAAACAACCCCCCCCCTCCACCCACGATTGAAAAAACCCCCACAAAATAAGAGATGTTAAATTTTTTGAAATAAATATAAAAAACAAATAATTTAAAAATTGAAAAACTTCAATTAAAAAGTGAAAATTTTATAAAATTGAAAACTTGAAAACATTAGTATGTTTTACAAAACGGTTTTTGCTAATTTTACAATAGTTTAAGTTTAAGCTAGATGAAAGTAATGCATATGGGAGATATTAAACCTTTTATTCACTAGAAGAAAAAAAATTGAACTATTCTACGTTTTTTATATTTAAATCTTTCTTGGTTGATAATTCCGTTTATAATTTTTTTAACTTCTTCATTTTCAATGAAAGGATCATCTTTTGATTTCAACTAGCATACAAGTTCAAGCCTTTGTCGCTTCTTTCTATGAACCAGCTTTTTTTGTTTTTTCTTTCAAAAAAACTTTTATTTTCACTCTAGTTAAGTTTAAATGTTTTTTTGCTTGACCCGTTGCTTTAAGTCTCCGAAAGACGGGATCTGGCCATCTCTAGGCTGCTGGCTCTTTTATAGGAAGATGGATCTACTGACTGCACTCAATCTACTAGTTTCTTTAGTCTATGTTTTACTCTACCACACTGCATCTCCATTCCAAGGTTGTGAACAAGAGTGTCATCGATTTTAGAAGCCTGCTCACTGATTGGGTACTCCATAGGTAAGGCCTCTTTATCAAAGTCATAGTCTCTCTTCTGCCTATGTAAAACCGTCTCGAGAAAAGGCTGCATAATAAAAATTAACTTATAGACTTACTCCAAGTGCTCAACTGCTGCTTCTGACACGAAGTGCACATCCAAGCAAAAGAACACAGATAGAACAACTTGAAATAGGGAGATTCCACATCTTCCTTGATTAGACAGTCTAGGCGATTGTTTATCTTTGGGTTCTGGCTTGAGAACTGAGTGAGATCACTGAAATGGTGAGTAAAGAGTCATGGAAAAACCCGAATTGTTGTCTAGGTAAAAAAACAGTCCACTGGATATAATTTTTTTTCGAGGTAGAGAAGAAACCCATTGATTCGGTTCCAGGGTTTGGCTGAGCTCGGGAGCCCCCAGCTGAACACACATGTCAAGTGCCTTTCCAACTACACTCAAATTTTTTCTATCAAAGTCTATTTCCACCATAAAACCTTGTAAAACCTGATATATCTTTATATCCGTTTCAAGCACTTGCAGAACTTTTTTCAGTGATAACTTTAAATAGTCAACTGAGTTTGAGTCAGTGATTTTCCAGTTTGGATTTTTCAGTTCAAGTTCAAGTTACAGTTATGAAAAATTTTATTTTTCAGTTACTATTCAAGTTACAGTTATGTAAATTTTAATTTTTTAGTTACTATTTCAGTTTCAGTTATTTTTGTTAGTTACAGTTACAGTTAATCAAGATGGAGACAAAAATTAATTTTTATTTATAATACAGCCCAAATTAATGTTTAAAAGTCAAATTATTTAAAAGATATATAAATATATTATTCATAATATACGATCAATCAATCAATCAAATCAATTTCTATAGCGCTCTTTCCTCAAATTCAAGAGCGCTGGTAAATGAATTTGTTAAACAGATATGTCTTCAGATCCGTACGAAAAGTAAATAATGATATAGAAGTAGTTAAATAAGGAGGTGATGAGTTTTAAATATATGGACATCTTTAAAGAATGGTCATCTAAGTAAGGTAATAATTGTCTAATACGTCAGTTTTCAATAGATAATAGACATAAACAGTCATGTGTAGAAGATTCGTTCTGACAGTCTGTCCTTCATCTGCAGAGCTCATTTGCCTTGTGAAGTAAGTAGCCAGTGGGTGCTTGCAAGCTGTGCACTGGTGTTCAAATTGAGGCCCTGGCACTTACGCTGTTCATTTTCATAAATGTCTTCAATTCCAGATTTTTGCTGAGGCGATTTTTTCCCCTGCAGTTAGGTCTCCGCACACTTAAAACACCTTTTCCACATACGCTTGTGAAGCGGGAGCTGAAACAATGTCTTGCGCAAATGAAGCTAATAATCTAGGGTACTCAATAATTTCTCTTGTATGTTGGTGAGACACAGAATGAACATAGATTGTTCTATGTTAGGCGCCAAAACGGTTGCCTTTTAAATTTGACAAGTTTTATACCATTTTATTCGTAAATAACATATTTTTAGGATAATATTTTATTTAAATTAGTTTAGATTAATTATTTCTATTCATATTTTGGTAAATTTTGTATTTACGAGTTTCTATACATAAATAGTTGTTTGTTATCAACCTGCCGGTGAGTTAAATTGATTAAATTTAACCATATATTGTGTCAATCAAAGACCGGTGAGTTGATTAAAACATATTTAATTATAACTTTTCTTTTTCCCATTATATTAATTTTTCTAACAAATCTAAAATCCTTTCCCATAGTTTCACCTAACATAACACTGATATTTTAGTCTCTAAACTATTTTATTTTTATCATTATTATTGTTCTATCCTATGCCAATTTATTCAAAAGAATTCTTTTTACAATTTAATAATAACAATAATGGGGAGCTTAGTGCAGAGGCTAGAGCGACCATCAACAGACTAGGATTGGCAAGGCACCGCCAGCATTGGCATTATCGCGGCAGACGAGGTGGAAAACTTGTAAAGGAACGCCAAAGCCGGTACGCTCTTAGAAGCCATGAGCCAGTTGTCCATGAGAAAGTTGATCGGCACAAATGTCAGAGGAGTGGGCCTTCAGTCTTGCTGGGCCTACTCAACACTAGGTCTCTCCACAATAAGGTGGATGATGTTCTGGAGACCATGAAAGAGTACAAGATAGACGGCCTGTTTCTGGTTGAAACTTGGCATGATCCTGAGTCAGTCTGTATCAGCCGACTGCGGCAGGAGGGCTTGGTAGTGGTCGAAAGATCAAGGCCTAGACTCTCCAATACAGTAAACACGCTGCATACAAACCACGGGGGAGTTGCAGTCGTGGCTGACTCTGGATTCCAGATTGCACCATTGGACACAGAAGTTCAGTCCTCAACTCTTGAGCATCTTTGTGTCAGAATCACTTCTGGTTCAAGGACGGTCATTGGTTTAGTTGTTTATCGAACAGGTTATGCTTCTAGCGTGTTCTTCAAGGATTTCAATGAAATCATGAGCACCTTGGCCACATACAGTGAAGAAGTATTAATCCTGGGAGATTTCAACTTCCACCTTGAAAATCCAAGTGATAACGACACTCAGACGTTTCAGAATATCCTGAGCTCTCATGGTTTCCAGTCATCAGTCAACCAACCAACCCATAGTCAGGGAGGGTGGCTTGATGTTGTTGCCTCGAGAAAGAGTCTTGAAGTTGACTGCATTGAGATAGGCTTCTCTGACCACTGTTGGTCTGGAAGTGTCAACTGGCCAAGCTTCCTCCTGTGTACAAAAAAACTTCTAGTAGACGCTGGAAACTCTTGGATAGAACAGAGTTTGCTCAACAGGTTCGACTGTCTCCACTCTCGTCTAGCACTGACCTTGATGTAGATTCAGCTGCTGACTTCTACAGCTCCACTTTGACTGGCATTATCGATAAGTTGATTCCTTTTAAGACTGTTAGAGTACACCAGAGGCCTTCGGACCCTTGGTTTGACCGTGAGTGTCGCGCCTCTAAACGCCTTAAGAGAAGTCTCGAGAGAAGCTACAGTAAGTCAAAAAATGAGCAAGCACGTACTGCTTGGGTCAAGCAGTTGAAAGTTTACAAGAGTCTGTGCAGACGCAAGCGAGAGCAGTTCTGGAACTTGAAGCTCTCTCAGTCCAAAGGGAAGCCAGCTGACACCTGGAAACTCATCAATAGCATCGCGGGCAGAAGTAAGACGTCGTCAGTCTCAGGCATCAGTGCTGATGACTATCACGCACACCTCACAGAGAAAGTTGCGTCGGCGAGGTCAATCAATGCCCAAGATGACCCAACATTTTCGTTTTGCGAGCACGGGCTCAGTTTGAATGGGTTCAGCATAGTCGACGATGAAGAAGTAGTTAGGGCTATTCAAGGGCTTTCGAATAAGCAGTGCTCGAATGACCCGGTTCCTACATGGCTGTTGAAGGAGATATCTGGAATAATTGCTCCTTTTTTAGTGAGCTTATTCAACAGGTCTTTTTCGGCAGGCAGGGTTCCGAAGTCTTTCAAGTCGGCCTACATCACGCCACTGCTCAAGAAGCCAAGTCTTAAACTCACTGAAACTTC
Source organism: Piscicola geometra (assembly GCA_943735955.1). NCBI lineage: Eukaryota > Metazoa > Annelida > Clitellata > Hirudinida > Piscicolidae > Piscicola > Piscicola geometra. Next base: position 8,874,845 of record OX030959.1, on the reverse strand, counting down.
GTCGTACAGGCCTATTTCAAACTTGAGGGTGTTGTCCAAACTCATGGAAAGATTAGTTCTCCACAGAGTAGTCAACTACCTCGCAGAATTTCATCTTTTCCCTCCTTTGCAGTCAGCCTACCGTCGTCATCATTCGACAGAAACTGCCATAACCAAAGTCTTTTCAGACATCGTTAGGGCAGCAGATGACGGTAAGCTTACATTGTTAGTTTTGCTTGATCTATCGGCAGCTTTCGATCTGGTAGATCATGCTACACTGCTCCGAAGACTGCACATCTCCTATGGTTTCTCTGATTCTGCGTTAGAATGGTTTAGGGACTACTTAAATGACAGATGTTTTGACATCCGCTGTAGTGGGACAAAATCGACAATGTCGGTTTCCGCTGTAGGAGTCCCCCAAGGTTCAGTTCTTGGTCCTTTACTGTTCTCTTTGTACACTGGAGATTTGGAAAGAATAGCAGCTTGACATGAGCTCGCTTTTCATCAGTACGCTGATGACACCCAGATTTACGGTCATTGCATTAAAGGTCATCAGGCTGACCTGCAAGCAAGGTTGTCATCATGCATTGATGAAATTGCTGCTTGGATGGGTGCCAATCAACTGAAACTTAACTCCAGCAAAACTGAAGTTATCTGGCTCTCATCCCGTCGAAACTCTACTCACACTCCCAAAGATCCAGTTGGCATTTGTCAGAACGAGATAATTCCTTCCGATAGTGTCAGAAACCTAGGAGTTTATCTCGACAAAGACCTCACCATGACGACACACATAAACAAGATGACTCAATCCTGCTTTGCTTCTTTACGCCAAATACGATCCATAAGATGGTTATTGACCAAGGACTCACTGAGAACATTGGCTTCTGCTTTGGTTCTCAGTCGAATTGACTATGGCAATATCATTCTTACTGGGTTGCCAATGACGCAGCTGCAGAAAATTCAGTCTGTAATCAACACCACAGCTAGGCTCATAACAGGTGCTAGAAAGTATGATCACATCAGCCCTGTTCTCAAGGAGCTTCACTGGCTTCGTGTTGAAAATAGAATTGAATACAAAAACATCTTGTTAATGCACAAGTGTCTGTCTAATGAGTGCCCAGATTATTTGTCGAGTAGCATTGTCATGAGAGCAAGTCTTCTCCAGAGGGAAAGACTCAGGTCTGCTAGGTCAAGAGATGTAGTTCCACAGAGCTACAAACTCAAGTATGCAGGTGCAAAAAGCTTTTTTGTTGCAGCGCCGACTCTTTGGAATAGTCTACCCAATAGACTCAAATCCCCGAGCTCGACCGCGACATTCAGCCGTTCCCTGAAAACGTACTTGTTCGACCGATAACAATAACTTACAAATTTACTGCTCATTTTTCGCTAATCAATTTCTTGCTTCCCAATTTCATTCTTTTTTATATTTATACAAATGGTCAATAATAATTGTAAAATAAATAATAATAATAATAAATAATAATAATATAATATAGATATTTACTTTTTCTCTTAAATTTATTGTTATTATCATTTCAGTTTCAATCTTTAAAAAAAAATATTTTGTCTATTTAAAAAAAAATATATATATAAAAATATATACATATATATATGTGTGTATGTATATATATATGTATGTATGTATGTATGTGTATATATATGTATATATATGTGTATGTATATGTTTGTTTATATATATGTGTATATGTTGCATATATATATATAAATGATTTTATTGTTAAATTTCAATACCTTACTTTTCCTATACTTTCCATTTATTCATCTATCATTAATATTATTATCAATTTTTCCATAACCAAGTGGTCTTGAAGCCCATCCGGGTTTACGCCACGTTAATAATACTCGTCGTTGTATTGTATTGTATTGTATTTAGCAGGACCTGAATTGCACGACGCATTGATGGATTATAAAAGGATGCTGAGATCCCGAGACATGAAAGTGTAAGACCCTTCATGCTAATGACAACGCGACGTCCAGTTTGAAGATCTTTACGAATTCGATCTTTTACATTGTTCTTATATTCTTTTTATCGTAGAAATCATTCTCTCTGAACCTAAATGATAGAAAGAGCATATATTTACGACTGTTTAATTGAAATTATTTAAATGGCTTATAATTATGCTCATAATTGGTAAATAATATTAAAAAATGTAAATACATAAATAATTATCAACTACAGTGTGTTGCTTGGTAACTTTCTCCTTATCATTATCATCCTCTATTGAAACCTGACATTCGCTTTTGTCGCATGAAGCTTCGTAAATGAAATTTTTTCGCCACATAAGCCTGTAAAGTTGATGATGCTAGAATGTCAAAAGCCGAAATCTACGAGACAGGCAAATGTAGTCTGATGGTTTATCCAATCTTTAAGAATATCAGTGTGTGCTCGTTGTTTTCCCACTTCCATCAAATTGCAAGGTATTGAAAATTATGATATAATTTAGAAAACTATTGAATTGGTTATAAAAATGTAGGTGGATAAGTAATTTTCTAAATGATAGGGTACAAAAGGTTAATGTTAAATGGTGTTAAATCACAATGGGTAGGAGTAAAAAGCGGCATTCCCCAAGGATCAGTCTTGGGTCCATTATTATTTGTTTTATTCATCAACGATCTGCCAGAGTGAGTGAGTTCAAATATATTTATGTACGCTGATGAATGTAAAATATATCAACAAATTAATAAAAAAGAGGACCAAAAAAAGCTACAAGAAGATATAAACAAAGTAGTGGAATGGAGTCTGCAATGGGACCTCAGACTTCATCCCCATAAAATGCAAATATACAGAAAAAAAGAAAGAGTTTAATCTACGCGGGATTATGAAGTGGCTCAGATAGTATTAGAGAGTATAGAGTATAAAAAAGACTTTGGTGTAATTATAAACAAGAAATTAAAAATCGATATTCACATCCAATATTGAATATTGAAGATTCGCAAGTAAATAAAGTTAACCAAATAATAGGACTAATATAAAGAAAGTTTAAATTTCTTGATATAAAAACATTCATATTTACAGTTAGCAGGGGCGGCGATCTGCTGCAAATCTTGGTCCCTTCCCCCACTTAAAGAAACATTTTTTAACTTCTGTTTTTAGAAGAATATTTAAGTAAGCAATGAAAAGTTTTATTTCAGACAGCTATTATGAAGAAGTGTTTTTTGATCCTGCTGGAAAATTAGAACGAGAAGAAATAGTGACTGACGGAGAAAGCTTTAATGTTGGTTTGTTAGAATCAGAAAACAATACCAAAAAAATAGAAAACAAGAGAAAAAAGATCAGATTAAAGATTTTATTCTGCGAAAAGCCAATTCATACAGCATTTTTACATGGGCGTATACAGCCCCTAATAAAAGAGGAGGCAGTTATTATTTTTTCAATTTAATTTTTAAATGTTTGCATCATTCAACACAAATACAAAACTAATATGCTCATTATTTATTTAAAACCATAATATACAGAGAAAAGTATTCTTTAAAAAGAAGCTTTCGAGTGTTACTGGCAAACTTCGCCATTAATTTTTTGAAAAATGGTTTCTTGTTTGCTGATGATGAAACCCACCATGGCCAATCCATTGAGTCAGTTTTCACTAGGTGTGCTTCACCGCCATTCTTTTATTTTCAGAAAAGAGCTAAATGAACGATCTATTTATGAAACGTTTCATTTTTATTGGGAAAAAATCTGTTTTTTAATAAAATATCATATGATTATCTTAAACATGATTCCATTCGCTAAACCATAATTCTTCTTCTCCTTCAATGGTAAATTAAAAATTTGTTACACGGGGGATTTATTTTGTCAAATTATTCAACGAGTAGTCTTTTATCCTGCATGGGTTGAAATGAGTTAAACTAAACGCAGGCGGATGATTTGAGAAAAACGAATTTCTAAGGACGATATGATTGAATCCAAATATGGAAATTATAAAAGATTTATAAAGGATCTTCTCAAAAAATTAAATCGGGTTTTCGTTGATTTAATATTCTATTGACTTTGAATCTATATTCAGATTGTCCGCGTAACCTCCTGTATCTTTACAAAAATGTCTTGAACATTCTTTGACTTTTCTCGATGGTCTTACAACAGTTTCAAATTATTTTATTTTGTTGACTAGTTTTCATAATTTCAAACGACTTTTTTTATAACATTTCTGTTACTGGTTCCAGCATAGCAGAATATTTTGCAATTAAACTAGAGCTATTCCACGATTAAAAATGTGAATCGCCAATAATCGTTCGACTAAATTTTTAATCGTACGTTAATCGTCTTTCACCGCAATGTTTTTATCCTATTTGACATTAGTATAAAATAATTTTTTTCTCTAACAAATGTAATAGAAATTTTATCAGAATTAATTTATTAGAGTAATCCACATTTATAAGAAAAAAATGAATCTATAAATAATGAAGAATGCAAATATCACACATCCTTTTCAAACCAGTTACTCAAGCATACAAATTTTTCAACATTAGTTGGATCCAAAGAGGCTTTTTTCTTGCTAACTATGTGTCATGACAAGCTGAATAGACGTTCACATGGAGATGACAAGTACTTTCTTGCCAGGATATGCTCCTTCATGTTGTTGCCACCAAACAAGAAAACAATTCTTTAAGCCTGCTTCAGATTCTGTTATATAATGTTCAATGATTGACTTAGTAATCATTAAGGTATCTTAATTTTCAGATTCTAAAGTTAAATATGTTTGTAGTCTGTTTGGCGAAGGATGTATAGTTTGGAGATTTTTTTATCTTCTAAGAATTTTTACTTTTGAAACGAATGACTTAAGGTGGATCATCTTCTGAAGTGCATATTTCTTATGTAAATCGAAAAATTGCAAGTAATACTATTGAACATGTTACGTAATTTTCAACGCCGAGAAGTTCTGTGGCAAATCTACAAGGAATGAGAAGTTTTTTGTTGAAATGCACTTTTCCCCATTCATTTTTTGACAGTAAATTAAGAGTGTTTGAGTTCACTTGCTGACAATGTGGACAAAACAGATTTTTTAAAATTTTTATTAATTTAAATGCCTAATATTTTAAACGCGTTAATTTTTTTATAACTCGTTAAATCTTCAAAGACATTAAAATTTTTAATGAGCGTTAATTTATTAACGCGTTAATCAAAAGTTAACATAGATAAAAATCAAAGCTCTAGTTTATTTAGTAATAGATTGTGGGTATGTGTAGTTATTATGATAGCTGTCTAAAACAAAACTATTCTTTGCTTACTTGAATATTCGTATAAACATGAAAAATGATTTTTTTTAAAGTTGGGGGGAGGGGGAACGGACGAAAGGATCCCAGAATTGCAGTAGGACTGAGTAGGATCCCCTAAGATTTGCAAAAGATTGTTACCCCTGCTTCACAAATTACCATAAAAATAAATTTTTGATATCTTCAATTGATTTATGATCTCCAAAATGTGCATATTAAACTTTGAATCATTAATTTCATGGTGTTGCAATCGAGACTCTAAGTTACATGGTAAATTACAGTCATCTACAGCTTTTATGCCTTGATAAAATAGCAGTTCAGTAACACACAGAAATACAAAATTAGAAACGGGAAAATGGTCTACAATAGTCAAAAGATGTGCACCAAGTGACATTTCGTCATATAATACGACGACGAGTTTTATTAATGTGGCGTAAACCCGAAAGAGCTTCAAGACCACTTGTTATAAATAATGATACTACTTAATCCATTTATAAGCACCAATAAATCTATTTTTAAAAATTAGCCTAAATATAAACTTCTAATCTGTATGTACTTCTTCAACTGGGACTATGAAATTTAACAAAAAACTTTACATAAAAAACAATAGCAATAATGATAATAATTTCACTTTCTTCAATAAAAATGAAAAGATTTTGTTTTTATTTAAAAGAATTTATGCAGTGATCTGCTGAAAATCTGGGGGGGGGGGGGGGGAGGGGGAGGTCCTACCCAGCATGGGTGGCAACCCTGGGAGGTTCTAGGGTCCTACTATGGTTATTCTAATGGTTGAGGTTATCTGAAAGTGAACCGATTTAATTTGTTTATAATAGTTGTTGAGATCAAAAGTCCCATTGTTAAACGACAACGTTGGTTACCCAGAAAATTTTACGAGCGTCTGTTAATAGAATTTATAATTCTCATCAGAAAATACTTGAGAATTTTCACGTCGTTATAACTTTCAAATATGCACTGTAAATGCAGGGAAAAGGTGAAGAAGATGGGCGATAGAGCTCATTAACTAGAGTA
>OX030959.1:8826105-8861105 GCA_943735955.1 Piscicola geometra | reverse complement strand
CTAAAAATTGTTTTTGAAGTTCGGCAGTTTTGTTGAAGATGGGGTTTTTTGTTCATAGCGGAAACGATTGACTGAGACTGGAGAGTGTTATAGAAGCTTTCTCTTGCATCCCATTTATATCAAGGCGGATGAGCCCTCACGTATGAGTCCAGACGATTCTTGAATGTACTTATAATTGGAGCTGTGTCTATAATTTCTGGGAGACTACTCTCATTGAAAATTGATGTAATCTGAGATTCATGAAATAGTAAGAAATTATAGTAAGATATACAAACATACAAAGAACAAAGAAAATAAATACAAATAAATACAAATACAGTCACAATTCAAACTTAAACGATTCTATGTCTCCCACTTCTTGTTTTCTAGATCCTATTCCTTCAACTTTTTTCAAAGTACTCTCTATTTTATTCTATCCTATTGTTTCGGATTTGGTTAACTTATCTTTGTTTACATCTAAATTTCCTTCAACCAATCACAGGCATTTCTATAGCGCTTTTTATCTAATTCAAAAGCGCTTTTCAAATAAATTATTTAAATAATACGTTTTTTAGACCACTACCAATATATGTATATATATCAATTTAAATATTTAGAAAAAATAAACAAACAATCAACCTCAATAATCCAACTTCACCTACACCACCATGACAATCACCGCCAAAAAATAAACATCACCACCAATAAAAAATTCAATCATCACCACAATACCAACACTCATACCACAGCACAATCATCACCACATAATCCTCAAAACAACAAAACACAATCATCCTTCTTCTCAATTTTCTGTATTGCCACTGGTGCCGAGACTACGATAGAGGGTGAAGGAAAAGTCCGTGCCAACGCTGGTACTGCTGCTGCTATGGAAGGATTTCTTTTTTATGTCGCTGTTCACTTGATTCCCTGCGGCCATCTTGGTCTGCTGCGGCTATTCCTTGACAGATTCAAAACAACCAACATTCGCTAAAAAAAAATTCTTTGAAATCTAATTAAAAACCCCTAAATCTGGTCTAAGATCATCGACCTTTAAACGTTCTTTTCGTTTTGTTTTGCTCAACGTTATTTTTTTTACTACAGTCCTTTTTTATGGAATTCTTTACCCTCATTTTTAACTTCAACTAAGTCACTCATAGCTTTCCGTCGAGGCCGGAAGACGTACTTCTTCAAGACGTGATGGCTGAGCGCTTTTGTTCACTTAGCAAAGAGCGCTATACAAATAATTAGTGATTGATTGATTGATTGATTAAATTGAAAAAGGAGAAAGATACATGTAATTGCGGAAATTTTCGAACACTAACAACCAAACAAGTCACACTAGTTTTCTAACTATTTTAGTTGCTAACACTGTTACTTTAACAGAGAATAATCTTATATATCGGTGTGCTCTAATCCAAATAAAATAGATAAAAATATATGTTTGTAAATGAAAAAATAACTGAATGAGTATTAGTTTCAAGGCGCAATTGATGGCTTTATGGAAGGGAGATGGAGCGAGGGAGTTTAATGCTTACGCAATGCTCGTAACTGCTTCAGCAAGTAATGTGTTCATGGAATTCAATGTTAGGAGACAACTTCGTCAACTTCGAAGCAGGAGAACATATTGAAAGACGTAATAATATTGAAATTAAGTTCGCCTTAATTAACACCCTAAATATTATAGTCTTTGAAATTCAAGTTTTAAAAAAGTTAAATTTTTATCTAGAAAAAATCAATATAATTATCATTAACAATTTTTTATTCCGAAAAAAATCAAAGTATATACATCCTTTATTCAAATAAATGTATAAAAATTCACAACATATTATTATACAAAATAAAATTATTTTAAAAAATTGTTTTAAGGTTTTCAAAATGTTTTATAAAAAGTTTGAATAACTAGATTTTGTATGAAATTGATCGAAATTAAACTTTTTTAAACTTATTTTTACGAAAACTTGTCTGATAAAAAAATTTTTTTTTTGAAGTTTTTGAAATGTTTTATAAAACGTTTTTTTAATTATAAAAAATGTTAAGAGTGAATTATTACATGCAGTTTAAAATTGTTCAAAAGTTTTTAGATTTTTTTCTTCTGAGGTTTATAAAATGGTATATAAAACATTTAAGAAAGTGGTTTTTGAATTACATTTTAAAATGATTGTGACAGACATAAATTTACAAACGTTTTTTAAATATATAGAATTATTTAAGAAAACAATGTCTGGAAAAAAGTTATTTAAGATTTTCTACATGTTGTATAAAATGTCTATTAAAACTAGATTTTGCAGAAAATAACTTAAAATATATATATAAGTTTTAAATATAGGAAAAATTACTTTTGTTTTGATGTTTTCAAAATATTGTATGAAACCTACAACAAAACTAGTTTTTCAAAAAATTGTAACAAGAGTGACGGGTGAATTTCTACATCCATTTTAAAAAATAACTGAAAAAACGCATTTTTTTTCCTGGGGTTAAAAAATTGTATTCAATCATTCAACAAACTAATTCTTGTATTTAATTTCGAAATATGTGATGAATGCATTAAAAAAAATTTTTTTTACAAATAAATATAATTATTTAGGGTAACAAACAATATTAATATTATATTACATTTTTTTTCAATATATATTCCTAATCAGTTATTGACTTTCAACTGATTCATGTGAACATTTACAAGACAGTGTTCTTAGAATTTGCCAATCGACCCTCCCGCAGCAGCTCAAGAATGCCTAAAACTCACCTCACTAAACCTGACTAAATAAATTTGAATATAAGGCTCCAGGGGTTTTCAAAGTGTTTTGAGATATTTAGAAATTAAATCCTAAATTAGTGTATTAATACTGAGCAAGTTGCAATTTAGGCGAGTTCTAGGTGATCCCTTATTAACATGCAACAAAATTAACTTTTCTGAAATACGATGTTTATACAACTCCAATTTCGAAACTTCAAACGTGTTTCCAAGTAAAAATTTTACAATGACTTGCAAGAAGATGCTTTGCATCTTTCAATGACGCAGACGCTGAAACAGCACGTCTTTTCACTAATAAACTTCGCGGTGCTAAAAAAATGAACACGATTAGCATATTTATCTGTTATAAATTGAAAATGAGTCTAAATACACAATATTAAGTCTTTTTGAAAACCTAATTTGGCCTAATTTCATATTTACTCATTAAAAAATAATTATCAAAAAATACTTTAATAAAGCAGACAAATTAAAAGTTTATTGAATTTCAGAAAAAAATAAAACATAGTAAGGTATAAAAATACACAGAAATACATACATACATAAGAACACGAACAAGCAAACTAGTCACACCCGTTCACTAACTGTATGTTAGTTGCTAACACTGTTACTTCAACAGAGAACAATCGAATATATCGGTGTGCTCTAATCCAAATAAAATATAAAAAAATATATGTTTGTAAATGAAAAAATAACTGAATGACAATTAGTTTCGAGGCGCAGTAGATGGCTTTATGGAAGGGAGATGGAGCGAGGGAGTTTAATGCTTACGCAATGCTCGTAACTGCTTCAGCAAGTAATGTGTTTATGGAATTCAATGTTAGGAGACAACTTCGTCAACTTCGAAGCAGGAGAACATATTGAAATACGTGCACCCTTTCACAAACGTGTACTCTCAAACGTATTTTTCCTATAACATTTTTTATAATTTAAGTTAAATTGGAAGAAAATTTGAAACAAATGATTTAGTTTTAGGCATGGTTCTTTTAATAAAGAAAAAAAACTTTATGCAACTTTACATTGAAGCGAAAAGTAGGATTAAAACGCCTGAGTATTGAGGCGACAATTACGAACGGCCATAAGATGCATCCCTTAACCGCACGCCTTCCTTCACACTTGGAGTTTTCAGAGTTCTCCAAAGTCTCATTAAATCATTTTTTGGTTTAAAAGATATGTACTTCATATCGTTACAATTTCAACTTGACAGTTTGGCGGCCAAAACATCCGAATGCGTTCTCGCAATTTTACAACGCTCTTTGAAGTTCTTGACGTCTCACACTGCGCTTGCTTGTAAATGTTTGCATATTTGAAGGCATATTGATTCAGATATGTTTTGTATACAATTTTGTATGCATGTTTTATGGCTCGTTCATACAATTTATAGAAGCATAATAGTATACAATATGGATTGAAATGCTATATTTGCATCATAAAATGTAATTGAAACAAAAGCTGATGGGTATATAAGGGCTTGCCTTTCGCAGTGTAGCATAGGAGACGTTCACTAAAGATCTGATGAATACAATTATATCTTTGAGAATATCAATTGAATTAGATTTAAACTAACATAATTAATCTAATTAGTTTATGAAACAATATATTTAAATATTTTATAAGCGTAGTTTGAGTCTGCCAAAACAGCCCTTACTTTTCTATGAATAATATTTCAATTTTTGATTTATCATTCACTTTTCTTAATAATTTCATTCAGTTTTTAAATTTTATTTTTATTTGATTTATTAAATACATTTTATAGTATTGTGTTAACCAACCTTCTCGCTTCACCATGCACTCATCTTTCCTCCAGCAGGGCGCTCAGTGGAGTTTCTGGAGCAGAGACGATGATGCCAGCCAGTCCTTCAATCACTCAACCAACAACAACAACAACATTAACAACAACAACAACAACAACAACAACAACAACAACAACAATAACAATGAAGTAAGCTTTATTGCGAACGTGAACAGGGTCTCCTTGGACCTGAGAGAGAAGTCCTTTATCATGAGGGACATCCGCTACACCAGTGATGATGAAGATGACAATGATGAAGATGCATCTCATGATAATGATAATAAAAATATTAATAATACCTTTTTAAACTTCAATGTCAAGCATAGAACTGATAGCGCAAGGAATGGTCATATAGGAGATTACTATGCCAAAAGTCTTTTGGAGCCTCAGACTTACCTCGGTGGTTGCAGTGTCTATGGTCAGCAGGACCAACACAGTTTTCCGCTTCCAGACCTCAGGGACGCCTTGCCACAAGTGCCTTCAAAAACCCTCTTGCCACAACCCACGCAACAAAGTCTATCCACCCAACTGGAGTATTGGCACTTCATATCTCTACAACAACAATTACTACATTTTCCACCACAACTACTGCTACAACCGCCAACATCACAACTACCACTACTACAACGACCAAAATTAAGCAAAATTTCTGCAGAAAAACAATCTTTCTCAACAATTTCAACAAACTTTCACGAAACTCATTCAAATGCAAACCAACAACAACAACAACGACAAAACTTCCAAATTTCGCACTATTTTGAAAGCCCTTCTCTAAGCGAAGCAGAAAAAGTCGAATTGGAACGTGCAAAAGCAGAATTTGAAGATTGCTACCAAAGATTCTGCCAGCAAGAAGCTGAGAAGAAGGCTTGCAATGCAACTTCCACTGCAGACGAGACTTACAGCTTCTTGGACGACTTGGCTTCCTTCATGCACTCATACGAACAAGCAACTCCTTCACACCAGCAAAGCGATATAACATCATGTGTAGCATCGTCATCAACAGCATCAGCAACATCAACAAAAACAAAAACATCAACATTGGATTCATCTCTACCACATACCATTCCGTTCGTGTCTCCTACATCCACCACAGCTGCACTGAGATTATTGCAAACACCTCACCCAACAAATAACGGAAATGTCAAAACTTCCGAAACTCCCCATTCTTGCATGCCCTCTTTCTCTGGAAGCACCCCTCACCCACCTACCACAACTACCACACCACCCTCCACAACCACCACGCCACCCTCCACAACCACCACACCACCCTCCGCAACCACTACCAGTCCTGAGAACACTCCCCTCCTTACCCGAACCATCAACTCCTCGGGATACTGGTCTGACGCTTCAACTCCCAAGAATAACAATAAAAAAAATAATGAAAAAATTAATAATAAAAGCATTCAAAAGACCAAAAACTTAGGAAGCACAATCTGTGCGACGGTTTCAGGGCAGGCGAGTGAGGGCAGTTCTGGCGAGGGAGTTTCTGACAGGAAGAAGGGAAGCAGTCTCGGCGTCATCCACTTCACTCTCAACAACAGTGACGTTGACGAAATTGAAAACTACCAACTAATTAATATTTATGATAATAATAATAATAATAATAATATAAAAAATAACAATGATAATAATTGCTTAGTGGACATCTCTAATAATATTGCCGTGACTTCTGGTGATTTTTCATTCATTCCAGCAAGGCACACATACAACAACAAGTACGCAAACACATACAGCAGTACTCTCCAGCATCCATCTGACGCTGATCATCATCATAACCAACATTTTAATATTCACGGGGGTGCTGCATCGAACGAAAACATTATCAAACTGATGGTGGCTTCATCAACAACAGATAAACACACAAAGACACACAAGCAGACAAACAAAAAGGAAGTGAAACAAACAGACAAACAGGGCAAGACAAGGAGACAAAGAATCAACTACACCAAGGAGCAAACCGAGTTGCTGGAAAAGCAGTTTGAGGTTTAATATTTGTTTTGAATATTTATCAAACAAATAATACAAATCAATTTAAACTTTAAAATTGATATTCAAACAAAGTTCAATGAACTATTCTGGCATCATTTTAATGTTGGCATTAATTCTATTTATCTTTACTATTCAATCCTATTATATAATAATAATAATATTATTAATCATCTTTACAATTTATTATTATTTATCATTATTATTTGTTATCATAATAACTGTAATTAACATTGTCGCGTAGGAGACCGAGTACCTTCCCCGCTCCTCGCTGGAGCACCTGTGCACCTCGTTGGCCATCCCCAAGTACCATGTGATGGTGTGGTTTCAGAACAGGAGGATGAAGAAGAAGAAGATGACGCTGGGGCAGATGTAGATGGCTAGTGTGTGCGCGTTGCTGGGTGCTGGTGTAGGGAGCATGGAAAAGATCAAGTTTCAGATTGATTTTGAACAGCGGCTTTATCATCTAACAATTTATATTTTGAAAATATTTTAGACATTTTTCACTCATTTGTGTAATAGAAGATATGTACACATTCAAAATTGTATATTTTTTGTACAGTGTTTCATTTTCTCTGATCATCCTATGAATTGTATAATTATTTTTTCTTTTATTTTTGTTGAATAAAAATTAAATCATTTTAATTTATTTAATGAAAAAATTAAATACATTATATTGCAATACAAAAAAATAAAATTAAAAAATATAAAAAAATATAATAAACTACAATACAATACATTACAATACAATACAATACAATACAATACAATACAATACAATACAATACAATACAATACAATACAATACAATACAATACAATACAATACAATACAATACAATACAATACAATACAATACAATACAATACAATACAATACAAAAAAAAACAATACAATAAAATACAAAAAAATACAATATAATACAATAAAACTACAATACAATAAAATACAATACAATACAATACTATACAATACTTTCTAATAAAATACAATGCAATATAACAAAATACTATACTATGCATAACTTTATAATAAAATACAATACAATACAATGCAATAATGTATTTTATTGTTATTATTTTATGAATGAACTATCCTAAATTGAAATTTCCGGTATGGCCGAAACCAAAATAAAGCCACTAAAATGTTTAACATAGGTAATTTTATATTGAAAGTAAATAAATAGTTTTTAACGAAAACAATTCCATTTTAACAATTATACTTAAATAAAAACAAACCTATATTGTGAGCCAGGAAACACTTCCCGGTTTTTGGAAAATATGATACCAGTTTCATCAAAACCCGAAATAGGCCGAAACAAAGAAAATTGAAAACTTCGGCGCCAAAACGCAAACTAAATGCGAATTTTGGCTGGTCTCTGACGTTGATTCAAATATTTTCAGCTGAAACTTCTGATTTCAAAAATGCATACAAGTTGCTAAAAAGTGAAAAATCATAAATTACAGCTGGAGAAGGTTTTGAACAAGATAATTATAATTGAATAATTATTCGATGAATCGGATGAGAAGATAATTGGAAATGAGAATATTTTACATACTGATATGCAAATGAATTTCATACGCTAAGGGATTTATTATAGCTACGTGAAACCCCTAAAACTCAAAGTATTGTTTTGTTAATTTGTTGAGGTTGTACAATAGTTTTTCTTGTTTTGCGAGATTCAGTACATCTGCGGAAAGGGCTTCGAGTAGTTTAAAATTATAAAAAACCGTTTTTGATCAACCATTGAATTGCTATAGAAATTTATTTGTTTGATTGATTGAACCATGGATGACGAATTTTTATCTGCTTTGATGGTAATGAGAGCAAAAAAATACGTGCATTAACATTTCACAGTAAAAGAAATAATTTTGAAAATTGCTGTTGCAAGTCCCTTGGGATTTCAAATTTTGCACCGATATTGAACTTTTATAACTAATTTTTTTTATACATTTTATAATACATTTTATGTGGATTAAAAATTATTCATCGTCAGCCGAATCAAAACCATATATTATAATTATAAATTATAATTAAAATATTATAATTTATAATTCACAGAAAAGCTATTACTAAAATAAAATCATATACCTTATGTAAATGATGCGGTGTTTCCCGACTTATGTCGTGTGAGTGGCGACTAAGTTGCGTGCCTTGGCGCATTATAAATAGGCATTATTATATTCCGGGGTTTGGACGCCCCTGTGTCAACGTAATCCTTGGAGTGTAATAAGACTGTGTTTGAGATTTGGAATAACTGACGCTTGAATTTTTATTAGGAAAGATGATGGTGGTGGTGAGGATTCTGACAATGATGATGATGATGATGACAACGATGGTAATGATGGTAGTGATGATGATGACACCATTATGTTTCATAATGTCGAATGGATATATCAAAAGCACGAGGTACAAGCACTAGGTGAGCGTCACTAAAGATCGGAAAGAATAAATGACAAATTACAAACAAGAATGTGGAGAGCGTACTTTCACGAATTTATGTAAGACTTCAAAAAATAATTGTAATCTAAGTTTCAGCTCCGATCATATCGCATGCACTTTTAAATTGAATGTACAAAAGTTAACAAGATGAAAGGAGAAATGCCATGCTGGTGTAATTCTGAAGGATTTGTCGTAAAAATGCGCTGATTTGCAGCAGAGTGCTTTTTGTTATAGTTTTTTTTATTAATAATAATAGTTATTAATATTTTTATAATTGATGGTTTATTTTGTCTTTTGCCAATGCACAGTGGTTTCATTGAACGTGTTGAAGAGGGGCTAATTAGACTGATTAAAAAATTAAAAAAATATTTTTATTTTATTGAATTAAATTGTAGAAATTATATTTATAATTGCATATTATAATACTAATATTAAAATTTCATGGCATAATTATAATATTTCAAGTTTAATTATATTGTAAAAATTCCTGCGTAATTTTCAACTTTGTTATTTTATTCTTAGAGGCATAAAATACTATCGGCAGACGATTAATGATCTTTCCCGTTTACGCAGGCAAGCGGCCATCGAGGCATACAAGATGCACCAGTGCCGCAATAAATGCCAGATTAATGTGGCGAAATCAAATGGTGAAATACATGGATGGATATGATGATCAAATAGTTTAAATCTTTGAATAATTATTTGTCGAAATAAAAATTAAACTGCATTGCTTCAACTTTACAAAAATAACTTATTGTGTACGAAACAGCAGAGGTTCTACGATGGCATTCATGCAAAGAGGCTTCAGATCTTCTCGAAGCTTGGTGATTGCCACCGCAGTTCTGGCCACTGCCGCAGCCATCCATCTCAAGGAAATCCGGGCTGACGCTTGCAATGAGCTTTTGAGTTAGGAAAGTAAGCAAGATTTATTTGCAAAAAAGTAATTATTTGTTTTAGGTATTTCGTATTTTCAGAATTTAAATGTTAATGAAATGTGCAATTCAATTTTATTAAACAATCAATGAAATATATAAAATTTTACTGCACAATTTTAAAAAATCTGCAATAGAAAAACATAATACTCTTTAAAGCCGTGGAATACATGGAAGATGATACTTTGACGGAAGTGGCTTGCAAGTCTTTGCTTTTGATATTGCCTTCTCGGCTGTGAAGTGAATTACAAAAATGTATTTTGAAACTGATTGCAAGCATAATACTGAAGACTTCGGAGGAAGATCGAGAAAAGAGAGAATATGAATGGAAAAAGTAAGTTGGAACTTTTGAAGTATTCAAGAAACGCATGTAAAATATATGTGAAGAATTCAAAGCTAGATCTAGCAAATGCACGGATGATAAATAAAACTAACGCTGACTAAAACACTCTCAATGGCTGAAATAACTCCTTGATCAAATGAGGTCTTCAGAGAGCGCTCAATCACTTAGAAGCACTATTTATTCAAAAATATATAACGTCAATGAAGATTCCCTGCTAATAAAACTCAGAACATGTAATAAAATATCAAAGATGGCCCAAAATTGGATCACCGAATAAAAAGAAGTACGCTTTATTTGGTATTCGGATGGTTTTCTGTGAAGAAGAACTGAAAGTATCTGAATGTTTTGATGGAACGGAGGCAAGTGTTTCATGAAAGGGGAGAAGCGATGCAGTCAGACTGAGGCATTGAAAAGGGGGTTCCATTGAAATATCGACATCAGTTCTTTTTCTGTGAAATTTATCTCTTTTTTCATTTGACGATTTATTCATCTTTTCATCAATCCATCTCTTCATCAATACATCTTCTCATCCATCCATCTTCTCCTCCATCCATCTTCTCATCCATCCATCTTCTCCTCCATCCATCTTCTCATCCATCCATCTTCTCCTCCATCCATCTTCTCATCCATCCATCTTCTCTTCCATCCATCTTCTCCATCCATCTTCTCCATCCATCTTCTCATCCATCCATCTTCTCCTCCATCCATCTTCTCATCCATCCCTCTTCTCATCCATCCATCTTCTCATCCATCCATCTTCTCCTCCATCCATCTTCTCCTCCATCCATCTTCTCCATCCATCTTCTCCTCCATCCATCTTCTCATCCATCCATCTTCTCCATCCATCTTCTCCTCCATCCATCTTCTCATCCATCCATCTTCTCCTCCATCCATCTTCTCATCCATCCATCTTCTCCTCCATCCATCTTCTCATCCATCCATCTTCTCTTCCATCCATCTTCTCCATCCATCTTTTCCATCCATCTTCTCATCCATCCATCTTCTCCTCCATCCATCTTCTCATCCATCCCTCTTCTCATCCATCCATCTTCTCATCCATCCATCTTCTCCTCCATCCATCTTCTCATCCATCCATCTTCTCATCCATCCATCTTCTCCTCCATCCATTTCCTCCATCCATCTTCTCATCCATCTATCTTCTCTTCCATCCATCTTCTCATCCATCCATCTTCTCCTCCATCCATTTCCTCCATCCATCTTCTCCATCCATCTTCTCCATCCATCTTCTCATCCATCCATCTTCTCATCCATCCATCTTCTCCTCCATCCATCTTCTCATCCATCCATCTTCTCCATCCATCTTCTCAATCCATTTCCTCCATCCATCTTCTCCATCCATCTTCTCCATCCATCTTTTCCATCCATCTTCTCCATCCATCTTCTCCATCCATCTTCTCGTCCATCCATCTTCTCCATCCATCCACTTTCTTTCCTCTATTTCTTAATGCATCCTCACGCCCCTCACTCATCAATCGACGCACCCATCCCTAGCCAGCAGATGCATGAATTAATCACTCACTGTTTCCTCCTGGCAACCTGCCAGCTCCCCTCAAACTCGCTTCTATGAAAGTTCGAGCGAGCCAGAAGGAGATTTAATGCGAGGATGTGTGGTGAAGATGCTGCCATTGGCACTTTGATGCGCCTCTAATGTCGATTTCATGTGTTGTCGCCCAGTGCCATAAAACCTCTTTCGCCATGCCATCCAGACATTCATCCTTCAGCTCATAGCTTGATTGCCACCATTCTATTTTTATATCACCACTTCTTTGATAACTCCATCCACCCTTCCTTTACCTTTCCTTCCACCGTTATCATCATCATCATCATCCTCTTTTTCGTCAATCATCATGCTATCCACAAATATTTTCAAAGCTTTTTTTTCCTAAAACCGGTTTTCAGCTTTTCGAAAAGTTCCAATTAAAATTTCATAGTTTTCGCCGAATTTAAGAGCACTTCTTTCGAGCGCTCGGGTGCTTTATGACTCGAAAAATCTTGGTTTTTTGCAAAAATTGCAGTTAATTTTGTATTTCTTTGAATTTGCTGACAGAAGCTTGTGGATCCGATGGTTTTGTGTGCGAAAATGCATATAAAAATGCCGTTGATATTAAATATTTACTTTCATCATTTTTGCATTTAAACCCCTAATTACCTTCAAAGATTAGTTCCTTTAATAGGAAAACCCACATCACTATGACAACCACCATCATTATTGCTGTGAAAACCTTTTTCGTTCTTTCCAGTGCAGCCCCCACTATCACCACTTCCAACACTATCACCAACACCACCACCAACACTATCACCACCACCACCAACACCACTATCATCATCATCATCACCACCACCATCTTTATCATCACCATCACCGTTATCTTCATCATCATCATCCTTTTCTGGTCATGAGGTGTGATAGGATTTCAATGGGGAGGGGGAAGATGATGGTGGAGTTCTTCTCTGCTGAGATGGTGCACAATGTTTGCAGGTACCTGTGGGTGCATGCGTGCTTACGTTGAATTATAGAATTACTGATTATTGATTATTCTGACCATACTAATATTTACTTGGCATTGTTTTATTTCATAAGCGAGGTGCAAAAGAGCATTCATAAAGCAAAAAAAATAATTCAACTCTAGAACGACGGCAAATATTGACACCTACTGAGGACGGATGGGGTCAAAAAAGACCCCAAGATAATAGTTCCAGAAAACAAGGATTGTAAAAAGGTTTAGATCATATCCGCTAAAGCGGTGCAGAATTTAACTAGCTCCGCCTATATTTACAATGCTGGCCAATGCTGGCAAATGTTGGAACACATTCGCACAACTGTGTATATTCTGTGTGACCCCTGTAATTGACCCCTCGCACTTCTACTACTACTACTACTACTACTACTACTACTACTACTACTACTACTACTACTACTACTACTACTACTACTACTACTATTACTTCTACTACTACTACTACTACTACTACTACTACTACTACTACTACTACTACTACTACTACTACTACTACTACTACTACTACTACTACTACTACTACTACTACTACTACTACTACTACTACTATTAGTCTTTATAACACACTGTCTTTCGAACAATTAGTCTTTATACCAGTGATGGGCACTCAACTACTTTTGAGTACTTAAACTTTTGCTAACTACTTAACTACTTTTGAGTAGTTAAACTACTAGTTAACTTCTAACTGCTTTTCAATAGTTAAACTTTTAGGGCTTAACTACTTTTCAGTAGTTGGAGTAGTTAACTACTTTTTAACTACTTTTTCTCAAAGTTAAGCATATATTATATCGACACCGGCTGTAATACTTATCAATCAATACCTTACTGTTATATTCATATTACTGTTTATGTCTACATAGGTAAGACAGAGGAGACAAATATAATTGTCACTAATAACACTCTGTAATTTTCTTGATATTAGAACAGTCAACACAAAAACAATGGAAGTATTTAATCATATATATAGAATATATTATATATTTATATATGTATCTACTGCTCAATTGCTGGTGGTATTCAAGTAGTATTATTAAGTAGTAAAAATATTCATAATATCTTTAAAACTCAGAGTGATTACAATAAAATAGCCAGTTTAAACAGTTTTTAGAGTTTTATAACACAAAGACAAATAAAAGACAATTTTATAAGTTTTACACTATAGCGTTACTCTTTAATAACGTTCTCAGCTTTGGTTACTTGCCCTAAGAAGACAATTTTTTTAAACATGCTGTCAGAAAGTTTACAACGCCTTGGAACCAGAATTTGTCCAGCAGCACTGAACAACCTTTCGACTGCAGCACTACTGGGCAAGGATTCATTAAATTTCAGAAAGGCATTACACAGTCGAAGAAATTTAAATAGAACTTTTAGTTCAGTGTCAGCACTAAAAAGATAATTATGAATTTCTTCTTCTATGCTGCTGTCAACAGTAGTGTCAGTATCATTGCTTTCTGTCACAAAGGAATACAAGTCATAGATCAGTTCTTCTTCTGATCTAAAACCTGGGGCTAACCTTCAGATGCTTCAGGAAATTAGAGCTTGACGAGATATTTCCACTATTCTGAACTCCACAACAATGCTTACACGCTGCGACGAAATTTTTTTCGTCAGATTTAATACTTGGGTTTTTAAATGTTCTTTTACTACTGCTGAATTCATGATGCAATACCAGCAGAAAACTAGCAAGGGCCAAACTAACAGTTTATTTTAATTATTTTTATTTCAATAAACAATTTTTTACCATGGAATTTCCGAGTGATGGGCACTTCAACTGATATTCATAAATGTGGATTTTTTGTAGACAAAATTATCTTTTAACTACTTTTGAGTAGTTAAACTACTTTGAGTAGTTAAACTACTTTGAGTAGTTAAACTACTTTGAGTAGTTAATCTACTTTGAGTAGTTAAACTACTTTGAGTAGTTAAACTACTTTGAGTAGTTAAACTACTTTGAGTAGTTAAACTACTTTGAGTAGTTAAACTACTTTGAGTAGTTAAACTACTTTGAGTAGTTAAACTACTTTGAGTAGTTAAACTACTTTGAGTAGTTAAACTACTTTGAGTAGTTAAACTACTCTCTAACTACTGACTACTTTTGAGTAGTTAAACTTTTTGCCTTAACTACTTTTGAGTAGTTAACTACTGCCCATCTTTGCTTTATACCACACCCGTAAATCAATCAAGCAGGAAATCTGTTCTAAATCAATCTACTATAAATGGCAGATGGTTATTTCACAACTATCTATATTAGCATGTTTCCTCTACGCTATGGATAAGCGGCAGTTAGTGTGGTCCAATCACCGGCTGCACCGCTTTGACGGATATGATCCAACGTTTTATAACATTATTTTTTCAAAATATTTATTAATGTTCACTTGGTTCCAAAATACTAACATTCATGTACTGATAATGATGTCTATGACGTCATTTTGCGTCACAATGCTTACATATACACGTCATAAGATTAAATTTTAAAAGCATCGACTTATGGCTCTGAAACTGAAAGTAAATTTTTTGTACAAAAGTTTTTTATAATGTCACTTTTCTGTACAATTAAAGCGTGTAAACTTTGAATGCTTTCTGGATGTAGGTTTGCTGCACATTGAGCATTTCAATCTCTTGTTTGTCACTGGATCTTGGACAGCGCTCACACCGAACCCTTTTCATGACCAAACTTTGGCATAACTGGATACTTTTATATACTTCTACATTTCGACGTTCAAACACTACTTTTACTTTTTGCCGCCGCTCCATCATCAGAATCGTCATTATGTAGACACCTCCATATCGTCGTTACTGCTATCGTCATTTGTGCTCTGATAAGAATGACTTGTATTCGGCATATAGTATTTGATGGGATCATCATCATCCCTGGAATTATCTTCTTGGCCGTCACTTCTTTCAGTGTCATACTCGCTGCTAGCTTCTTTGTAGTCACTCATTCCATTATCTTCACTGCTTTCATCGCTGCTTTCTTCGAAGATTAGTTTTTAGCTTCTTTTGCGCTGAATCGTCTGCTCGTCATTTAAAAAAACAGAAGTATTAGAAATGAGCAATTTCGCATAAAAAATAAATATTTTACAACTGATGACAAAATCAGTCGATCTTTTTACTCAACAGAAGTAATGTATATAAGAATGATTACTAATGATGAAAGTCACATAATAAAGGTTAAATTATCATGTTAAAAATAATATTTTGATGTCAGTCAATACAAACGATAGTTATTAGCAGTCTAAAATTCAATTTGGCTACAAATAACTGACAATGTAAGATGTAGAGAATTTTTGAGATTGGTGTCAAAAAAGACTTCAACCGTCTTCAGTGGTGAAAGTGATCTGCATGCGCTTTCTAATTAGTGAAAATAATTTTTGTAAACTTGTTCATAATTATTTTAACAATATAGAAAATGTATCGACTTTTTAAAACTAGATATGAATCCTATCGTTTTCGGTATGCCTTCAAAGTGGCTGCGGGGTCCAAATATACCCCAGCCGTCGTTCTAGGGTTGGAATGAATCTACTGCAATAATTAATCATATAATTGGTCTTAGTTTTTCAATTAATCGTTAATTTAAAAAAAATAACTAGTGATTTAATGAGCAGTAACAGGCATATAATTACTCAAAATAGCTAATTCAAAAGGACCATCTAATCAATTTGCTTAACGTTGAGACAATTAACAAAAACCTATAAATTATTTAATCATCCTCCCAAGATCGCATTAATGAGATGCTCAAGTGAGTGTCAGCGACACCTGAGTTGCAGTGCGGAGGAAGACTCGTTGATGATGTCAGAAGCCTCTTTCAGCGCATGTGCTGCCTGGTTCTCCCCCTCTGCTGCTATGATCTGGCATGGTGGAAGAAAGGATGGGTGGAAGAGTGGAAGAGGATGAAGGATGAATGGGTGGAAAGTGGTAGAAGAAGAAGGAAGAATGGGTGGAAAAGTGGAGGAAAGGAGGATGAGTGGAGGAGTGGAGTATGAGTGGAAGAGTGAGATAAGAAAAATGAAAGAAGAGTGGAAGAGAATGAAGAGATGATTGGTGGAAAAGTGGAGGAGTATGAAGGGAGGATGAGTGGAAGAGTGGAGGAGGATGAAGGGAGGATGAATGGAAGAGTGAAGGAGAATGAAGAAAGAAAAGATCAGTGGGAAAAATGAATGGAGGATAAAGAATGAATAAAAGAAGATAAAAAGAAGTTGAGAAGGAGTTAAGGAAGATGGAAATGAAGGGAGAAACAATGAGTGAAATGATAAAGAGGGATAAAACAAGTGGGTAGAATGTTTGTATTCGACATACAAAAACAAAACATCATTCAAACAAATTCACACATAAAAAACAAACACATACAAAAAAACACGCATAAAAATACACACACATATGAATGAAACAAGCACAGAGCTTTCTAGAAGATCAAAAAAATTTTTGAAAGGCATAAACGAATGTAATTATGAATAATTTTTTTGAAGGTTGAGAAAATGGATGTGTATAAGGTGTAATTGTACGTTTGGTTGTATGTTAGGTTCTATTTATGATTGTTTGGGTGGCTGTATTAGAAATTGTTTTTTTACAATTGTAATTTTTAGAGCTATTCAACGATTAAAAATTTTAATCACTGTTAATCGTTCGATTAAAATTTTCAATCGTGCGTTAATCGTATTTTAACGCAATGTTTTTAGCATATTTGACATTATTATAAAATAGTATTTAAAAAGTTTTTCTTACAAATGTAATATTAAAAATGTAGAATTTGAAAAAAAATAAGTAATCCATATTTTAAAGAAGAAAAAAACACATTAATGATTAAAAATGTAATTGACATACATCGTTTTTGAGCCAGTTACTCAAGCAATCAAGTTTTTCAACATTAGTTGGATCTAAAAAGACTTTTTTTTGCTAACTATGTGTTCTGACAAGATGAATATACGTTCACGTGGAACTGTAGTTGCGGAAGATGAAAAGTAATTTCTTGTCAGTTTTGCAAGAGTCGGACTTTCAAAGCCTACTTCAGATTTTTTTCTATAACGTTTAATGATTGACTTAGTAATCATTGAGGTATCTTCATCTTCAGAATTTGAAGTTACATATGTTTGTAGGCTAAAGGATGTATAGTTTTCCATTCTTCTTATAATTTCTTAAACTCTAATTTTTTAAAAACATTTTAAAGTTTTAAATCTGGGTCTAATGATGTGACAATTCTTGACCATTGGATATTCTGATAATTCATTCTCTGCTCTAATTGGTGAAAAATTTGGTCTGTGAAACAAATAACATGAGTTGGATAATCTTCTGAAGTGCATATTTTTTGTTTAAAGTTATAAATTGCAAGTAACACTATTGAAAATTTCAAGTATTTTTCACCCCTTAGATGTTCTGTTGCAAATCTTCAATAAATAAAAAGTTTTTTGATAAAATGCAATTTTTCCCATTCGTTTGTTGACTGTTAATTAGTAGTGTTTGTGTTCACTTGCTGACAATGTAACTAAAACAGCAAAGAAGAGTTAAATTTGAATAAGTTTGGGAAGCCAGTTGCTCGAGATGGAATAGTGTTAATGTTTAAAGTAAAAAACTTTTATTATTATTATTATTTATTCTTATTTTTGAGTTTATATAATTAGACAAGATACAATATAATGGGTGGATACATTTAAATTTAAGTTATTCCTAAGCAATTGAGCTTGAGACTACGTTTAAAATGTCCCGTCTTGTGCAACTTTTTCCTATATGCAAAACTTTCATGTGTGTTCTAGACTCACGGTGAATATGTAAGACGCTGAAATGATGAGGCAATGCGTGTCCTACTCAGGGTGAAGACTGATCGGTGTTCCGAACATATTGTCAACCCTGCGCGAAAACTTTTGAAGTTTGGGTTAAGACCCCACTTGGAACTATACTTTTATTTAATTTATTATATAATTATTAAAAAAACAATAATTAAAAAAAAAAAAGAATTAAAAAAAAATAATTTAATATAAAAAAATAATTAAAGGGAAAAAAATAATTAAATGGAAAAAAATAATTAAATGGAAAAAAATAATTAAATGGAAAAAAATAATTAAATGGAAAAAAATAATTAAATGGAAAAAAATAATTAAATGGAAAAAAATAATTAAATGGAAAAAAATAATTAAATGAAAAAAAATAATTAAATGAAAAAAATATTTAAATGAAAAAAAATAATTAAATAAAAAAAATATTTAAATGAAAAAAAATATTTAAATAAAAAAATAATAATTTATTAATATTACAAAATAATTAAATGAAAAATTAATAATTTATTTAAATTAAAAAAATTGATTGAAAATATAATAATTTATTTATATTAAAAAATTAATTGAAAAAATAATAATTTAACAAAAAATAAAAATTCAATTTAAAAAATAATAAGTTAGTTTAAAAATAATAATTTAATTAAAAAAATAATAATTTAATTTAAAAAAATAATTTAATTTAAAAATAATAATTTAATTAAAAAATAGTGATTTAATTATAATAAAAAAATGTAATTAAAAAAATAATAATGTAATTAAAAAAATAATAATTTAATTAAAAAATAATATTTAATTTAAAAAAT
Organism: Piscicola geometra; assembly: GCA_943735955.1. NCBI lineage: Eukaryota > Metazoa > Annelida > Clitellata > Hirudinida > Piscicolidae > Piscicola > Piscicola geometra. The sequence continues at coordinate 8,841,772 of OX030959.1, read as the reverse complement.
AATTTAATTAAAAAAAATTAATTTAATGTAAAAAATAATAATTCAATTTTTAAAAAATAATTTAATTAAAAAAATAATTCAATTAAAAATTAATTTAATTAAAAAAATAATAGTTTAATTAAAAAAATAAAAATTTAATTATAAAAAAAGAATTTTATGAAAAAAAACAATATTCTAATTATAAAAAAAGAATTAAATGAAAAAAATAATAATTTAAATTAATTAATAATAATTTAATTTGAAAAATAATAATTTAATTTAAAAAATAATAATTTAGTTTAAAAAATAATAATTTAATTTGAAAAAAAATTTAATTAGAAAAACAATAATTTAATTTTGAAATAGTAATTTAATAAAAAAAATAATTTCAGTTAAAAAATAATAATTTAATTAAAATAATAATTTAATTAAAAAAATAATAATTTAATTAAAAAATAATAATTTAATATATAAAAAAATAATTTAATTAAAATAATAATAATTTAATTAAAAAATAATAATTTAATATATAAAAAAATAATTTAATTAAAAAAATGATAATTTAATTTTTTTAAATAATTTAATTTCAAAAAAAATTTTAAAAAAATAATTTAATTTAAAAAATGATAATTTAATTTTTTTAAATAATTTTATTTCAAAAAAAAAAAAAAAAAAAAAAAATTTAATTAAAAAAAATGATAATTTAATTTTTTTTAATAATTTAATTTAAAAAAAATAAATTTAAAAAAAATAATTGTACTAAAATTTTATATTTAAAAAAAATTGTTCTCGATATTGAGTTTTCATAAAAATGCAAATAACAATTTTTTTCTTCTTTTCAACTTGTCCGAAACTGTGAATGATTACAAAATATATCAACTATAAATTCTTTTTGCCTATAATTTATATGTTCAAAATTTTTCAAAAAAAGATAAAATCAGTTTCACCTCTGACAGGACCAAATAAATCAACCAACTTTGCTAAACTTATTTTTTTTAACCAAACATTACCCTTTCAATTTCACATTTTTGCTAATATTCAAAGCCTTTAAAAACTGTTTTCTAAATCTGTCAAAAGAAATTTTTGAAAAAGATTTTAAAGAGATTTTAGGTTTTAAAAATCATAACTATTCAACTGTTCCTTGTTTAAATATTTTTACAGACAAGAATTAAATATTTTTACTTATTTTAGATTTTTAATAACTGATTCGAGCTAATTCGCGTTAATATATTTGTTAAAACATTATTCATTAAAATCTCTATAGCACATTTAAAAAAATTTAAAAAGTGTTTAAATATATAAGCAGTGTTGTAAAACGATACAAATGAACCAAATAAATGAATTAATGCATAAATTAAAAAATGATTCTCAACTTTTCGAAAATTGATCTCTTCTATTTTGAAGGTACAGCTTAAAAGATTTTCTGCTTAATAATATTCTAATAGATACTAATATTTGTTATTTTAAATGTTTGAAACACTTTTTCTATCCTATTTTAGAACGCCGCAAATTCTAGAAACTTTAGTCAAATAACTGGGACTTATTACATTTCAGCCCTTTCACAAATTGCACACTTTATTGTGAAATATAGTTTGAGCTAGAGTAAGATACTTGAAAAAATGATATCTAAATATAAAGTTTCTATTGCACAGTCTCATTCTCAAACGGGGCATTTTGGTGGCGGCTGCAAACACCATGGTGAAGTTTTGGTAAAGTATCACTGAGTCTGGCTTCAAGAATATACTTGTTCATTTGGACAAAAATATTACAATGTAAATATTCATTGATGCTTTTCCATTATGTAAATATGAATAGGTCGATGTTTTTAATCCATTTTTATTCTTCATCTTTTTGTAAATTGTATTAAATCCGTTTTTTTGGTTTGACGACATTCCGATTCTTGTAAAAATTGATTTTCAAATACACATTTATTAATATAAAATAAATTTTTAAATAAATAATTGAAAATAGTTTTTAAAACAAATAACTTGGATCCCAGGAAAAGCTAAATGATTAAAACAAAGCTTTTTAAGAAGAAAAAAATTAAATAAATAAATTTAAATTTGCGGGTAATTGCTTGCATAATGAAACATGCATCAGACGAGCTTCAGGAGCAAATGGCCTCTTCAGGAAAGCCATTAAGGAACTAAAGCGTTTGTGCATCTGCTGGACGGGTAGCCGAGTGTGTGGATGGGGAGCCGAGTGTGTGGACGGGTAGCTGAAGGCTTGACCAATTGTGAATCGTCCAAGGTACGAATGCAACCAATGTCTTTACAGCCCATAGGCGCGAATGAAAATTTGCATTAGTGGGCTAAAATCTTTTCACCATTACTATTATTATTATTATTATTATTGAAAACTACTCAACACACTCACACACACACACACAAACACACACACACACACACATACACACACACACATACACACACACACACACACACACACACACACACACACACACACACACACACACACACACACACACACACACACACACACACACACACACACACACACACACACACACACACACACACACACACACACACACACACACACACACACACACACACACACTCGTGTGCAACAATCACACATACATCTTCTTGCCTCCATACTATCTGAAGCTTGCACAAGTTTAATTACGTCATTCAACACACAAGGCGTACGTGCGTGTGAGTAAAAGTACAAGCAAGAAAACACTCGACGTACGACTGACGCACACTTGGTGTACACACTCTGCCTATAACGAGATGGACCACACAAGCAGACACACATACAAAAACACACACAAGCATGCATTCCCACATACAATCACACACACAATCACATACACAAGCAGGGTTTGTGGGCTTGAACACTCAGTAGAAAACGAAACTCTTCCAAAAAGCCAAATAAACCAAAACTATTTAAAAAGAACGGGTGGTGAGTACTTTAAAACCCTTGGTTTGGCCAGTGGTTAATGGTGCTACGTGAAAATTTTTTGCTCAAGTGGCCTAAATGTATTTTCGGGTTATACGCCACTATAATAGTGTTTTAAGAATAGTAACATTGCAGCAAATATGTGTGTGTGAACTGTTAAGGTACTGAAAAGAAAAGCATAAATCATCAGCTGTAAATAAAAAGTCAGAAAGAAAAGCAATGTTGCATGTCAAATCGCCAATCTTTTAGCCAATTACCACCACTGTCCTTGAGAGCTTTCTTATAAGATGTTCATGTATAAATGTTTAAATAAAATATATTTGTCTCTAATTTCGTCTCATATTTATTTAAAAAAATGTAAATTAGAAAAATTATTTCAATTTTTTAAAATAGTTGAAAACTTTTTGAATTTTCGTAAAGCTTTTGAAGATTTTTGAATTTTTCATCATCATCATCATCATCATCATCATCATCATCCTCATCATCCTCATCATCCTCATCATCATCCTCATCATCATCATCATCATCATCATCATCATATTCATCATCCTCATCATCATCCTCATCATAATCATCATCATCATCATCATCATCATCATCCTCCTCCTCCTCCTCATCATCATCATCATCATCAATATCATATCATCACCCAGCTATTCTTAAACAAATGTTTTTGTCTTTGGAGAAGAATGATGTTGCATAATTTAGTGCTTGCAGATTCTACATCTTCGTCGTTGTCCGAAAAACATTCATCAAAGTTTAGAGAAATTGATTATTTTCTCATTTTTTTCATCACAGTTTTATATATATTTAGAAGCCACAAAAAACCGAGATCAACCCCATTTAAGCACACATACCCAACCCAAACATACACGAACTTTTAACTCCATCCAACAATCAATCAATCAATCAAATAGATTTCTATAGCGCTCTTTCTTCAAATTCAAGAGCGCTCAAACCACATCCAGCCCTACACACACAACACCCTCACAAGAAAAAACACACTCACACACACACACAAACACACACACACACACACACACACACACACACACATACACACACACACACATACCTTAGCTTTGGCTTCTCTGGTTGCTTCGGCCTCTGCTGCCATCGCTCGTTGCAGTTGTATTGGTAGCCGTACGTCCTTGCTATGGACAGTGTGTGTGTGTATGTGTGTAAGAAAGTACATATGTGTATGTGTTTTTGTATTTGTACGTGTCTGTGCTTATATGTGTGTGCGTAAGTTTATATGTGTGTGAATTTGCTTATTTGTATGTGTGTTAGTGGATGTATGTGGGCATGCATCTGCACAGATGGGCACACAGACATGCGAGGGTCACTCAGAGACTGCCATAGAAGCTCCTCGATGCTACATCGTCCTTTGCAGTAGTCTCAATCCGACTATTTCGCATGTTATTATTATTTCTATTATTATTATTATTATTATTATTATTATTATTATTATTATTATTATTATTATTATTATTATTATTATTATTATTATTATTATTATTATTTCCATCATTATTATTATTATCAGTTATTATCATCGTTGTTATTATGCTTTTTTAAATTTGGTTTTTATGTATATTTTTGATGTTATTATGATTAGTTGCTGAGGGAATTGAAAAGTGCCACAATTGAAGGCAACATTTTGATTTAGTTGTTGGTGAGGATACTGAAGACTGCTTGGGTGCCTTAAACCTTCGAAGGGTCGTTACCATGGCACCCTGGTGAAGGATACCCGAGTGCCCTGGTGAAGAGTCGGTACTCGGGTCTTGAGTTTCGGAGCCGTCGCCATCCATCATTCTTCCATTATGTGTTTTATCGCATCTTTATTGGCATCCATGTTTCAGCGCTGTTCATCCTTCTATTTTTCTCGCTCACATATTTTTAGTTTGGAATTGAAAGCCCCTTCACTAAATAATTAATAGAACTCAAATATAAAAAGTATACATTTAAATAATGAAAAGAAAAACAACAAAACATAAAAATTAAAAAGTTAGAAATATAAATTGCGTTGAGATGCATATCTTGGATCAGAGGTGTTTGCATGGGCGATAGAGAAAAGGGTGATAGAGGAATTGAAGTTGGAAGGATTTATGGAGTATTGATTGGATAGGAGTGAGAGAAGCTGGAGCGAAATGTTAAAGAAAAAAAATTAAATTAGAGGAAAACTAAAATCAATTCATCTTCATTATTTTATTCATGGTTTAGAATGGCATCATGAACACATTTTCCCCACTTTTTTATAGCTATTCTGTGGTCAGTCTCTACGGTGATAATCATTTCAGGTTGGGACGGTCTCTAAATCCGTTGAGCAGATATATAGGTTTGGAGTTGAAAGTGAATAAATAAATTGAACAAACTTTAAAAAAATAAATCTAAGAAGTGTTTTAAAAGAAGTGCGAAGGAAGTGCATGTGGCAAGGAGCACGTCCTTAGGGATACAAACAAATACTAGAGGATTTTTCACTGAAAAAAACAAAAGCATTTCTTTTTTTTTAAAATAATATTTTCTTCAGAACAAAAATTGGTTTGCATTTATGCATAATTTGAAAATTTTGAAAACAACACTTTGGTTTGCGGCTGAATTTTTTCAAGCATATAGACGATTGTTTTATATATTTATCATTTATATACAAGTTCATCAAAAATTTTCGTACCAATTCAAATGTAAGAGATTTAGTTTCTCAAGTCATGTACACCGCACTGGCAAGGCGGATGAAGGCAGCAAGCCGGTTTGTTTGAGAAGCGGGGAAAACTCGGTGTTGTTTGTGGTGTGATTGAGACTCACAATTGCATTAGTCGCAAGTTGAAAGTTGTGTGGGGGTAGCATGAGAAAGAATAGAGGAGTTGTTGAGAGATGAAAGAAGAAGCAGTAGAGATGGTGAAGGAACGAATGGTGGATGCAGAGCTGAGCACCGAACCGTTAATCCGTTAAAACATATTAGTGATGCTAAACAGTTTCATTAGCCTTTTCAAAGTTTAAATTAACTTTGAAATTAATTAATAGACTAATTAACTTCCGTTAAATTTTTCATTACAAAAATCGTATTTTCTTTCTAGTTTTTACAAATGATTCAGTTCCCAGTTACTGTTATTTCTGGAATCATTGCTAACTTCCATGATGAGTGTTTGAGACGAACCGCTTTTAAATGAAATATAAATCGAAAAATAGGCAATCATTCCTTAATTTTTGATCATTTGTCCTAATATCAAGGATAATTGGAGTATAATCGAACATTTCATTTAACAATAAAGGATTTTTTAAAAACTGAAAATTTGGACCGACAAAGGTCACAATTGAGCGACAAATATTTTCATCAGTCGGTCAGTTGAGCGTAAAAGTATGAAATTCTTTCGTCAAAACCGCAACTAAGCCTCAGTACCCATGGTCTCACCTGAACAAGTTTAATTTGTTCGAACCAAGAAAAAGAGACAATGACTGCAAGTTCTGCTGGTTAAAGTCAATACTATTCAATGCGCACAAGACTACCCTCAAACAGCACCTCAAAGCAAGTTCGTGCAGAAGAGCAAGGCAGGATCATCTTACGGAAGACACAGAACTTTTCTTCTGCTTCTCACATCGGCACTGCGGAGTTTTGACCTCCGTATGTCCAGCAACTCATTGCGAAGACATTGGCATTGTTTGTTTTAACGGAAAAGGCATCTAACGTGCCACGAGATCAGCTCTGTCAGATTAAAACTTCTAGCTGCTTTTTTAGTTAAAGGGAACATTCATTTCATGGATAAAATTCAGGAAATTAAAAGATTAAAATTATGTATAAATTTAGTTTTCAATTTTTATCATTTTTATTCATTTCATTTCAATTTGAAATTTTAATCAACATTTTTTTCTAGTTTTAATAACAACAGAAGATTCATGGTATATTTTTTATGAATTTTATTCATGAAAGGAATGTTCCCCTACATTAAAAGAAGCTAAATGAAAAAAAAAATCCAGAAACTTATTTTTCCAACAGAAAAAAACGTTTGTCGGTAACTTCCGTTGAAAGATTTATTTTCTTGAGTAATATTTAAGTCAACGTTTTGATTAAAATTAGTCACCTATGGAAAGGTGGGCGACAGGGAGGAATGAAGAATATATAATGTCCCGAACTTGGCCACAGAGTAAAAATTGAAGCACACAGTACGAAGCAAAAAAAAAAGTGTAAGATAAATCAATATTGATAAACACAGTACAATACACAGTACAAAACACAGTACAATACACAGTACAATACACAGTACAACACACAGTACAATACACAGTACAATACACAGTACAATACACAGTACAATAAACAGTACAATACACAGTACAAAACACAGTACAATACACATTACAATACACAGTACAATACACAGTACAATACACAGTACAATACACAGTACAATAAACAGTACAATAAACAGTACAATACACAGTACAATACACAGTACAATACACAGTACAATACACAGTACAATACACAGTAAAATACAAAATACAATACACAGTACAATACACAGTACAATACACAGTACAATACACAGTACAATACACAGTACAATACACAGTACAATACACAGTACAATACACAGTACAATACACAGTACAATACACAGTACAATACACAGTACAATACACAGTACAATACACAGTACAATACACAGTAAAATACACATTACAATACGCAGTACAATACACAGTACAATACACAGTACAATACACAGTACAATACACAGTACAATACACACTACAATACACAGTACAATACACAGTACAATACACAGTACAAAACACAGTACAATACACAGAACAATACACAGTACAATACACAGTACAATACACAGTACAATACACAGTACAATACACAGTACAATACACAGTACAATACACAGTACAATACACAGTACAATACACAGTACAATACACAGTACAATACACAGTACAATACACAGTACAATACACAGTACAATACACAGTACAATACACAGTACAATACACAGTACAACACACAGTACAATACACAGTACAATACACAGTACAATACACAGTACAATAAACAGTACAATACACAGTACAAAACACAGTACAATACACATTACAATACACAGTACAATACACAGTACAATACACAGTACAATACACAGTACAATAAACAGTACAATAAACAGTACAATACACAGTACAATACACAGTACAATACACAGTACAATACACAGTACAATACACAGTAAAATACAAAATACAATACACAGTACAATACACAGTACAATACACAGTACAATACACAGTACAATACACAGTACAATACACAGTACAATACACAGTACAATACACAGTACAATACACAGTACAATACACAGTACAATACACAGTACAATACACAGTAAAATACACATTACAATACGCAGTACAATACACAGTACAATACACAGTACAATACACAGTACAATACACACTACAATACACAGTACAATACACAGTACAATACACAGTACAAAACACAGTACAATACACAGAACAATACACAGTACAATACACAGTACAATACACAGTACAATACACAGTACAATACACAGTACAATACACAGTACAATACACAGTACAATACACAGTACAATACACAGTACAATACACAGTACAATACACAGTACAATACACAGTACAATACACAGTACAATACACAGTACAATACACAGTACAATACACAGTACAATACACAGTACAATACACAGTACAATACACAGTACAATACACAGTACATAACACAGTACAATACACAGTACAATACACAGTACAATACACAGTACAATACACAGTACAATACACAGTACAATACACAGTACAATACACAGTACAATACACAGTACAATACACAGTACAATGCACAGTACAATACACAGTACAATACACAGTACAATACACAGTACAATAAACATTACAATACACAGTACAATACACATTACAATACACAGTAACATACACAGTAAAATACACAGTAAAATACACAGTAAAATACACAGTACAATACACAGTACGATACACAGTACAATACACAGTATAATACACAGTACAATACACAGTACGATACACAGTACAATACACAGTATAATACACAGTACAATACACAGTACAATACACAGTACAATACACAGTACAATACACAGTACGATACACAGTACAATACACAGTACAATACATAGTACAATACACAGTACAATACACAGTACAATACACAGTACAATACACAGTACAATACACAGTACAATACACAGTACAATACACAGTACAATACACAGTACAATACACAGTACAATACACAGTACAATACACAGTACAATACACAGTACAATACACAGTACGATACACAGTACAATACACAGTACAATGCACTGTACAATACACAGTACAATACACATTACAATACACAGTACAATACACAGTACAATACACAGTACAATACACAGTACAATAAACATTACAATACACAGTACAATACACATTACCATACACAGTAACATACACAGTAAAATACACAGTAAAATACACAGTAAAATACACAGTAAAATACACAGTACAATACACAGTACGATACACAGTACAATACACAGTACAATACATAGTACAATACACAGTACAATACACAGTACAATACACAGTACAATACACAGTACAATACACAGTAGAATACACAGTACAATACACAGTACAATACACAGTACAATAAACAGTACAATACACAGTACAATACACAGTACAATACACAGTACAATACACAGTACAATACACAGTACAATACACAGTACAATACACAGTACAATACACAGTACAATGCACAGTACAATACACAGTACAATACACAGTACAATACACAGTACAATACACAGTACAATACACAGTACAATACACAGTACAATACACAGTACAATAAACATTACAATACACAGTACAATACACATTACAATACACAGTAACATACACAGTAAAATACACAGTACAATACACAGTACAATACACAGTACAATACACAGTACGATACACAGTACAATACACAGTACAATACACAGTACAATACACAGTACAATACACAGTTCAGTCTTCAAAGGGGAAGCGATCAGCCGATGAAAAGTGCATTGCTGAAGCCGGAAGGAAGGAAGCGAGTCGTAACAACGATGCTACCCATCATTATGCAGCAACTCACATCCACTACCACCATAACAACCACGTCCCGACCCTCTCCATCTTTATGAACAAATATTCCATTCTTATATTCCCGCTCTAACAAACCTTTTTCTTTCATCCTATTACTCAAACCTAATCATTTTACCCCTTCCTTCCTCTCTTTCGATCATTTCACAATTTCGACCAATCCCAACAACCTTTCTACTTTTTCCTACTTTTTTATACCCTTCCCAACATTTTTTCTACACCCTTTTAATCATCTTCCAGCCCCCTCTAACCACCTTCCAATCATGCCATCCATCTTCCAAATATCCCAACCACCTTCCAACCATCCCAACCACTTTCCAACCATCCCAGCCATCCCAGCCATTTTTCAACCATCCCAACCACCACTCACATTTCTACCCTTTCCACCATGATGCCCCAATGCTCTGTCGCGTCATCCAGCGCTTCCTGTGGAGTTGCATTCATTGAATCAGTACACTCTTTCTCCCATCAGTTATTCATCATTTGATTTAGTTTCCAGTTTGACAATTTCTAATTTTATTTAATCAAATTGTAAGAAATAATTTAACTTTGTTCAATCGAATGGAAAACATAATTTAATTTTTATTTTATATTTTGCTTTGACTTCCTAGTGTTCCCTTCTCACTCAGTCGGAAAAGCACACTGGAATAGGATAATCCAAATAAAAGAACAAACTAGTTTTTCAAATAATAAAACTTTTATTCTCTACAAATGGTTTTTTTTCTGAATGAAGATTTTTTAGTTTTTGATAACTGTGTTCCGTTTTTTAAAGCTTTAAAAAATGTTTGTTGAAAAAACATAAAAATATAAGATTCTTTTTTAAAAATAAACAACATTTAAAACTGAAATTTCAAGTTTGAAAGGGAATTGAAAGGATATCAAGATTAAAAAAGCTTTGATAAATGTAAAATATTGATAACTTTATAAAAACTTTTTTTAAACTAAAAATATTGTTTTTTGAAAATTCAAATTGAATTTTATGTGTTTTTAGCGAAGCAAATAAAACATTTGGAAATCTCCAAAGCTTCTGGAAAGTAATATTTTGTTGTCCTTTCTTTGCAGAGAGAATGAAACAGAAAGATATGCCAATCAAATTATTAAGTTCTGTGGAAAGAGTTTTTAAACTGTGGTTTAATTAATTATTTAAAAAAAGATTTACAAAAATCATTTGCAAAAAACTTGCTCACTATTTTTTTCACGATTCAAAATATAACAATTGAAGGTTTCAACAACAAAACCTTTATTCCTTGAGACATCATTTCATTAAATAAAAAACGTCACATTCAGTTTCAAACTTTTAATTCAAATTAGTTGATGAAAAAAATACTTTTCGTATTTTTCAAATGGTTTTTCAATTAATCTTTTCATTTTGCGAGCTTCTGATCTTTTCTTAATTAGGACATCAAACAAAGTGGTATTAAATTCTTTCCAGCATTTTAACGAACTCTTAACTCGCTCATTTATGACTCAATGACAACATATTTTTTAAAGATTTTTTCGCTAAACTACAATCGATTGCCGAAAAAGTCTCTGAAATCATGCTACCATCGTCAGCAAGTGCATTCATCACGCATTTCCCCATGCAACTTCAAGCCATTCTGAGCTAAGAACTTTCATTTTTTAAATAAAATTCATGAATGTACTTCAATCAGTTTCCCGACTAACCATTCCACAAACAATCTAAAAGTTCAATAAAAAACTTAATTTGTCAATAAACAACCTAATTATACAATAAACACCTAAAAAATCTCAAAAACAGCTCAACAAATAAACAATGAACAAATAAACCCTCCACCTCACCTGCATCGAATTCGATATGGACTCTCTCTCGGCGAGGATCTCGCTCAGGTTTTTGGTGCCTAGGACGTTTCGCAGCGTGGTTTGAGCAAGCAGTCTCGTTGAGTGGTGCGCGTTTTCGACGTTTGCGACCGAGACGGTGGCGTTCGAGACGCGGTAGTAGACCACTGCGTCGACTGAGACTGTGACACTGTCTTTCGTGAGCACCTGGGGAGTTAAGTTGAGGAATTTAGAGTAGAATTTTTTAATGGTTGCTGTAGTGTTAGTAGTTATAGTTGTGGTTGTGTTGGTGATTGCATTATTCGAAGCTTTGGTGGTGGTTGTAGTGGTGAAGAGTGTGGTGGTGATTTTAGTGGTGGAGGTTGTTGTAATGGTTTTAAAAGAAAAAGCTGTGTAGTAGTTGTAGTAGAGATAGTTGTGATGGAGTGTGTTGGCTTTAGTTTGTAGTGGAAAAAAAATTAAGATTTTAAAACAAACAAAAAGTTTATTTTAAAAAATCGAAACTTAATCTGAATATGTTAGAGAAACAAAAAATAAAAATGTCTTTATATTTTCTCAACAAAAGAGATCTCGAATAATTCATTTGCAAGGCTAAAAAAACGAAGAAAAAGGGTTCATCCACAAATACTACTACTACTACTACTACTACTACTACTACTACTACTACTACTACTACTACTACTACTACTACTACTACTACTACTACTACTACTACTACTACTACTACTACTACTACTACTACTACTACTACTACTACTACTACTACTACTACTACTACTACTACTACTACTACTACTACTACTACTATTACTACTACTGCTACTACTACTACTACTACTACTACTACAACTACTACTACTACTTCTACTACTACTACTACAACTACTACTACTACTACTACTACTACTACTACTACTACTACTACTACTACTACTACTACTACTACTACTACTACTACTACTACTACTACTACTACTACTACTACTACTACTACTACTACTACTACTGCTACTACTACTACTACTACTACAACTACTACTACTACTACTACTACAACTACTACTACTACTTCTACTACTACTACTACAACTACTACTACTACTACTACTACTACTACTACTACTACTACTACTACTACTACTACTACTATTACTACTACTACTACTACTACTACTACTACTACTACTACTACTACTACTACTACTACTACTATTACTACTACTACTACTACTGCTACTACTACTACTACTACTACTACTACTACTACTACTACCACTACTACTACTACTACTACTACTACTACTACTACTACTACTACTACTACTACTACTACTACTAATACTACTAATACTACAACTACTGCTACTACTACTACTACTACTACTACTACTACTACTACTACTACTACTACTACTACTACTACTACTACTACTACTACTACTACTACTACTACTACTACTACTACTACTACTACTACTACTACTACTACTACTACTACTACTACTACTACTACTACTACTACTACTACTACTACTACTACTACTTACTTCTTGGGGCGGCACGTCGAAGGACACAGTTCTCAAGTCAACTTTGGTGTAGCTATCGATGCAAGGCAGAACGAAGAAGATTCCTGGAGCCATTCCGTGGGTGTGAGAAATATTCTAGATATTTATTTTTCCTTAAATTCATGACTGATTCCATTCCTCAAAGCCTTCAAATATTTTATATCCCAATTGGTCCCATTACTGGTTCTATAAATAAATAAATAAATAGTAAATTATACTATCCTTATCAATTTACTAAATTAGAAATTATAAATTGAAATGTTAATACGTCAATTATTTTTATGAACAAAACTATAAGTAATATTTATAACTTAATTAGTCAAATAAATTGTAAATAGACTAATTTTTTTTAAAATCGCACCCGGCCCTTTGGTCCCTCCAGCCAGCAGTCGTCCGAGGCGGAATATGACTGCTCTCTCGTACTCTTGAACCACCTGAGATTATTCATTTTTGCACTTGACATGATATATAATATTACTAAATAAGACTCATTATATATTCACTGTGAAACACCATCTATAAGGCCAAAAGGAGGAAAAGAGAGGTTTTGTCCCCTCACAAAGAGGTTTCTTTCTTTTATAAGTTTTGTGTAAATTTCCTTTTGCATTTATCCTATTTGAAATCAGGAGGGTTTTAATGAGCTCACAAAACATGATATTTTCGTTGACTTCGAAAAAATAACGGGAGTGCTGAGAAGATTTCAACGCGGTGAAAGCCGTGTACGACAAGTCGACCAGCCAAGTCTGCATACAAGGCAAGCTTTCTGCACCCTTAAACATTTCTACAGGCATCTCACAAGGTGAAGTTCTATCTCCTTTCCTATTCATTGTGGTGATATACAACATATCTAAATAGTCTAAAGATGAATTCGTCACCCACTCGAATGAAACGATCGAAGACAGGCGCAAGCGAACAACAGATCCATTGGACGATGCTCAGAATGTAACAGTGTAGCGACCACATCACACACGAGTCTTTCTACGCACGAGTCGGAGAGAAGCGTATCAGCCAAATGATCAAAAACGCCAACTTACATTTACTTGCTTTTAGATATTTACATTTAGGATGTCATATAGACAACAAATCTCGCCTTCTATCGATCCAAGACAACCAACACATCAAGTCGACTAAATCATGTGGAGAGGACAGAAAGCTGTGCAGAAAAGGTTTCCTCACCTCTTATCTGCGCCCGCTCGATGATGATGATGATGATGATGATGAAAGCATGAACATTTAAATTGTTGCCTAAAGTTTCATTAATATTGTCTTAGCTATTTTTTCACGGATAATTACTATTATGTTACTTAAACTAAAAATAGGCGTTTACGCACTGAATCGCTTGAACTCGAGAAGGAGCGTATGAGTGTTGCTCTTCCAGTTTGGTTCGTGGCACACAGGAAAATAATGTATTCTTCAGATATTGGGTAGGCAAACGAATCTTTCTGGCCTACTCACAGGAAAATAATGTATTCTTCAGATATTGGGTAGGCAAACGAATCTTTCTGGCCTACTGATTATACCCTGGCAACTGCGTTTAAAAAAAGAAAAAATTTCGGATTAAACTATTTATACATCAATTTTTTTCTCTCTTTTTTTCTTTATTTATTTACTTAGTTTTCTATTTTTTAATCAAATAAAATTTTGTTTCATGCACGTTTTTAAAGAATAACTGAAACTTCAAAGTTGCCGTCTAAAGCTGAAAACTTCCAAATGACTTTTATCATTTTGTGGCGTTTTAATAATTTAATGTTGAAATTGTATGCAATTAAAGATTAAGAACGGTTTATAAACTGTTTTTTATGAATTTCATTAAATTGATTTTCAAATATGAGTAAAAAAACTTTTTTTAATTTCACACGAAGCATTATTGGAGCATCCAACCTAGATGAGCCCATGCCCCCTAACGCCTTCCCATTAATTTTGGTTGCTGCTGCATAGAGGTCGGACCGGGTAGCCGCGGGAACGGGAATGAAAATAAATTTCGAAACGGGAGAAGTTGAGAACCGGGAATAGGTTTTCGAGACGGGAACGGGAATCAACTTTCAAATCAGGATCGGGAAAAACGGGAATAAAAGTTATTGGGATTGGATTCTTTAACAATGATTTTTCAGCAAACTTTTAGGTATGGAAATTTCCATTTTACCGATAATCCGTACTTAAAATGAGTATTAAATGCAATAGAAATGTATAACGAA